>OY101451.1:32170263-32628346 GCA_956483635.1 Panzeria rudis | reverse complement strand
GGAAATAAAATTCAGAAAGATTGGTTGCAGTACGGACTATCAACAGCAAAATATTTAATTTTAGCCTGATTCGGCTTTATTCACTTAAAAACATTTCTTATTTTAAGTACGACTATGTTTATAAGCTTAATACCCAGTCGTACTAGTACTGTGTTGGTGTTTGTTTGCTTTGATGATAGCCACAATCACTGTTCTGCTCTTGCTGTTGTTTATTTTCATATCTTGGGCATGGTTGGCAAGTATCGACAAAACGTCGTATTACATGTTTTATTCAGGCCCGTTGCGTACTTGAATCAATCCCGCCGCATACTTGAATCAATCCCACTGCGTACCTTAATTAATAGCGCTGCGTATTCGAATCAAGCCAGAATCAGCTGGGCTACTCTGTATTACGATGCGAAAAGAAAACTGTTCACATTTGTATGTTATTTACATTGCAATGCGAATGCATTTCTTTCGTTTCGAATTACAGAGTAACCCCCCAGGCTTATTTTTACTTATTCAATACTAAAGAACATACTTGAGAATTTATATTTGTAATAATTATCTAACTTTAATATTTTTACTTACTTCTTTCAATTTAAAACTAATTTTTGTTCATTCCTGGTATTGAACTTTACTCATCGTGTTTGTAAACTCTAACTCAGCTAAATCAGTACATGAAAGAACGGCAGCAAAATTCCACCAGTAGCATGTAATACGAAGCTTGCTGGATATTTATCGGCACTGAACATACAAACAAAATAACCAACAACAAAACAAGAAGATCAGAAATGTAAATTGTGGGTATCAACAATAAAAAAAATACCAACACACTACGACTTTGTAAAAAGTTTATAAAAATAATCGTACTTAAAATAAGAATTTTTTTACGTACTTTAAAAAATTTGCACGTGATTCAAGATTTTTACATAATTTAAGAATTTTATCCCGTTTTCGGCCTGATTTAAGAATATTTTAGCGTTATTTCTACTTAAATTTTTGAGTACGACTTGAATTCAAAGTAAGTAGAAAAGACTTGAATTTAGTTCGGTGTTTTTCTTTCTGTCATGATGACCTATAATTCGAAAAATGTGATCACATCATGAAAAATTTTCTTCTAAAAAGTTGTTGTCTGTGAAATTTTCAACAGCTGTTGTCTTATCGAATTTGATCTAAATCATATATTTAACAATATAAACAGCAAAATATCGAAAAAGCCCACAACTATTAATATAACAATAAAAGCCTATTAATAAGCAAATTTCGGTAAAGTTTTTCGTTCCGTAGAAATTTAAGTTGTTTCTTAAGTTATTTTGGCCACTGAACACGAATCTGAAGTCCAATTTTTTGCATCAGTTTTAGCTTTAGAGGTATACCGTTATTTCGAAAATGAAGGTACTTGCACGACATATATTAGCATAACTGGAGAATGGTTCTCTCAATTCAGTAAAAAGGAAAAAACAAATTGGTCAATAAAATTATCTTTAAGCCTGGCAAACATTATTTCGAAACCCGGCCATTAGTTTCAGAGATATCGTAAAAGTTTGAGCATACAAATAAAACTTGAATAAACAGTTTTCAAAGGTGTCTCACTAAATTGTAAACAAAATCAAAGGTTGTGCACCAATTGCAACATCAAAGGGCTCATTTCCCTTGCGATGTATTTAGCTGCATAATACTGCGCAAAATATGGGACCGTTGCAAAAGGTGAAAATTAATTTAAAGAAATCTTAAAAACTAAGTACGCAAGTCGATAGGTAACAAAATTTTACATTAAATTGTGAATTTTCAAGACTCTAAGTTGAGATTTGTAGTTCCGAGACACTGCTAAAGTCATGAAATTCAAGAAAATTACATGCGATTTTAATGGGTGTTTCCCGTTTCAAGATTTTTAAATGATTTATTTTTTTTTTGTTTGCTAAACGAATAGAGTTATTGCATTGGTTTTTGTGCTGAAAGAGTTGATCAAAGGCTATTTTCAACATAAAAAAATAATATCTTAAATATTTATGTTGAAAAAATCAGTTTTAAAATTAAATATTAAAAAAGTTAGACTAGGAACAACTCAATTTTGTGGAACTTATAAGCAAATGGGGCTGTGATGGATCGCACCAATCATCTTATAAGCAGAAATGCGACCATGAAAACGATAGTGACGGTACTATATTCCAAAGCAGTTGTGTGCCGATTAAATGAATCACAAATATTAACGGAAACATAAAAACGATATGGCGAAGTCCAACATTATCCTCACCTAGGCTGTGTAGACCAATCCGCATTCGTTTTTTGCAACTGTATCTAAAATCACTGGTAGAAATGAAGAGTTAATCAAATGCCCAAATATAATATTAAAAGCAATAACTAGCGGATACCGCATAAATACTGAAAAATTCGAAGAATATGCAAAAAAAAGCTGCCGAAATGTATGTGCAGCTCTACAATTGGCACCCAATGAGTCCAACGATGTAAAAATCCTTATTCATGGTGGTACTGTTATAAACCAAGCAATCTTGCCAATTGGACAATTGTCAGAAGAAGCTGCCGAGGTCAGAAATAAGCACTTCGCATTATATCGTACGAATTATTCGAGGAAGTTCAGCAGAAGCTTTAAAAATCGAGATTTACTAAATAGGTTATTTTTGAGCAATGACCCATTTTTAAGCTGCAGTACACAAAAACCACGAATTGTGGCTAGATAATAAATAAATATGAAAATATACAAACAATTAAAAAAAAAAATTTTGTGATGGGATGTTGGGCGGCCAGGGGGGTGGGTGAAAAAAAACACGAACCCCCCAAAAATCTGACACTAGATTTTTTATATGAAATTAAACCTAAAACTATCAACAAATTCAAACTTTTAATTCAAAAAACACGTTTAATAATTTTGTTTAAAAATACTCCTATGTGAAGTGTAAAAAGTGCCGTATGATAAATATTCCATCTGTGTTATTGAAATATCACTCATACGCACCGAGTTTTAAGGAAATCTATTGCATATTTTTGGGAATGAACATACCGATAGTCTATGTGAATGAGTAGTGTACCACATCTAATAACAATGCTTGATAAATTTTTAAATTTTTGCAATTACCTCAAAAATGAGATGTTTTCTAAGCTAATTTGTGGTCACTGAACACGCATATATCATTCATTTATTTGTCTCAAGAAGTGATTTCGAGATATTCGCGAAAAATATGTGGTTTTTGCATTTTATGAAGCAATTTCCAAATATCTTGAGAACTGCTTCTTTGAAGTACAAAAATTTTGCACTGCTGGATAGATATGTTTTTCCTCTTTCAGCACATATTCAAAATGTGTTGATCTTATCAAAATTCACTGTCACAGGTCTTTAGATTTGCAAAAACTAAATTTTTTACATTTTAAGTCACTCCAGTAATCAAAATAAAACTTTTAACATTTAGACCCACATCTTAACAAAAATTTGCTCCAAATATAGCAAGCAAAAAATTGGTTACAATTGACAAAATATGAATAAGTTACAACATATTTAGTGAACACATCCAAATTTTTATTTTCATTCGTTGGTCTCCAGATCAGTACGAGTTTTTGCTTATAAGTCCATTACTTTTACTCGTTTGAAAATAAACGTCAAAATCACCAAAATTATATGTAGTTTTCAAGACTGTACTCAGATTTTAATAGTTTTAGTTTTTATGATAGACTTATGGCAAAACAAGTGAGAAAATGGTGCTATGTGATGTTTTATGGATACTAAACTTTTTCTTAATGCTATAAAGTCGTTCATTATTGATATTCTCCAATAAAATTTTGAAGTTATATAGGAATTTACGTAGTTTATACTCAGCAAGTATAGTAAACTAGAATTTGCTTTTGAGAATCAATAGGATTCCTAAGATAGTTCCAAAGAATCTCAAAGTAGCTCGATTTTAAAAGGATGCACGCCCACCAAAAATTTAAAAATCACTTAAGTTTCTTTTCTAAAATCATGTCTGTGAAGATACTTTGTAGACATGCAGATAATAGTTATATGATCTTTAAGAACAATTTTTTATAGAGAAAACAATTATGGTACGTTTTGGGCAAAAATTGTCATATATTCAAAATATTTTAGTTTTCAAATTAAAAAAAATATATACTTTAAGAAATTCATTATTTGACATAATTGTCATTATATTATTTTAAATAAAATTTATATGCTGATGTTTAAACATGGTATATATGCATTTTATTGGTGCTTTACCAAATCATCAGTAGACTTCAAACATACGTTTGAACAGTTACAACCCCGTTATCTTATGGACAGACATTTAAAATGGTGTAGAAAAAGAAATAGATTCATATCAAATACAAATTATTTGCTGGGTTTTGTATAATGTTTTGTTTATTTTTGAAAATCATTTATTTGTAAATTTTCAAATGATTTTTGAATGTCTCTAGATAAAATAAGGGGTTTGTAACTGTTTAAACTGATATTTTCGTCCTGGGCCCGATTTGTCAAAACTACAAGTTACAAAGCTCTAATCAAAATACCTACAAAGGAAAAGTAGTTTTACAAAATTTATTGTTGCTTTGTGGGTATTTTACTTGTAGATTTATAGCTTGTAGTTTCGAGAAATGGGCTCCTAGAAGTGAGAGTATTTTCCAATATTTTTGTTCCAGTTAAGTTATGTGTTGTTTTTCACCACTCCCGACTCGCGAACATATTATACAACTCCCATGTTCATTAGTCATAAGATAAGTTTGTTGAAAACAATTGATAGAAATTTTCCCACAGGCTATATATTTTGGTACCTAAAAATCTAAGTTATTCAGGTACTTCTAACAAGAGATCGTCATTAATACTCTGTGTTGCTTAAAGTAAGAATCAATACAAAGACACAACAGTCATAGTCATCCTCAACGAAAAGAAAAGTAGTAAAACTATTTTTTATGTTAAACTCGAAAACATTTCAAAGTTTCATATACTTACAGCTTGTTTATATGTTTTATTTAAATTTAAACTTTGCAAAAAAATTGGCAAATGTTTCTAATTACATTTTATTTTTACTCGACTGTCCAGAGCATTGAAAAACTTTAGTTTATAGTTGACATCTAAAAACAATTAAGAGAATTGCAACAGCATAATTACAGACAAAGAATTTGCTAATATGGAGCTGTACAGAAGAGCAAGAAAATAAAAACGTTCACAGATTCGCAGCTTTGAATCTTACTGAGCAAAAATCTTATTGTAAATTTATTATACTTTAAAGAAATTTAATTAAATTGACTGAGTTTCCTATTGGTGTTCTTCAAAGCTCTATTTAACTTTGAAAATCTCTCCGTACACAAAAATAATTATAATTATTAATATTACGCATAAATATTAACCTTCCTATAGAAAACTTATATTCATTTAAAAAAGGTTTAATAAAACTCCATTTAGCTTTAGAAATGTACATATGTTTTTAGAAATATAAACACAGATTTTAAAGAAAAAATCTCTTTTTGTATCTGACTAAAAGTCTTTCATGGCAGTCCATGAAAAATATGATTGAGTTTTTAAGTGATAAAAAAACATCAAAACAATATATTTCTGTTAAAACCAAACAAAACAAAATGCAATAATTCCAATAAAATAACACAGGATATTAAAGATATATAAACTAAATTTAAAAATATCACAAAATTAAAATATATGTTCAAAATATAACCTACGAAAAACTGTTACGCCAATACTCAAGTCGTTCTCGCAGACCAATTATTGCTATAGCATACGTATACGTACGCACACTCTTCTTATTGGCATAAACTTTGTAACCGTACTAAATTCAAGAGTATTGAGAATGATGAAGCTAACAGAAATTGTAATGCGCTCGTGCTCTTCGTTCATAAGAAAAAAATTAAAGCGCTATTAGTCGGTGTCACAGACCGTAAGCGTGAGTATAGGAAGGTTAATAATTTATCACAACTGAATAGTTTTAAGCCGAAAATTATTATCTCGCTTTAAGTTCAATGCATTTAACTTAACCCAAATTGTTTAAATTTAAATAAAATTAATTAAATATATACCAATAGGATCCAAGATTGTTAGCTTAGTACCTAAAATTTTTATACAGACTCTGGGTTGGGCATAATAGGCCGTTACCATATGGTCATGTTCGGCCCTACATAGGTTTTCTTTTTGTTCAAAGAGAATTGTTAGATGTTCTCAATAAACGTGCGTTTTTATTGTAAAATAATTACAAAAACTACTATAAACACGTAAGTACATACATATATTTTTCAATTTAACTAAATCGCCATTAGCAGATAGATATCTAGATAACTGATTATATCACGTTAAGAGTAAGTTTTCTTATTATATCCTGTTATCTTCTTTCGTTATTAGTGTTTTTCCGCGTAAAAAAGCATCTTCATTTGACTTGGAGGCAATATATTGGATCAACCTAGTCACAACAAATATATTTCAAACTATTCATGTGGCAGAAGACTACTGCAGTCTATATAACTCCTTTCCTATGCGATACTTTCGTAATTTTTACTATAAAATTCATCCAAAAAGTACAATGCTTCACTCATAAGCGTTGCTTGAATATTTTCTATAAGCAGGGGGAGGTGAGTGGGGGGTGTGCTAAAACCAAAATTAATCTTCTACTGCACTTATATGACCAAAATTACTCTAATACTGTGAACTTCTTGAAGGAAAGGGTGCTTATCCCTCACCAGAAGGGCCTATCTACGCCGATGGCTTCACTAAGGGTACTTTTTTTTTTTTTTGAAAAGAGAAGTAACACAACCAGGCAATTAATGCCTACCAGTTAATTAATTAATGTGTTACCTTCTTTGGGAAAGGGATAGAGTAGAGGGAACAGGTGGTGAAGTGGGGGAGAGATAGAAAGCTTAATTCATTTACAGCCCTGCTATTGCGCGTTTTTTGTAGATCAATGTTGCAAGCCTCTGGTGTCAAGTAGAGGTATCGCGTTGTTTAAGCTGTGCAGCAATTTTTTATTAGTTCTTTTACTTCGCCGACGGTTCTGCTACAATACCGACGAAGGTTTTGCAAATAAAGAACATTCCATATCAATCATATATGTTTTCCACAGAATATCTACAAAGTAAAGTATTACAC
The DNA here is from genome assembly GCA_956483635.1 of Panzeria rudis. NCBI lineage: Eukaryota > Metazoa > Arthropoda > Insecta > Diptera > Tachinidae > Panzeria > Panzeria rudis. The sequence goes on along the minus strand of OY101451.1, from coordinate 32,621,271 downwards.
GAAAAATTTCTACATAGCGCCTGATGCACCCAGATGGTAACCGAATAATGTAACGCGTCAAAACTCGGTGAGATATATATTTTGTAATATGTTGATTTATGTCAAAACTAAATATGACTATTCGGTTGTATATTTATAGTAAAATATTTTACGTAAGCATAACACAGGTAAAAATAACTTATTTTTTCATGTAATCCATTTTTCACTATTTGTCAACTTTTTTTTAAGGTTTTTGAAAAGACCCACTAACTTTGAAATACAAAACATAACAGACCGGGAAACAATTTGCAAATGTTAACAGGTGTCTCTATGATGAAATGTGATTTTGTGTAAAATTTTTTTTCATTTGGATTCCTGTGAAGCTTCTAATGTAACGGTCATTTTCGTTGCCATATGGGTGCACCCGGACAATTTGGGTTAAGACGAAATAATAAATATTAATTATTACTAAAATATTAATTGTTAATAGTGTAGGCAACTGCTAATTACATGTTTACTCTATCATGTCTAGTTGAATAATAAAAATAAAAATTACAGAACAAATTTAGAATATGTAATAAAAAATAGCTAAATTCCAGAGCAGATTGACCTCGAAATAGTTTTGCAGAGAACAATGGTATATTTAGAAATTATTTAACTTAAAAATTGGTAAACAAAATGGACAAAGAACTCTGATGAGATACTGTATGTCAAAATTATTTTTCCGTATTCCGGTGTCAAAATTTTTTAATTCATTTTTTTTTTCGTTTTAAAATAATTTTGTTATCAATATAGCAAAATTCTTTATCACAGGAAATTTAAAAAAAATTATTGAATACCGGTACTTTTGTTAATAAAAATGAAATTCTTTTTTTTCTGTGTAAATACAGAAAAAATGTCTCAACAATTTTATTGAAAAAAAACGGGGTTTTTTCAGTAAACTAATTGGCCAAGTCTTTAAAACAATTGAAGCACCCAGTGCAACAACAAGATAACTCCACTTTTTAAAATGTTGAGAAAATCAAAAAAAAACTTTCTCAAAAATAAGAAACCAAAAGAATTGCTAAATATTATTTAATTTTGAAAAGAAATAATCAAAACAAATTTGTTTAATTCAAAAACATATTACAAAGTTTTATTTTAAATAAAAAAAAAATTTTTGCTTTTGGACTTGTCCTGTTTTTGCACCGATATTGGTAAAAATTAAAGGGGTCCTTCGTTGTCATCTTCATAGTCAGTGTTTTCAGCTTCTTGAATAGACTGCTGCGAGATTAAATTATCATAAAAATGTATATCCGATGGAGGAACATACTTTTGTGCCAAGCTCATAACATCGTCATATTTTTTCGGGTTGAGGGCTAGATTAGTTGTGTATAAAAGTTTTGGCTCGAAGGGGTTATCCTGGAAGTTTGCTTTCATTGCTTTCATTGCTATATCGAATTTTGTTAATGGCCCATGGTGATTACAAGAAGCTGAAATACTTGCGACATTTTCTTCTTTTTTGTAGCAAAATCTTCGATATTTTGAAATGGTCCATTTAATATGATCTTTGTTCGTGACTGTTTTTTTGTAAAACGGAGCCAAACTCGTTTTAAAATCAAATATGTTCGCATTGCTCACTGATATAACTTTAAATTTTTTGGAACACTTTTCCACTAAATTCTGCCAGTCTTTTGGCAGGTAAAGGCGTTCTACTCGACGTTTCTGTTTCTCTACAACGCCAAAAGAGCGATCGCAGGGCAAAAAATGTGTCCTGGTTCTGGCAAGTGATGTTCAATAAGGCTTATATTTTTGTGTTTTACAACAGCATATAAATATTGGACAAGAGTGTTGTTTTTATTTTGAGCACCGCAATTATCGGAAAATAAATATAATTTTCTCACAGTTTCACTCATAATGTGTTTAATAAAATGATGCAAAAAGCTGATTACTTCATTTGGACCTTTTTTCCCGATTGTCTCATTATACATGTACATGTAGCTTTTTTTGGTACTGCATTGATAAATACAAAAATTAAACACCCATAACTGCCTTTTATAAAAGACATCACCCGATGGTATTAGCGGAAGTGGCAAATTTTGTTGGAAATCAAAAGAAAGGCACTCAACTGTCGGGTCTTGTAAGCAGCTTTTTTCGCGTAGATCATCATAAAACGCCTTAGCCTTCTTTTCGTGAAGATCTTTCGCAACTTTGAGTGCACGTCTTTCTTCCTCAGAATCAGCTGCAGCTATTTTGTTTCCATGGCTATCACACGTCTGGCAAGTGTCTGATCTAGGTGCTCCAAAAGAAAGCTTAAAATTTTTCGCAAAGTATTCCCTATAAAAATCGTATGTAACTGTTGGCTTTGGGTTACCATTTTCTTCAGCCATCAATGCAAAAGCGCTTGGCTCAAACTTTTCTAAGTAAAGAGTATACATTTTCCTTACATTTAAATCGGAACTTAAGTACTTCGATTCTTTATTTTGGCTGTAGTGAGAAGATCTCTTTGGGAAACTTTTAACATGGCTGTCAATATTTTGAACAACATCTTCTGGAATCTTATTTACTCTGTTTGCGTGACGACCTCTCATGTCAGAGGGCGCAGTTACTTTTTCCAGCAAAAATCTTGAGAGTCTTTCGATGCGACTTTTATGGACTCCATGAACTGAACAAAATGCTTTTTTACATACCTCTATTTCATGTTTAATGCTACGTATAAAATATTTATTTTGGAATTTTCTCACTTCATTCCCACTCGCAGATCGACGCCTCTTAACTGCATTTTGCCTTATTAATCCACACAAATATGCATCTTGCTTTTCTTTATTTCCCAGCTTATTAAATTCTTGAAAAACTTTGGCATAATGATTCTGACGTCCAGAATCAAAACATTTTTTTTTTGCAACTGCAAGGCTGGCCCATTGTTTTTGCTGCAACGCTATTACCCTTACAGTTTGTATACTTTTTGCCTTCTCCTCTCTTCCTTTTAACTACGTTCCTTTTCCACGCGTTCTGATTGCGCACACGCTTTTTTCCTAAAGCCATACAAACAATAACATTAACTGAAAACTTAAACATTTTAATGAATTTGTTACCTTTTTGAACAGGTAAAGTATCAACACTACTCGATGTCTCCTCATCATCAGATCCATTTTTATATTCGGAACCCGATATGGAAAAATCTGATTCACTTTCAGTCATTGTTTTAAATTTATTATTAACACATGTATACTTGCACCGTATCCTAGCACCAAGAACCAACTGACACATTTTTTTTTTAGAACGACGACATACAGTATAAAAGACAAAACAGAGAGCGTAAAAAAGAGACGCGGCCGCTAAACACACACACAACATACTCAACATACTCAACAACATACTGTAATCGTTTTTCGCACACACACAGCACGAACGTAAATAAAAATAAAAACAGAACAGAACATGTTTTGAAAAATTTGTGTTTTTTGATTGCCGGCAACTAAAAGATGACATGTGGCTTAAGGCTTATTGCTTGAAAAGCGGTGCAAAAACAAGACAACTGCAGGAGATGTCGTGTTCTTGCTCCGTTTTGAAAACAAAACTTCAAAGTTTCAGAGTTTCCGTATCCTAGAGTCAAGTTACGCCGTTATTCATTGAATCAATGAATTTTACATTGATAACGAGCTAACGTAATATTTCTTTGTATTAATGAAGAATGAAGAATGTTTCATAGAAAACACTTCATTCATTTCGTGAAACTCCTTCGTTCAATAAATGAAATAATTTCATTATACATATGAAATTAAGTTTTGTAACTGTTTTTAAGTGAGCACATTAACTGAAGCTGTTTACCAGAATTTTATTTCTTTAATAACTTATTAATTATTTTACATCCGATTCCACCACGTTGACAACCGCTCACAGTATCGAACTTGGACTCTTCATTTTCATCATCAGATTTGTAGACAATGCCTTAACCACCTTAGCCAACAGTATCTAAAATAAAAACAGATTATAAAATGTTTTATTGTATGTAAGAAACATATTCATTGTATGTACGAAACAATTTTATAGACTTTTAGAGAATTTGAAAAAAAATATATTAAAGGGTATTTTTTGTATCAAAATTTATTTTAATTTTAATTTAGTTTCTTTTGTTTGAAAGGTGACTTGATCGAGATTGTTCTTAGCTGTGCTTGAAGAAAACTGATCCAGCCGTTTAGAAGTTATCACATCTTTCCTAGATATATCCTCTTAAATCTGTGCGTCTGTGACACCATAGGTCTCAAACGCCTAAGCTGATTTTAATTTAGTTTATTTTGTTTAAAAGGTATAGTTGTTCTAGATAATATTAAAACTGCCTTTCCCTTTTTTGGAACATAGGACAGCAGTGCAAATGTTGAGTCAAAAAAACAAAAAACTGATGTATATTCTGCACGTTTATGGCAAGCTTTCATTTCATCTGGCACAAAGGTTTTATTCTGGCGAACTGTACCAAGAATTCACGTGATGCAAAGAACGTGTTTTCTCATCTAAATGTGTGTTTGTTTCACTTATCCACAGGTGGAGATAAAAATAAAAACAAAAAAATAAACACAAACGCAATCAGTAAAAAATAAAGTTTCTTTGTTTACAAATCACATAGTTACTACAAATGTAGACTACCGGCCATGAGATAGTCATTAAAAAAAACATTGCTTTGGCATAGCGGAAATAATTACTTTAACATTATTAACATTTAAATCTGCTTAAAATAAGATTTAGAAGCTACCAAAATTAAATTCTTAAATTCTTTTACTGACATTTTAAAATTTTATTCGCAAATTTAATCAAACTACTACAAATGTAGACTTCCGAGCATATAGAGTTTAAAACATTTCACACCACGTGGATGCATGTCAGTTTAATTCTTTCGCAAAATTGTTTGTTGAGTAGTGTAATTCAATAAAATTGTTATAAAATTTGCCAATGTATAATATTGTTTTTATGTTGGCTCTTGTAACGAGAGAATATTGGAGTGCTGCTCAACCTGCAGTAAGTCTGCTATATAATATCCAATGTCGCACTCTTTTGGAGCTATTCATATATTACGTAACAGTATTATTTAAGTTTTGTATGAAAAAGTTTTACATGTGTTAAATTTATATCGAATCATATGCACGAGGCTCTAGAGGTCCTAAAAATAAAAAAACGATTCCGAAAAACTTGTTACTTACTTACTGCTTCAAGATATTGTTCTTAAAAATGTAAAGCTTAAGAATCGAATTGGGCGATTATTTTCTAACTTTTTTTTTGTAAAAAATGTTCAATTCTAAATAGAATTGCTTTAATTTTTTATTTTGCAAAGTATTATTCCATTATATAGTAAAAATTAAAGTGCAAGAGGATTTTACTACAACTATAAAATTAAGCAAATGCTGAGCAAACTTCAAATTCCATTTTTAGAATTAAATTTTTTGTATTTATTTTTATTTTTTGCAAATTATTATTTCATTTTATAGTCAAAATTAAACTGCAAGAGGATTTGGTTGCAAATGTAAGATTTCACGGATGATTATCAAATTTAAAATTCCGTTTTTAATGGTACCATTTTTTTGGACCATTTTTGTGGACAATTTTTTTTTAATTTTCCATACTTCCATACTTCCATCCTTGCCATACTGTTAAGGGTGTTAGAAGTAAATGGGGCTGTAACGCTTATGTAAAATAATTTTTTTTTCAAAGTCAGTAATAACCAAAAATTTATTAAAAGTTAGGAGTTCTCAAGGAGTTTCAAGTATGTGGATCATCAGCTTCAGTAAAAAAAATTAAGCTTAAAATGTTAAAGGCATCCGGGTACCTTGGTATTCACATAAGGGTTAATAGTATCAGCATCTAAGGTGCAAGTATCTGGAGTAGATGTTTTTTCGATACCAATTTAACAAAGAGTTTTCCATGCTTTTTTAGTACTTTTTTAGCGGAGAATTTATCAGCAAAAAAAAATAGTAATTTATTACAAACCATTTTAAAATTTATATTTTATATAACACAAGGTGGTTGCAATGTTTCATATATATGCTACATGGAAGCATTACTTAGTTGACAAAGTTTTAATATGAATTACTAGTCATTTCAAAAATCTTGCGGTAGAAGGCACAGAAGCTGCTTACATCCACAGTAACAAGTTTCGGTAAAATCCGTGGACAAAAGCTCTTAGTATGCCATTTAATATTAAGCAAAGATATTGAGATAATCAATCTAATCATATACAATAGAATATGGAAGAAATTTTTTTAATTATTTGTTAGGACCAAGAATATAACCAATTTACAGAAAACCGCTGGATAAGGACATTCCACGGAGCTGACCTATTATTGAGATTTCATTGAGATATTGCAAGCTTTCTTTAGACTTCAATTTGCAATTTCTAAAAATTTGTTGACTCAAGATGTTCATGAGCACCAAATTTATATAAAACATTCATTAAGAGATTGATAATTATGACCACTACGACATAACAGTACAGGACATGCAAAATTGCAGCTAGAAATGAATCACTCGTATACGTACATATATTATTAGAGTCACAAGTAAAGCTTTAAAGTTAGTTTATATTTTGACCATTTAGAAGTGCTGCTTAATCACGTAACTTCAAACAGTGATTTACGTGATTGAGTAACACGCCACAGATTTTGCTAACACCCCCAAAACAATATGGAAAACATTTTAGTATTCTTAAATTCCTACTTATAGCAATTAATATAATTAACTAGTCTTTACTGATTTCTTAGCAAACAACTTATAACAATTAGTCTTATTAATTAGCCTTTTCAATCAAAATTAATCGAAAAAGTTTTTACCAGTTATAAGTTATTCTAATGATTACTAAGTGGTAGGTAGTTGAGAACAAACAACTATTTACCAATTCCTGTTTTATATATCAGAACAAACATTTTTTCATTTCCTAAAAACACTTTCGAAGGGACGCTTAATAATGACAGCGGCTGACTAGAATTTAATTTTTTAATTAAACAATTTATTGCTTGTATAAAAAAAGTTTCCTTCATATATGAGATTCACTCACATACATAGCAAGCATAAAATGTTTTTTCACATTTCATCTCCAAAACTTTTACGGTACATCAAAAAATAAATATCATTTATTTCCAGTTTGCCAACACCACTGTTGCAACTTTATACAAATAACTTTATAAACTTTACAAACAAAAAACAAACTTAAGTTTAGTTAAGTTTTGTTGTTCTTCAAATAATGTTTTCTTTTTTCCCAATGGATGTATGTTGATTTGATACTGTTTTTATATGCTGGCTGTTAACAATATAAGACAGCTGGCAGAAGCGAAACAAAAAAATTTATATAAGTTGAATATTTTAGTTTTTAGGATAAAATACGGTACAAAAATTTTGCAGAAAATTAAAAAAAAAATACAATGTAGTTCGGTTATAACGAATACCGATTAAGACGTGTTATTGCTTACAACGAATAATTTCTCCGGTGTTTGGAAAGACATACATATTAGTATTCAAATCGTAAATGTATCCCGTTTATTTGCAGAAATCAATACAATTTTTATAAAAATTTTGTTTCCAATAATTGCCAAATTTTTGTTAAACGAAAATGTCAAAGAGTACATACAACATTTTAAAAACCTTTTGATACTGGGTCCAGTTGTTCATAAAATTAGCCCAATAGCCTTCAAAAAACTTTCATGTCGATGGTCATAAGTTGACAACACATAACTGGGTTTACAACTTTTCAGTAGAAGAAATTACGTTATAAATATGCTGGAAGCATTACTAGCATAGAAATAAAATAGCTGAAAATTATTTAGTAGATTCTCTCAAGTAATTTCTGTTATTTTATTTTAAGAATGGGAGCGTTGTCTGCGTTTTGTAAAAAATAATAAAAATTCAGTCACAAGTTGTCAATATTGAGCAAATAATACTATTTGCTTTGATGTATGTATATGAAATGCTTTAGGTTTTATTGAATTACTTTTAAGGTAACATATGCTTGTTTGGATACGATTTTTTGCTTCATGACACATAGTTTTCATAATGAAGTTAGTCAAGGCTAATTTAGCGACAAGTCAAAATTTTCGCGACGACTGTTAACAATTTCAGTTTTGCAGCTAGCTCTCTATTTGAAACAAAGAATTTTATATTTTGGTGGGATTATTTCGACCTAATTTGCCTTTGAGTCCAAACGATTTTATTGAATATAATTGTATGTAAAATACACAAAATCATTCACACAGGTTGTCAATTTACAACGAAAAGGCTTAAATTTGCTAATGCATTTTTTACGGTAATTAGGAATGATATGCTATACACTGAAAAAGTTCACTTCAGCCATTGTTCATATAGCGATACATTTGTGTTTTTTGATTTATGTGCATATATTTACTTCTCTTTAAAACGCCATCCAAAGTCGACTATAAGATCCTTCTAAAGACGCCGGAACAAAGCCGTTGAAACATTAGGAACAAAAATGGTATAAATGATTTTATTTGCATCTAAAGTAAAAAAAATCTGATCATAAATAATACCCTAAATAATAAAACACAGAATAAAAGATTTTTTGTTTTCACCAGATTCAGGTTTTATGGCATACAATTTTTATAATCGAATGGACTATTCAATGAAATTATAAAACTATGGATTTTTCTGTTATTTGTGGTACAAACAGCTTCCGAAAATGCAAGAATTGGTGATGAGCTTTAAAAATTTCATAGAATTTAAACTTTTGTCCACTCTAACTTTGTCGCCTTTTATTCGATCAGAGCCACTATTCGACAAATAATATGTAATTCATTTTAAAAGAACCAGCCTTTGATTCTGAATGACGCTTTAACAAAAAGTATACACCAAAAACCGAAAATGAACCGTTATATTATGCACAATGGCCGAAATGAAATTTTTATTCCTTTTTAGTGTTTAGCACAGCATAATTATTATAAAAAATGTTTTAGAAAATTAAAAACTACAAAAAATAAAAGCAATCGATTTTTTAGTTGCATTGTTAGTTAGGAAAATCCATAACCAGATTAAAAATTTTAACAAAAAAAATGTTTGCCCCCCCCCTATTGGAAAAAAATGTCTAGCTACGCTAATGGTCCTATAAATAAAATGGTATGGAAATTTTTACGCTTATAGTGAACAAAAAATTCCAAAAATTTCTCTGGCGTTTTTAAATACTAATGAAATTATTTATCATAATTTGGCAACAATTTTATGGCACTATGTATGTTATTATTTAACGTCCCAAATAAATTTTTAAATCTTCTTAAAACAAGTTTTTTTAACGTTTATATTTATTTATTGTATCTTCAATAAAATTGAACTAACAATAAGTAATCAAATCTTAACTCTAAAAACTTTTCATATTCACCTGATGAATCATTTTTTTTGTTAGCCACTTACCAAACACCACTAACCATGGATTTATTCTGCGTTTTGTAGAATTTTCCACTGAAAAAAAGATATAACATGAAATATGAAGATTAATAGCAAAAACAAAATTTGTTACCACATTATCTTCAAGCGAAATAACGCTGCTTCCAATTTAACTAGAATTGTTCGTGTTATCCCTATCTGAAATAAGCATGGAAAATTATCTAAATTAACAAATATGTATACATATGTCTATGGTCACAAGCCTTAACCGCCTGAGTCGAGTTAGGACGAAACTGAGTTATTGGTGCTATCGTATTCGGCATGTATGAATCTACTTGCTATCAATTTTTGGTAATTGTATCTTTTTTGATATAACATCTATTCATAAAAGACCTATTATCTTAATTAATTTTTTTATATTGTTGTTTTGGCTTAACAGCTTAACTCATAATTCACCGACATTAGTTTCCTAACTCAAATTAAGTGTTTCATAATTCTACATTCTTAGTTTGGAATAATGGCCTAAATCAATTTAAGATATGATAGTTAGAAACATACAGTTTTTATTATTGCCTAAATCAAACTTACGTCGTTATTCCGCAATAGGAAGTAAACATTTTATTTTCATAAGTCGAGTTAATTTGTTATTCCGAATTACAACATCAATTTTGATAGGCATAAATTGAGTTGAATTCTTTTTCCAAACTAAAAAAGCACTTTACGAAAATATTATTTCAAGTTAAATTCTTATTCCAAATTTTAATAAAAAAAATTGTTGTTTAAGTAGACTTTAGTCTTTATTTCAAACTATGAATATTGAAATTTTTTTATTCGAGATAGACCATTGAAAAGAGTTCTACATCTTAGTGATTGATTTAAAAGTTAATTGTTCACAATTTTTGTAAAAAACTATATGCAAAATGTCTGACATTACATTAAAGAAGATAGAATTAGAAAAGCTTCAGGAAGAACGTCCTAAGGAAAAAAGTAGGTGGATAAAAGTTAGTTTATTGGTATTTTTAGATTTTTTTAAATTTAATCTTCATTTAAGAAAGAGTATGTTACGTAAGATATTGTTGATCTGTAAAATTTATACTGATGTCACATACCTCTTACGACAAAAAAATTCTTGCAAAACTTTTATTTTTAAATTAAATAAAAGGTGTTTTTTAAATTATATATCTTAGAAAAAATTTCTATGTTCAAGGAATCCAAAGTGAAAATATAACATAAGTCGACAAATTATGAATTATGAACTTAACTCAACATGAGAGATAAAATCATACAAATGTTGGCATAAAATACAGACTTAAGTTGACTTAGGTGCACTAAAAGTTAGTTTTTTCTTGAATTTTTTATACTCAATAAGCCATAAGAGCCTAAGTGTCTTTTTCGCTATTATCTCTTAACTGCAACGCTATAGAACTATTTTTTTTAAACAGATGATTAAAAGAATACGCTTCCTTGGAATCTGTAAAAATATAAACATTAAAAAAGCAACTTCCGATTTACAGTGAGGGTTTTAAACTTTAAACTGCTCTCCTGAAAACCTTGGAAAACAGACTTTGGCGGTTAAGGCTTGTGACCACAGATCTATGTATGTATATGTAAATTTTAAATTACCTTTTCTTATCAAAAATTTATCCATAAGTAGCTTTGTTAAAATATATCATTTATTGTATCACAGTTGCCTCTTTTAGCAATAAATCTTTTTTCACAAAACAGAATTGCCAATTGATAATTTATAAAGTATATACTTTATAAATTATCAAATGGCAATGCTCTACAATACGTTGTTCTTTTATTGAGGTAATGTTAATCTGCCAAGTAAATACAGTTTATAAATTTAAGGAAGGCGCGTGACAATATAAAAATTGTTATTTATTATAACTTTGATTTTGTCACAAGGCATAGAATGAAAGAGTAAATCTCAAAAAATCTTCATTTTGGGAAAAAGATCTTCGAATCTTATTTTGACTAAAAAATCTTCAAAATTAAGGTAAAATCTTTATTCTGGCATCGCTTCTTCAGTGTGTTAATGTATAGTTTGTTATTTATTTGTATAGGTGAGCAGGTTTCTCTGCATAATGTGAAGGTAATGTGTAGACATTTTTGCTCGTTAATTTTAATTCGCCATTGTTCCAACTGGGGTATATACTCTTGCAGTTTGCGGTAAGCTTCTTAATGGCTTTTGTGAACACTTAGAAAAGCTGTATCATCCGCGAATGTTAATATGTGTATGTTACAGCTTACCGGCAAGTCAGATGCCGTTAAGCAGTAACGGCAAGTAAATGCAAACTTATTTTTTATTTCTGGGAAGAAAACTATATACTAAGGCTATAATGAACTTCGCCTATAACGAACAAAATTGTCTGACCCCGCGGAGCTCGTTATAAATGGACGCTATTCGATTAATATAGATTTACATATTCCTCATATCACTAGAGTATACCTGAGGTAGTGATTTTTTTAGTGTATAGAATCTATAGACTAGAAGTTTATACTATAGATCGTGGAAGCCAGTGCTGCCGAAATCGTTCTTTAATTCTACATAAAAATTATTGCTTCTAGTACCAAATTTCAGCTTTCTAGCTATAGTGGAAGTCCCTCTTACAAATAAGGGGCACCGTAGTCTACCCTAGATGAAAATTACCAATTTTAATTTTTTTTGGTTAGTTGTCCATCATGACCTACCTGTGTACCAAATTTCAGCTTTCTAGTTATACTGGAAGTGCCCCATACAAAGAAGGGGCATCCTACTCCCCCCCAGCTGAAAACTGCCCATTTTTTTTGCGCTAATTGCTCATCAGGACCTACTGTGTACCAAATTTCAGCTTTTCAGCTATACTGGAAATAACCCATACAAAGAAGAGCACCCTAGTCCCCCACGTGAAAAGTGCTCGTTTTCAGATGTTTCTAGTTAATTGGTCACCACGAAATACCTGTGTGTCTAGTGCTCTCTAGCTATAATGGAAGTGCCAAATAATATTGATGAGTCAGTGAATATTCACTTTTTACACATTAATATCTCGGGAAGCTTTTACTTTTTTTTCAAATTTCACCTATGAGGTTACCTCTGTAGGGAGACCTAATATTTCAAGTTTCATTATTTTATGATTAAGTGGAGCAAATTTATGTGGGGGCTAAAAACAGCTCGAACGGTTTCGTGTAATATACACACTGTGTGACCGGAACTTGGCTTGGTGCGTCTAGATTTGGCAATATTTTTTGTTAAGTTTATTAAGCGGCCCACTCACTTGCAAAATAATTGTGCAATTTTTCTATTGTACAATAATATCGCCAAAGTGTATGTCATAATCGAAGGTGGCATAATATATTGGAAAAAATCAAAAGACTTTTGATTTTTATTGTACAATCAAGTAAATTGTATAATGTGGTGACAATATTGTTCAGTGTTATGTTTAGCTTGTCACTGTCAGAAAAAAATTGGGCAATATTTTCTTTGACAATATTGTACCATTTATTGCATAGTATAGGTCAAACCGAAAATAGTATGTACAATAATACATGCAATAATATTGTACAATGGATGGGCCGCTTTACGAAAATATCTTGGAAAGAAATTGTGTTGTGAGCAGCGTTGCCAGAATGATGAATTTATCATATATTTGATGAGACTTAAGCTGAAATATGATTTTATGATTTCTTTCCCTATATCCCTTAAGTAGCCACCTAATTTGTGTGGCACAAACTGCCACCTGGACCTGGCTGGGACCACTTGTTCTTTAACTGAAAATTAACAGTAAGAACTTAAGAAAAGCCATATATTAATAAAAAAAAGGATTTATTTTAACAAAAAAATAATGGAATAACATTACGTTACAATAAAAAAGAATTTTGGTTTCAATTTATACAATTAAAACAAACATACTCGCATTTTGAATGCCGAAGACACACAGGACCTTTGCAGGTCGTCAAACCGAATAAGTCCTAAAAGTAGCTGAAATCTTTTCAACGACATAGTTGCACGAAATATAGGTAAATGTTTTGTTTGCCAAAACAAAGCGGCATCTTGTGTGTTATTATGTGTTGCTCCACCGCATATCAAAATGCCTATAAAAGCCTCCAATTTCGACATTGTTATTGGATACCAATGTTCATTATTTTCTTCGAAATATTTCTTCCCATTTCTATTTGCCTCAATTATTATTATTTCTTTTATATTATATATAAAAAAGCGGTTGAATATATCCAATGGACTAACATCTGTGCAAGTTGGTCCCCCGGAACTTCTCAATATATTATGCGCAGCAAATTTTCTTAGAGCTGGTGGTGATTTTGACCACTCTAATCCATCCTTACCATAAAAAAAGGATTTTGAAGCTGATTCTGTTTGGTTCTCTTCTTCGTTCTCGCTTTCATCTTCGCTATCGCTTGATACTGCCATTTCATTTTCAATATGTAAATCTTCTTCGATATCAGAAGCTTCTCCATTTACATCATCATCCTCATCTTCAATACGACATTCATTTTCAATATCGTTGGCAATTGCCTGAACCAATTTTTCAAAATAATTTGGGTCAGATTTTGAAACTGTCTCCAAAATTTTATCAACTTCACAACTCATTGCAACATACCAACTAGCAACACAGAATAACTATAATAATTCCTCAGTGAAGTAAAGAAGTAAATTGATTAATTTTTTCAAACAGAAAATTACTGTAATTCTCTTTCTGTACTAATATAAAAAAAAACATAATTTTGCTAAGTAAAACTTGTCAACAAAAATCAAAATTTTAAGCGTATGCTTACCCTGCAAAAATCGCGACTAGTCCATACATGCGTGTAAGGACTATTCCATAATGGACCAGGACTAGGCTCAACCTACCCCAAACGTATGCATTAGACGTGGTCCATTTAACATTGCGATGTCCCAGGACTGGACCACGTGTTTCAGCTTTGCATTACATCGGACTAACCCAAAAACTAGACCATGTAACTACTCCATGGAGCATCTACAGGGGCTAGTTTCGAAACTACTCTATGTCACAAACAGAAAACTAATTTTTATTTTCACTTTGTAGTCTACGTAAATGATTTTCCCTTTGCTTTAATAAGTCTCCTTTTATGATTTCTTATAAAAACTCACTTTCATTTATTTTTTCGCTTTTACCAAAAAAAGTAAACTTTTAATTACAAACATTCATTACAACCACAAATAAGCTTTTGTGCCATCAGGGCTACCATATTGCTGGTAATTGATGATATTCATGTAATAACATTCTTGGCAACACTATATTTCGTGCTAAAACACAAGCATTTGTTTGCACGTGGTCCATAGCTGCATTACATAGGACCATGTTGTAACTAGTCCACATCAGCTAAAATGGACCATGTAGACCAATAATTTTTGCAGAGTATGAGTACAACTTTTTTTTTTGCATTTGCAGAGTTATATTTCTTATGAGTTTGTATTTTTTGTTTTTGCTTTTAGGCTCTCAGTGAATTTGCTTTTGCTTTTTTACTTTACAATAAATATTAAAGATTTTTGCTTGTCTTTGCATTTACATTAATATAAAACTTGTTGGGCCTAGCTAGGCCCAGCTCGATACAATATGCACAATAATGTCATTTGGCCAATTGGCAAGCCCACGGTGTTAAAATATAATTTTTTCTCGTTTTCTTGTAAAAAACTATCCGATTGAGGAATACATAAAGTTTCGGTCTAATATATTTAATATATATATATGAAAAATACTGAAAAAAAGTCCAAAAGGGCTTGGCCAGGCCCAGGTATACACTTAAGGGATATGATGCTCTTTTTCTCGGAAATTATTATTTTTCTATACTTGGTTAGAAATATCTAAATATTTATTGAAAGCTATCATACCTTACGTTTTCTAATTTTCAATGGTTCTTTCAATAGTTCTTAACATAAAATTTAATGGTAGCACATTGTATTAACTGTGTGAACTTTCTCTGACTAAAGTATTTTAAATTTCGAACTATATTTCTCTGTTCTCTGAATTTGTTTAGTTTTTTTTCGGTTTTAGTGAATATTATGTATAATGCCTTGAAAGATGAATTTTACGTATATATTTACAAAGATTTAGATGTAGCCATGGTAGAGACTGGGTTTTCAAAACATATGACTAAAGATGTAAAGAAAAATAATCGTGTTTTCTTTTCGAAATAAAAAATGTCACTTTGTTGAAAGGTGCATGCGTAAAATGTGTTGCCAGCCCTGCAGTAATGCTATTTGTTTTTTTGACGAGAAGCATGATATAATTAGGTACACGCAGTAGATCAGGTGACCTTACTCGCCTAAACGGCAAATTCAGTTGAGTGATGTAATTATCATAATATCGTCACCGCCGTGAAACTGTCAACCTCTGTATATATATATATATATATATATATATATATATATATATATATATATATATATATATATATATATATATATATATATATATATATATATATATATATATATATATATATATATATATATATATATATATATATATATATATATATATATATATATATATATATATATATATATATATATATATATATATATATATATATATATATATATATATATATATATATATATATATTTATATATATATATATATATATATATCCCTTTCTCTGTGCATTTGAAATTTCCTTATAGAGCTAGTTACGCTGATAGTTCCACCCGTGTTTCAACGTTTTTTGATATCTAGTGAAGTAGTTTCTACACAAATTTTCTATTACGTATACCTGTTAATTATATTATGACGGGAACAAAACACAAGTTATGAAAAAGTAGATAGCGCTGTTTTTAATAGCAGACAGAAAAGTTTGCTATTTAACTGAAGACTACTTTTAAATTCGTTGGTATTGTGGCAGACCCATCGGCGAAGTAAAAGAACTAATAAAATGGCTATAGAGATTAAACAACTCAATGCCTCTTCTTAACACCAGAAGGGCTTGCAACACTGCTCTACAAAAAAAAACGGGCAATAGCAGAGTTGTAAATTAATTAAGCTTTTTATCTCTCTCCCACTTCACCAATTATCCCTTTCCCAAAGAATGTAACATAATTACATATTAATTAATTAACTGGTAGGCATTAATTGCCTGATTGTGTTACTTCTCTTAAAAAAATTCTATACAGAACTCTACACGATAATTTTTCCGTGTGGAAATAAATCCAAATCTCCAAACCTGAATTTCAGTAAGAGCTGCATACTACGCTTTATACAACTCGGCTGCATCAGAATATAAATAAAGATAACTAAAAGCCAAGATACACATGCATGAAATTACTCTGAGAGTAGCTGAGAGAGTACTGTGTAATCCCTTTTCAGCTAGTTTTAAGTACGATAAGTACTTAAGTACGAATTCTTTGTACTTAAAGTAATAAGAAAAAACTTAAATTAGTTATTAGTTTTTTCTTTCTGTATATTTTTTAACGAATAAAACTTAAATAAGAAGACGAGAGCTTTCTTGGGAACACCCGGTAAGAGTTATGATCCTTAACTACTTATATACAAAAAATTAACATAATTACCTAATATCACCAGTATTTCCATCTCCGCTTTTACTAATTTTATATAACCAATTACTCCGTACATTACTTTAAATAAAAAATTATTTAAATTTTACAATAGTCCCTTGTTTTTTCCAAATCACAATTATCTGTAAACTTATTTTATTTCAAATAAATCATATTCAAGTGGCTACAGCAGCCGCTCTAGAATAAGCTCTTTTCAAATACCTTCATATAAATTAACATAAGAATAACACTATGAATGAATACTCAACAAAACAATAGTAGAGCCTTGCAATTAACTTTTGTGCTGTACGCAGTTATATTGTTATTTTCTAAACAATATAAAGTACAATTAATGTCGTCTTAACACCTTTCAGCATACAAGACATAAATTATTTGTTCACTTCATGCTACTCTATTGTGGTAGATTGTGTTAGACGTTCTTACGCACATAAAATGGCAACACTAAGTGACAATATCATTAAAATTTAGATGACAAGCCTATAGGAAGGCATATTACTATGAATATAATTCTATGGGACACAACAGAAATTGTAACAAAGGCATAAAGCTTATTTATTCTTTGTAAGATGACATTCTATCTTAGTATGCATTAAAAATAAAACTTTGAATGAAAATATAAATTAAAAATTTAAGGATTTAAGGCAACCACCTTTGATATTTTTCGAGTTAAAGCGGAAACTTTTAAGAAATAAAGTATATACATATAGTTAATATTTTTATTGCCACTTTTTCCCAAATCCACTATTACACATTTTTGTTTTCTTAAAACAGAGCTCTATACTGTGAGTTGAAATACAAGAATATATCACTTTCATTTCATATAGTCTTACATCTACAAACAAAATAATGATTGGAAGAAAGGAGCGAATCCCGCCTTTTATTCCTTCATTCCTTTCACCTAATACAGTTATATTAATAGCAATAAAGCTCCCAAGCCTGTAGTGAGATTCTGTAACTTTTAACAACAAGAACAGTTGAATCGTTTATTTCAAAAACCAGTCAACCAACAAAAAATCAAAAATTGAGTTATTGGGCGACTACTGTTCTGTAAAGGTAAATACATCGTTTAATGCAAAAAAAAATACTGTCTTTATCTGACGGTGAAGCAAAGCCGAGAAATCCCTGTTTAGTGCAGAAAGAAGTCAAGTGACGGTGTTTGACTGGTTTCTGCTCAAAACAGCGGTCTTTTTGTCGTCGCGCTTGGTAAATAATTGGGCATCCGTGTCTGGAACTCACAGTTGTGTCTGAATTCCAGACTGGATTCTACAGCTGTAATATTGTTCGAAATGCTAGGGTCCAAGGACAAGGTTATGTTTCGCACTCTGGTCAGCAAGTAGCGGAAAAGGCCAAGCCTAGCCTAGACAGTTTAGTCTGTAAGTGTAATGCTAAATGCGCAAAGCAAACTAATCGTCATATAATAGATTATACTTGGGATTATTTTTATTCCCTTGAAAATAAACGATGTCAAGACACATTTATTCAAACATTGATTGCAATGAATTAAGTCAAATATAGAACTATAAAAAAAATCCAGAAGAAGAAAATAGCGAGGAAAACGTTGTTGAACGCAGTTTTAAAAGAAACCGTTGTTATAAATATAGCTTAAGGATTGGGGGAGAAAGAAAAATAGTATGTAAAAATGTTTTTATGAAGATTCATGGCATTACACACAATAGGTTAGAGTGAATTTGCAAGTTACTACTAGAAAATAAGCAACCAGAAGATAGACGTGGCCAAAATAGCAGTGGGAGCCTGGAAATATTTGCATCAGAATCCATAACCATAAATCTAAGTTTGAGGTGAAAGAGACACATTATGGAGCGATACAGAAACAATATTTAGATGCCCGCTTGAATATTACTAAAATGCATCAAATGTTCATTGTTGACAATCCAGACCTAAAGGATGTTGTAAATTATAATTTTTACTATTACTAGTTTAAGGAAAACTTTTGTTACTCGTTTGGTAGACCATAGGTTGATGTGTGTAGCCAATGTGAAGCTCTTAACTCAAAATTAAGAGACAAAAATCGGAGTGAAAATGGTAAGTGAAATACTGCAACAGAACTTATGGTTCATAAGAGACGTGCTAAGAAGTTCTATTCCAGCATGAAAGTTGCGTTAAAAGATGAAGATAATGAAACTGTTGCATTGTGCTTCGACGATATGCAAAATTTACCGCTGCTAAACACAGAGGTGCCGGATACAGTCAGAAAATTAGTACTATACAGTGATGGTCCATCACGGCAAAATAAAAATCACACTGTTGTTAGATTGTTAATGGATTTGTGTGATAATGGAAGATTTGATAGTAGGTCCCTAATAAAATTAAAACATTTTGTACGAAATATACGATAGTGATAGTTGTTCGTTTCAGAAACCAGTCGAGTGCAATCTGTATATTAATATTTAAATATATGTCAATATAAAAAAAAGTTTTATGGTTATCAAACAGTTGCAGAAATTGATAACTTTCATAGGAAAAAATATCAGTTTTGAAAAAATTATTTTAAGATTACTAGGAAGTTTTCTTTGATTTACTCAAAATCAAAAATTGTTCGCTTGAGTGGTTTTTGAAATAAACGATTCAGTTGTTATATTGTCAACTTATGAAGTTGTTTTCACAAACGATTGTACGATTCTGTGACTTCTTGTTAACAACATTGTTGAAATCTGACATCATGTGGCATCTCTGTCAATATAAACGAAAAGCGCGAAGAGGACTATGATAACAACAAATGAATTTTTGATTGCAAAACAGTGTTGAAGAATTGTTTTTCATTAATTTCTATAATTTGGAAAATAATTGTTAAATTTTTAAATAATAGAAATATTCTTGTTTATACGTAAAAGCTTTATATGTTTTTATATTGTTGTAAAACAATAACTTTAATTGTTAGCATAAAGTACCAGCGTTGTCATATCGTACGCGTTTTTACGATATGACAAAACGGAAATAGTCATAAAACATCGTCATATCGTAAGTATTTTACGATGTAACAACATTGAGATATCCATACACCGTGTACTGATATCTCAGTGTTGTCATATCGTAAAAAACTTACGATATCCCGACACTGTATGGATATTTCCGTTTTGTCATATCGTAAAAACGCGTACGATATGACAACGCTGTAAAGTACGTTCTACCGCAGCAAAAATATCCGTCTACCGGCAGCAGGTTTGTAAGGGAGAGATTTCGGAGCTTCCTCTTACCAACGTGCTCCGGTATTACATGATTTTTGTATGGGATGTCCCACTTGGTAGGTCTTCTGCGCATCTTAGATGCATTAACCTCATGTCTTTTTTATATGCATTTAATAAAAAAATTGTTTGGATAACTTTTTTTATTTGAAATTATTTTCTGTTGTTTTTATATTTATTTATGTATAAAGTGGAACAAACTGAATTGGAAAGTATATTACACTACAATTTACTTTTATTAGATACTTTTTGTTCGCGTGTTGAATCAGGAATCGATCCCAACATCTCCGCGTGGTAGGCTAACCGCTAAGCTACCGAGGCACATTTATTTTCATACATAATTCAATGAAAGAATAAAAAATCAAATAACGAAGTAAAAATAACAGTCGCATCCATATTTGTATCCACGTAAGCGAGAGAGGATGCACCATAAAAAAGTACGAGTTGAAAAAAAAACTTCGGGCTTAAAAATATGAAAAAACATAAATAGCTGACCACCTTCCCCGTGTGTGCGTTAAATTTCTTCATTCGGTTACGTTATCGCAACCTCGTACGGCAGAGGGGATGCACTGTGTGCTCTTGCGCATCTCCGAAGCCCTTCTATTTAATCTTACTGCATTCTTGTAACAAATTTATTTTTGCTGGGACAGATGCACAGCTGACTCTTGTCTATTCGGTAACAAAAGAAAAATTATAGTCGTTAGTCAGCAAATATTGTTAAAAATTTTACACGATAGCAAAATCGTTAATTTAATTGTTAAATTTTTTTACAATGACAACTATTATTAAAAATGAATAGGGAGTCAACACAACTGTTCTCGAAATCAACAGGTTCAAAACGAATGATATCCAATAACAAAGAGTAGCAAAAATATATAATTTCAATATGTACATTGGTAGAATAGGTTACATTAGGTTAGCAAGTTGCGTTAAAGGTAAAAGAAAAGATTACAGTCCACTTGGCTCCAACAATAAACGGTCCCAAAAAGTGACCTGTAAGGAAAATAAAGATAAAGAAGAAAAATAGGTAGAGGTGAAAAGAGAAAGATTGTTTAAATATATATGGTGAGAGTTAGAAGAAAGATGAGCGGAGTTAGGTGTACGTATGAAGGGTTGTTTATCAATAAAAACTCCATTTGAGTCGTCAACGAGAGAACCACCCTTTGCTCTTGATTAAGGAAGTTATATTTTTGCATTCCACTACACAGAGAGAAAAACGCCGTACTAAATTCAAGTATTTTCTATTTACTTTAAGTATTCTTAAATTGTGTACAAAAATTCTTATTATCGACCCTGTTCTATAAACCGAAACCGAGCAAATTTCTCGTTTTACAAACCTAAATAATGGCCCCATTGATCTATTTTAAATCGTTTACAGTAAATTAATTTTAGATATAACATTTTAAGCTCTCAAATATATGAAACAGCAAACAAAAATCTGAAAAAAGTTTGATATTAGTAGAACAGGCAGTTATATGTACTACTATTATGAGTAGTATAAACTTTTTACACAGTCGTACTGTGTTTGTATTTGTTAGGGTATTCATTCGGTTAACCGTTAATCGGTTAACCAGCTAATTTAAAATAGACTATTTTTGATTAGCGGTTAAATCGGTTAATTTCAGTCGATTAATCGATGTAACAAAATTGTTAATGTTTTGTACTATTACAACATATTTTTTGTGTGTTTAATTATATGTTTCGTCTCATATACAAAAGTATGTATTTAGAAATTATTTTTTCATACAAAGAAAGAAATGTGTTCAGTGATATTAACTTAAGTAAAACTTTAAAACCTTTGGACGTGGTTATAAAAGAGCTTAGTAAAGACTCTGCTACTCTGATTGAACTTGAGGAAATTATTATATTAATAATTTAATAAAAGCCAACGATTTAATTAAAAATCTAAGGGTTTGATTTAATGAGAGACGAATTCAACCTTTAAATAGTACTTATTTTATATCTCCACTTAAGGAATATTTCCTTCTAATAACAGTTCTTTAAAATACAATACAAAAATGGAAAGTAGGGAATTCGGAAATAAATATTTTTGCATAATGTTACGTGTTGAGTTTACCACGATGAGTCAGATGATGACCTAACAACAAAATAGTAATAGAAACAATATTTTAACAGAAATAATCGAAAATATTAGAAGTGCTAAGAATTTGTGAAAATTAAAACAGTACTCTAATGACATAATGGAAAATTTTATATGTTTAGAGAAATCCAGGAAAAGTACTGAGAAATTAGATGTTCTTTATTATGAATTGCTTTCGAATTCTCCAACATCTATGTTAAGTGGAACGATTTCTTCCTCCCAAGTCAAGTTTCATCAAAACTAGAGAAAAAATCGCTTAAGTCCTAAACATTTAAACCAAATTATTTTTCTAAAAGATTTTAGCAGATCTCCTTAAACTATTGAATTAACTTATAAAATTATCTCACAAACTTGTTTATTTTTTGATTAATACATATTTATGAATTCTTTTTTTTTGCATGATTTAGTTAGTTCAAGAATTTTTATGTTTGTTATGTTGTTGTTTTTACACTAATAAACTAAAAATAATAAATGATTTATGCTTTTTATTTATTGAAATTACTTAATTTATGGAAGAACTTTATTAATCGGTTAACCGATTAATAGCAAACTTAGCCGATTATTAACCGATTAAACCAAAACCTCGATTAATTAATCGAGCGATTAACTACTTAAGCTAACCCTTATCTGAATACCAAGGTACCCGGGTACCTTTAGCGTTTTAAGCTTAATTTTTTTTATAGAAGCTGATGATACACATTAGCGTGACATTCTGTTATATGGAAAAAATTTTTTAATCAAATTTTTTAAGTCTCACCGCCCAAATCGGTTCTGTTTTATGAAAAAAAAAATTACAAAAAAATTTCATAGCGATAAGTTAAGTTTTGGACGTGCGCACGCCTTTCAAAGTTTTATATGAGCCTTACAGTATGAACTATATTGATATTTTGGTCATATATTTTTAAAATGTCTTTTGAGCCTAAAATGGTATTATTATAAGTTGTACCTTCGGTTTTTAAATTATTTAATTTAATTCTAGTCAAAAGGCAGCAAGATTTCAAATCATTTATAGCCCCCTCCCCCCTAAAATAAACGTTATAAACGCGACTTGTATAAATGATGTCTGCCATTCAATGGAAAAAAAATTTTGTGCAACACATGAAAAAAACAAAATTATTTTTATGTTAAATACGCAAAAAATGAGCAAGCAATAATGTTAACAAAAAGCAAGTACCGCTATTTTCCATTGAAGCAAAAGAAACGTAGCAAAAATTTTGATTTATTTCATGATTAATTCATTCAAGTTTATTCTTTCCTATTGTTCTGACAAAATAAGATTACTAAAATGAGTGCAAGATCATACGCGAGAAATATTATTTGATGTGCTATGCCTCTAATCAACTTACGGGTTCCAAGTTACCTTCAAAAAAAGAAGTAATAAAGGTGTTGTTTTTTAATTGGCGTGTTGTAAATATGAGTTTACGAGAAAGTGCTAAGTTAGTTATTGAAGAACTTTTGAATTTTTGGGAAAAAGCGCGCATACCCACAAGAGAAAAGCAACATCGCATTGCAAAACTGGAAAAATTACATACAGAATGGACGAATTAAAAAAACGTTGTGTAAGAAATACAGATAACCAGAAAAATAAAGAAAAGACCTGGGTTGAAAGCTTAGAACAAATTTTTGACGTGGCGCATGCAAATGCCTTAGAATTAATAACTGTGGAGGAAGATAAAGCATTCTTGATAAGCCAGAGGCAGGAAGGTCGACCAGGACATATGTACGGAATTGATTATAAGACACTTCAAATGGAGATTCAAGCTGAACACCGCGAACAGATTAAGTTAAAGCGAGTTGAACGTAATAAACGTGAACAAAATATTATAAGTAAGATTAATAATGAACTTAGATTATTAATGAACTTTTCTATAATAGAGGTAATTTTTTTTATGTTCAAGGTGAAACCGTGCAATTTCAGTCATCATCTGAAAGTGATCAAAGTTTTCAAGCCACAGAGTCCCACGATGAAACTGTTAAAGTTCGCTCAAAAAATGCAAGAGTAAAACAAACAATTATTACTCCAAAATAAGCTATTGCATTAGATTATTGCAAAATAAGTAACAGAAATGCTGTTCACATTATTTCTGCTGTATTGCAATCATTAGGAAAAGACATTGCTGACTACATCATTAATAGATCTTCAATTCATATGGCAAGAGAAAAAATGCGTAAGAAAAGAGCGTTGGAACTACAAAAGAATTTTAAATTGAATAAACAAGACATTATAACATTGCATTGGGATGGTCAACTTTTACCAGCATTAACGGGCAATGCAAATGTTGATAGACTTCCTATAGTCATATCTAGTGGAGAGATGGAACAGTTGTTGGAAATACCTGCAATGAAATGTGGTTCGGGAACAGAACAAGCCGATGCTGTTTATAATTGTATTTCCAAATGGGGTCTACAAAGAGAAATTAAATGCATTGTGTTCGATACAACTGCGGTCAATACTGGGCGCTTGAAAGGTACATACACGTTACTTGAAAAATCCTTAAATAGAGAACTTTTTTGGCTGCCTTGTAGACATCACATTTACGAAATTATATTGAAAAGTGTTTTTGAAGCCAAATTTGACTGCAGTACAAGTCCCTTCGTAAAATTATTTGAAAATTTTAAAAAATCGTGGAACAATTTGAATATAAACAATTGGCAGGCTGGAATTCAAGATGAATTAGCTATGTATCATTTGCAAGGGTCAAAAACCAGAATAGTAAATTTTGTAAATAATGTTTTGAGTGAGAAGCAGCCTAGAGAAGATTACAAAGAGCTTTTGGAGCTTGTCCTGATGTTTCTTGGCGAAAAAATGAACAAGTCTAAAGCAAGCGTAATGATAAGATCACCAGGAGCTTTTCATCATGCACGGTGGATGGCAAAAGCCATTTATAGCTTGAAAATATTTTTGTTGCGGAAGGAATTTGCTTTATCAGAGATTCAACTGGCAGGATTGCGTAAAATTTGTATTTTTATAATCCAAATATACATAGAGGCTTGGTTTTCTGCTCATTCAGCCATAAAAGCACCAAATACGGACTTTACATTTTTAAATAGACTTCATAATTTCGAAAAAATTGATACAGATATATCGCAAATATCTATAAAAAAGTTTTTAAATCATCTATGGTACTTAGGCGCAGAATCTATAGCATTTGCTTTCTTTGACAATAATGTTTCTGCAGACACAAAAAAAATGAAAGCTGCTTTGCAAAATGAAAATGCAAAAATAATAAAACGCGTGATTTAAAAAAAAAAAAGAATTGCAGATGTAATTGATAATGGACTTGAACAATTTGTTTCTTATAAAACAGCAAGATTTTTCGAAAGATTTAATATTGATAAATCTTTTTTGGAATTAGACCCTTCAATATGGCCAACCCATGAATGCTATCAAAGTGCATTTGTATATCTAAACAAATTAAAAGTAGTAAATGATGTGGCAGAAAGAGGAGTTAAATTAATAGAAGATTACAATAAACTTCTTACTAAAAACGAAGAGCAAACACAATTTCTTTTGCAAGTTGTGACGGACTATCGCAAACGTTTCCCAAATTCAAATAAATCGACTATATCAAAAGTACTTTAATTTTAATAAACATTTTATAAAAAATGAATATAGAATTTTTGCTACTTTCTTGTAAAACAATTTAAATAAAAAATAAAACAAATATATGAACAAAATATCAATATAGTTCATACGTTAAGACTCGTATAAAACTTTGAAGGGCGGGCGCACGCCCAAATCTCAACTTATCGCTATGAAATTTTTTTGTATTTTTTTTCCATAAAACTGAACCGATTTGGGGGGTGAGGCTTGGTAAAATCAAACTTTTGAAAATTAATGTCACCCTAATACACATACTTGAAACTTCTTGAGAACTCCTAACTTTTAATAAATTTTCAATTATTACTGACTTTGAATTAAAAAATTATTTAAGATAAGTGTTACAGACCAATTTACTTCCAACACCCTTAACAGCATGACAAGGTACCTGGGTACCTTCATACGTTTTATATATAATTATTCTACAAGTGTGTATGAAATTGAACTATTCCCACAAAATTTCACCTAAATTGGTCCACCCATTGGACCAACATCATGATATGTATATTAAATGAAAGAGTTTGTTGAAACGAATTCGAAAAATTAAACGACGTCACTATAAATCCAATATCGGAAAAATGGTGTCACTCTATACATCATTTCGGCGAGAGTAAGGTGGTGGCTCTGGATACCTCTAAGGCGTGTGGCATGGTGAACTTTTATCAAAACTTGTTGCTTTTGGTGTCGGTAATGACTTCTCTCGATTTATATCGAGCTTTCTCAGGGATCGCACTATACCAGTTGTTATAGATGGAATCTCATCAAACGAGTTCAAGATTAATTCAGGGGTACCACAAGGCTCCGTTCTTTCTTCTACCCTATTTCTTGTCTTTCTTAATGACCTTATATGTCAAACTATCAATAACATCTACTCTTTTGCAGATGATAGCAGTATTTGCCATTCATATTCATTCACTGCTAGGCCAAGCCTGTCGGAGATTGGGGCCATGAGGCAAGCTATAAATGTTACACTTAATAACGATCTAGTAACAATCTCTGAATGGGGTCGTGCAAATAGGGTCGATTTCAATTCTCGTAAAACCCAGTGATGTATGCTCACGCACAGACGCATGACCGAACTTGCTGCTCCATCTTTAATTATGAATGGTGTATGTATTGAGGAATCAGATGCTCTTGATGTTCTTGGCATGAAAATTCAGTGTGATGTTCGATGGACTTGATCACATTTTTCATGTCTCAAAAGAAGCATTCAAGTGCCTCAGTTTTTTAAGACGGGGTAAAAAGTACTTTACTCCATCTGATTTCCTTAATATTTATACCACATATATCCGACCGAAAATGGAATACAACTCTCATGTATGAGCCGGTGCTTCGAAGTCTATTTTGAAGTTACTCGACCGCGTACAGGAGAGGGCGAAGAAACTCTTCGGCGACAGTAGGGTGGCCAACTCTATTGACTTGCTGGAGCATTGACGCGATGTGGGGTGTATTTCGTTATTTTATCGCTACTACAATGGAATGTGCTCTGATCAAATCAGGGAACTTGTTCCCGAAATTGAAATCAGTTTCTAAAACATGTTTGTTTAAAAAAAAGCTATCATAATTTTTTCTGTGTATGCAGTGTCACAAACTTTCTTATTTTTATTTTTTTATTTCTTATTTCCATTAATGTTTTAAATATCTTTTACTTGCTCAGGAGCGAAGCTATGAAATCTCAAAGTGGGGCACTGCGGTCATGCAAAAGTTTTACTGCTGGGCATTTTTTTGTTTCTGATTCGATTTTAAAACTTTTTTGCTGTATTAACCCCTCAATATGATCTAAAAATACATGCATGGTTGTATACTTATCTCTTATAGTTAGTGAGTTATACTCATTTAAAAATTGAAATTTCGCAAAGTTTCATAACTTTGGTCCAGTATTTTCCAGATATTGGATCCAAATATCATCCCATTTATAAATTCCTATACAAGTGCAAAATGTCATTCGAAAATATCAACAATCAATGATTTTATATCATTAAGAACAAATTAATATCTATAAAAAGAAACACCACATAACAACATTTTTCCCCTTGTGTTACAAAGATTTTTCAAAAAGCTTTAATTTGTTAAAATCTCAATAAATCATTGAAAACTACACATAATTAAAAACCAGTACTGAAAAAACTCTTACATGGCCTGAGAGATAATGGACAACATATAGGTAATATTTTGTATTAAATATAGGTCACACTGGTGCAAAAGTTCTATAGATCTTAATAGATTTTTGATTGTATTAACTTTTTGTTAGTGCTATAAAATATATACAGATAAAGTATATATTTGCTATATGTTCCAAAATAAATTTTTTTTAGCAAAAATGGTCGAAAATTTAAAATTTGTTTCAAATTTCAATTTAAAAATTTTATATTTTTCAACTCATACGGCAGAATTTCATTTTCATTTTAGATTCTTAAAATTGTTGTGTTTTCTGACGAAGAAAAAGTTTTATAAATCGGATGATATTTGGATCCGATATCTGGAAATAGTGAACCAAAGTTTTAAGAAATTAAGAAATTTAAATTCACTAATTCTAAGAGATAATTATACAATCAAACATGCATCTTTTAGATGTCATTAAGGGCTATAATACAGAAAAAAGTTTTAAATTAGATGAGAAACAAAAAAATAGCAAGCAATAAAAAGTATTACATGGCCGAAGTGCCCTACTTTGAGACTTCATAGCTCCGCTTCAGAGCAAGTAAGTGAGCTGTTATTTAAAACATAAATAAATATTCTGATAGAGCTATCCTTTTAGAAATGCCTGCTTTATGTTCCAAATATTTTGATTCGGCCCAACTGTACACTATTGATTTCTTCCGAACACTAGAAACGTAAAAGACAACCTAAGAAGCAACAGAAATATATAAATAAAAACATATAAATAGTCCCAGGGGATATGATTGTCTTCTCTTTATTCTTTTAATTTGAGTATACGCTATTCCAAAGCAATAATATACATATTCTACATATAACGCATACTCCTCTGTTTAAAATACTCATAGCAAAGTCTATTGTCTGATTGGGCGTATGAGTACGATGTAATTGATTCATATCACGTAATATGACTATTAGTTCCCAACGTATATATATATATATATATATATATATATATATATATATATATATATATATATATATATATATATATATATATATATATATATATATATATATATATATATATATATATATATATATATATATATATATATATATATATATATATATATATATATAGGAGAAATAATATATGTATGTACGTATATAAGCTTTCACCATGTAGCTTAGCTTCATATGTAGTAGAGTATCACGCAATACTCATATCAATTATAAAGTTAATTGTGTTTAGGTAAACTCAAGGTACAGTGATTATTAATTTATACATACATGTGTTCGTGGACACATCCATATATTTATTGCACATCTACTAACGTAAGTAATTAAAGGTGGTTAATATCTAGTACTTAACTTAGCTTTTGTAATAAACCATTTAATTATTGCAATATTTAGGGGAGGTTTCGTCCAATAGAACTGTTACACAGACATTCTGCATGTAGTATCCTTTTAATAGAATTTAAAAATTTGTAAGTATAATTTAAATTGTGTGATCTTAAAGAACTAAAGAAAATGTTTCCAACAAAGTTAAAATTCACATTTTATTGTTAGATAAAAACAAAAGGTACTGTGAAAAGTACAGTAAGTAAATACGGAAATTCTTAGCCGGCTCGGACTTAATGCTAAGCAAAGTAACCTAGTTCACGAAAAGCAGGCTTACTTTTAAGCTGAAATGGAACGGCTTCGGACTGAATGCTTGATGGACATTGAATACACTATGCGATAAATGAAGACTTTAGGAAAAACACACGGGCTGGACAGTACAGATTCGATTCTACTACAACAGTGTAGCCAAACTCTTTACTCAGTTTGGCGAATTTGATGACCAATTATTTTTTAAGCACCTCCAATTTTCTGAAAATCAGTGGGCTCTCAAAAAAGGTATCATCAGTATTTAGTCAACAGCTTATTCAAACGTTATGCCAAAAAAGTAATTTTTCTATGCACTTTTTTTTAACAAAGGAAAAACAATTTTTTTTAATTTTTTTCAGAATAACTTACAGGGACTTTTACTAACAATATTTGGCGAAGTTGTAGATACGGTAGAGCTGAACAAGTTTTGTGAACATATCAATACAATCTGAGCTTGTCTAGGCTCTAGGGTTTGGGATTTCACACTTTTATACTTCCCGGGAAACGGGAATGATAAAATCACGTTGCCCGGAATACCCGGTTTTATTAATGTAATCATACTTTTTAAATAAAAGTTAATATAAAAGCAGTTCTAAAACAAATATTTACAAAGTATAATGCCGTCCGGACCCGGTGACTTGAACGGTTCAAAACTATTTATCGCCCACATAAGCCTTTCCCTGTTTACGGCGATTTGTGGCATGTGGCAATTTGAAGTAACGGTCAAGCATTCTACCGTGTAGGGGATGCAGCCAGGGAAATGCGAGTCCATGAGCACCTCAAGGGTCTCATGGTTTCTTAATGAAAACTATTGTTGTAGGGGTGGTTGATAGGATTTTTCGAAGTCGACAGGTCTCAGATATACCCTCTACACCACTGCAGAAAGTTCTCCAGGACTTGAGATTCGGGTTTCTTATCAAATTGTTAAATTTATTTACCGAGTACTTATAAGCTGACCAATTATTCAGTCTCTTAGCCTCGTTGAAAAGCCTGCGAGATTCTTGAAGGGCCTTGGAAATTTCAGGATTCCATCATGGTGGTTTGATCCTGCCCCTGCAGATACTAGGTCTGCACGATTCTGATGTGGCATGCTCAAAGGCATCTGTTATGATGCCGACTGCCGTTTCGATGCCTTACCGATATTGGATGATCGGTGGATCCGAAAGAAGATCAGATAGGATTAAGCGTTGTTCCTCCCAATTTCATTTCCTCCTATTTCGCTTTGGTATTACCCTTGCTACCTGAATCCCTATAACGAATGCAATATATCTATGGTCAGAAAACGAGCAATCATTTGAGACCTTCCATTCCCTAACTAAGTATTCTAGGGGATGACTGGAACAACTTTTTTTTCGACCCGCTTTATTGCATATGCTAAGTTCACACTTACAGTGACTGAGCATAGGAAATCTTGTACGGCTTACGTTTAAGGAAAAAGATGAGCGTAGGTCTTTTATTTAAAGCGACACGAAATATTTTTGTGGATCAAGTTAACCCTCTAACCCTTCATAATTTTGGTATTTTTATACTTTTCATAAAAATGGGGAAAAAACTAATTTTCAACGGCGATATTAGCCCAGTCATTTTTGGGTTTCACTGCGGAATAAGAGATAATAAGATTAAAATTCGTATATACCTTCATTTTGGTGTTCTAAAAGTTGTCTCAAAAGTCTCATAAAATCTCGTGTCTGCGCCGCAAGTTATTAAAGGTTTTTGCGATTATCTCGGTTTCTATAGCTCCAAAAATGTTAACAGTTATTACAAAAATTGTAGAGCACAAAATTTGCGACAAGTTTAAAATCCTAAAAAGAAATTGTGTGAAGTCCCACAGAAGAAGAAGGGTACACAGAAAAAAATATTACTTATATCCAAGGAATTTTTTCATAAATACATGATAATTTTTTTCAAACTATTTTTATTCCAACTAGGAACTTTTACATAAATGAATTCATATATATATTTTTTTTTAATATTAAACCAAATTCAGTATTGAACTTGTGTAGCCTGTTGTACTAGGCACAACTCTTTCCTTTCTACCAAACAGACTATTGTAAATGATCTTAATTTTTACTTCGTATAAATTTAAAAATCTTTTTAGAATTTGTTTACAAAAAAAGTTAATTTTTTTTTTAAGTCAACTTAGATTTCATATATTTATATATTAAAAAAATACTGCGAATGAAATAATTCCTGTTTTTTATTTATAAGCTAATAAAATATATGAACAATAGATTAAAAACTTTTTTCATACTATTTATGCTCAAACTTTTTTTCTCTGTATAAGTCTGTAAAAGCTTTCTTTTTGAATTTTACACAGAAAAAATTATCATAGGCTTTTATTTTAACACACAAGTATTTGAGTTTGTTTTTAAATTTTATTATTTTTTTCTTTGATTTTTAAATATTCCAATACAAAATTTTGATAGGAAAAAATTCGACTTTTTTCTTATTAAATATTTACGAATTTTAGTGTTTAATTCTACGAACTTTGTGACAGGTCCCATTTCCGTAAAATAAATATTTGAATTTATGAATTTAGTAAAAGAATACGAATTATAGTTTTTTCTGTGTAGGATTAGTGGTATTTAATCAAGGCGAACTACAGAAGAAAACTAAGTTAACTGATTTACAAACATTTAACTCAACAAAAATGTATACAGTTTTTTTCCCTCCTGAAAAATTTTACAAAAAGAACTTACTAAGTTTGCTGACTATGCTAACGCCATTCATGCATAAAAGACGAATACATTTCTTTTATGACATATTCGTTTTACCTAAAACATTCGCACTATATTATTTTTCCAATTTATCGACATGAAATGGATGTAGAAAAGTGTCGACTTAAAAACATGATTAAGATGTTTATCAAAGCCATAATAACACAGGTTCTGCTTTTTAATCCCAGCCATATGAAGGAGCTTAACACATGATATTTTTCTCATAAATAAAAAAAAAGTTCAGTGCGATACAATTTTCAAAAATCTCAAAAAGATGCATATTGCACAGTTCGATGATTTTTCATATACTGTGCAAATCTTATGTTTGATTTTTTAAGCGACGATTTTGTTTATTATTGAATTTTTAAGCTGAAGTATATAAAAAAAGGGTGTATGAATGTATTCGATAGCTCACATACATAATGATTAAATATATTATATATGAGCATTCGAGCAAAAAGGAAGTATATGGAATTTATTTTATGGGATACTTTAATGAAAGTTGCAAAAATTGTTGAACCCTTTTGGTGTAAAACTTAAATTTGTACTACGAATACGTAGTATAGATTTTTGCATATTGTACAGAACATATACGTATTCTGATACTTAAACTACAAAATAATGGACTATCGACACACTCGAGGAAATATATCTGCTCTGTTGCCATTTAATAAATTATTTTTGTGTAATTAGTTTTTCAATAATATTTAATTTAAAATTAAAATTTTAACTGGATCTGTCTAAAAATACATAAAAATTTTTCTGTATGCTAAAGTTTCCCAAAAATTTATGCAAAAAAAAGTTTCAACGTATACGTTTAATTATGTTGATGTCAAAATAATTGCAAAAGTTTTATGCACTTCAAAGCACGGAAAACTTATGACGATTATCAGCGAAACAGGCCAGTATGTATTGACATACAAATATCTATTTTACACCATCACACAAGTAGTATAGCAACGCTTTTGTTCAAATCCTATATACCTTTCAAACTCCACATATGTCCGACAAGCTTACTTGCTCAAAACTTGACATTATAGAAGATGGAGAGCAGAATTGAAATGTATACAAACTCGCATGTAAAAGCAGCTCCTCTTGCAAAACAGTGCAAATAAAATTCAAACATCGCAGTGAGGACTTATTGCGATGTTTTAATTTTAAAATTTGTAAAAAAGCAACACAATATTTTAGTATGAGAAGTTCACTCTTTTTAAGCATATACTAGTAGAAATTTTTTTATTAGTATTGGTTTAGAATAAAAATTTCCCCACAGCACTAAAACCGCACTTGGTTGCAATAAAAAGTATTCTATGTTATCCATATATTTTATATATGAGTTTTCAGAAATTTATATAATAATTTTTGTATTAATAAATGAAAATATGAATTTGGAATGCTTTTTAATACATTCGACCTCAAAAATATTGGTGTCTATTCGGGAATACGCGTCGACTAAGTGAAAAGTACATGGCAAACAAAAACAAAACTTCATAATTTGCTTTTGCTTATCATACAAAATTCACCGGTTTTAAAAGAGAGAGAACGTTAAAGTTCTCACATTTATTTGATTTTAGAAATGTATAGAAAACAAAAACAATTTTTGACATTTTGTTTTTGTTATCATGTAATTTTTCACTACTTCGACGCGTTTTCCCGAATAGACACCATTATTTTTCTAAACATTTTTTTGCAATTTTTTAAAATTTTTTATCCCAAATAGGAACAAAAATACAATACAGCTCAATGAAAAAATACTCCAACTCATTGATAAATTTCAACTAACAAATATCAATGAAATAAAAATATTAAAAAAAAGATGGCGACAGTCTGTTAATTGAGTTTACTAAAATTAGTAGGATTTTCGCTACAGTGTTGTTGCAACTGTCAGTAGTAGTGTAGGTAAAGGACACTGACGAGTAGACTTGGTGGTCACGAAACAGCTGTCAGTTCAGCCCTCCATACATCCAAATTTTTCTTTGAATGTTCAATATTTATAAGCTTTAGAATTTCTTTCTTAAATAAAAAATAATTTGAACGAAAGATTAAATTAAAAATGAACTTAAGCCAAACTAATTAAATAACTTTGGATAAAAACCATACAGTTCGACTATGAATTCATAACTAAATTATTAAAAAAATTATTTAAAAAATATAATAAAACAATAACTTTGTTCAAAACAGTGAAAAAAATTAAATAAAACTAAAAAATGTTTGTGCCTGGAAAAAAGTTACGATTTAGTGCATTTTCAAGGGGAAAAATTATCCTCTCTTAAGTGTGTTGAAATACAAAAATAACGGTCTCTTATTTATGTTGAATTCACAATATCTATACGTGTGAAGAGAGTTGATATTATTTTATTGACAGTACGAGAGTATGCTATCGTCGTAGTCTTTGGCTCAAAATTCCCTTTGGTTGTCAAATACATAGTTAAAAATTCAAGAATTTTTCAAAATTAAATTAACCCATTAATGCCTTCCTATAGATCCGCTCGTACGATTTTGTCTAAATTTTTATACATGTACCTCGGTGTCCGTAGACGTAGCTTGGAGTGAAAAAAAAATTTTATCTTTACACACACTTGGGAGAGGACATGGGTATTTAAATACCCAATAGGCTTTGGTGTGATATATTTTAAAATATTGTGGACCCTTTATTTTCTTATTTGATTATAAATAATATAATAATTTCACGCTGTTACAGTGAAAATTTTTTTGAATAATAGCTTAGTGAGAGTTTTAATTTTGCGATTTTAAACATTTCAGTACATCCTCGGAAGTTATCGATAAAATTTTTTTTTTTGAAATTCATCGTAAAAAAAATTTCACACCGTTATTTCGGGTTTTTAGTTTTTACATGGTGTCGAATAGAGGCGGATTTTGCGCTTTCCGGTTATATATAAAAGATTTTATTTCTAAAAATATTTCGTGGAAATTTTATCAAAAGAAAATTGAAATGTTTATGATTTTCTATTTTTTTTCCACTTTCAGCGGCTTTTTTGCAACACTTTGCTGGAAACCCTGCTGATATTTTATTATTTTTTTAAAGGAGAATGTCTTGTCGATTAAAATAAGGCATAAAATAAATAAAATCGGCTGGGAATTGACATAGTTAAAACTCTTTAGCAAAACTGCAAATTAAAATAGCACATGCAAAACAT
This sequence comes from Panzeria rudis, assembly GCA_956483635.1. NCBI lineage: Eukaryota > Metazoa > Arthropoda > Insecta > Diptera > Tachinidae > Panzeria > Panzeria rudis. The sequence goes on along the minus strand of OY101451.1, from coordinate 32,585,877 downwards.
TTCCAGTATATTGTTGAGCTACTCACAATATAAATAGTAAAAGATATATAACTTTTAAACTACTGATCAGATTTATTTGACAGTTGGCACATTAAAAGCTATACATACATATTTGCACAATATACTTTACGAAATTTTGCGGAATATGAACTAACGACTCTAAAAGTTTTTATATTAGCGGTATTCAGTGTTTGGTGCGAATGGTCTTGTAAAGGAGCAAGTGCTAAATATCGTTTGCAATATAGCAACTAAATACATTACTTTGCACTTACAACACTTTTGCAGCTTTGATATATAAACTTGGTATAGTTTTTTTTGTATTGCAATCTCGCAACTCACATTTTAACAACTAAAAATATTGAATAAAATATTCTACAAAAATTAAAAAGTTTATCCAAGAAATATTAATGAAAATTAAAAAAAAGTCAAATTTGATTTGAGTCCGGATATAGCAATAGAAGTGCATCTGTATGTGGGTATTTAAGTGTATGAGTAAATTTTTATTTAGTGTTTCAAAATGAGTAAAAGAAGCGTCCACGAACACTAACAAAAGTGTTCCAATTGCGAACAGTTGCTATACAAAACGCACCAAACATCGAATACCGATATTGTTGCGGCCTGGGTCTGTTTACTTATTAGGTAACGCCATTTTTACCTATTTTGACCCCCTAATGAAAATAGGAGAAAAAGCCCAATCTTTCAGTATTATTTCCGAGTGGAGGTATATGAGTCGATAATGGTGAAGTCAAATCACCAAAATCTCAGCACAATGCTAACTTCCAGGGCACAAATATAACGTATATATGTATGCATGCATCGATCATCTAATTGAAAAACTACCCACACGTTGTCGTTGTCCACAGTAGGGTGACAAAACCGAATTCAGGTGCTGGAAGTACCTGGCAAAATTTGCAGCCAGCTCCAAGCTTCCACAACAGTGTTGCTCCAGATGAATCTAAAATTGAACAAGCTAAATATAAATAGCTCTTAATTTTCTTTAAATAAATTTAAGAAATATTAATTCGCTTTTTGTTTACATCAAAATGAATTTTTTCGATATGAAAAAATAGTTATATTTGGAACACGTTACGGACTGTTGGGTATTTAAATACACATTTTTATTAAACAGCGTATGTTGGCCACGGGTGTGGATAAACCGTATTTAATTTTTTCACATTGCTGAGGGCACGCGGAAAGCTATTAGCATGGCCTGGAGTTTTTAATTTTTCGCATTGTCCTTTATTTGGTAACACTTTTTCCGCGTATTTTTCGAAAAGGAAAAAACCTTATTTTACATATACATATGAAAGGAAAAGTCAAATTGCAAAAAATGTTACTGCTTTAATATTTGCAAGGCTAATCAGTATCGACTTCTAAGCACAAATGTAAATTGCAGCAGTAATCTCTCATCTGGCCGGCGCTAGAATTTTTTTTATTACCTTAATTTTTTATGTATTTAAATACCAATAAGGCGGGAATGGGTTAATAAATTGAAAACTCTTTAAAATTCATACAATGATATAGATAAATTATAAAATATTTGCAATTATGCAACATATTTACATATGTATTGGGCCGATGGCACTCGTTGCTAGTGCTTTTATCCTGTATATATATTAAAGGTGTTCTGTTTAGTATAAGCAAATTTTAAAATGTTTCGATTCCAGTTCGCCGCAAAGAGGGGAAAAAATGTCAATCTAGCGGCGGAAAAAAAATTATCGAATTAGTTTATTTAAAAATCAAATTTATTTATTAGTATGTTACCTGGTTCGGAAAATATGGCCTTTTAAACAATGAAAAAATTGGGTTATTATTCTTTATTGATTTTTATATGAAATTTTTTGATGTATTGAATCGCTAATGATGGACGTTTTCGGACAAAATAACTTTTTTTATAAAGTGTTATATCATCTATTTTAAAAGCCTTTACTCTGTATATTTGCTATTTTAATTAAGGTTGACAAGCGGAAATACAGAAAAAAATGTTCTTTAAACTTTTCTAAATCTTTATAGAGATATAAAAAAAATATACCCGAAAGTATCTGAACATTTTGTGGAATCTTAATATAGATATCATAGAGTAATACAGTTGCAAAAATTAGCTGCGGAGTCTTGCGTATGTGACTTTAACATCAGTTTTTCTAAATATAAAAATTTTTCAAAATTTTCTACTTGTTTGTCTTGTTTGTACTTTTACATGATTTAGCTATAATTTGCTTCCGAAACCACTTGCTATTAAATTAAAATACCAATGAAGTAGTCGATTTCATTTTTAAGATACATTTTTAATGCATTTTGAAATTTGAGTGCTCTTTTAATTTTTGTTTTAATGCATTATGAATTTTTAAAATTGGTCGTACACAGCTACATATAGCGCCCACTGTGTTAAAAATAGCTAGTTTTTTTATACACTTTAAAGACTACAGACTTTCCAGGCATGCGGATTTCTTGGATAAGACTATTAGTTTGGAAGATATAAACTTTCCGACTGCTAAAGAGTTTAATCGGTAAAATTGGTCTTATATAACAAAATATAGCCTTTATCCTTGGCTACCACCTGTCTATACAATTTTGTTGATCAAACTATTAGTTTGGAAGATATGGGTTTTTTGAAAACGTAAGAATTATATTGGTAAAATTAGTTATATACAACAACGCATAGCTCCCACTGTGTTAAAACATGCAACTAATTTTATACAGACCTTTAAGCCTACATCTTGCGTATAACTCATTAATACATTTTTGTCGATTAGATTATTAATTTGGAAGTTATAAGCTGTCCGATAACTAAAGAATTGTATCAGGAAAATGGGTCTTATATAACAACATATAGTGCCCACAGTGTTAAAAATAGCTACATAATTTTTACAAAGTTTATAGCCCGTATCCTTGCCAATAATGCATCTATAAATTTTTGTGGATCAGACTAATTAATTTTCGGCAGACTTAAGCATTTTATTGGTAGAATTGTTCTTATCTAATAACATATAGCACCCACTGTATTAAAAATAGCTAATTTATTTACAAAGCTAATAGGCTACAGCCTTTCCAGGCATATATTTTTTGGGAGTCAGCTAAGAAGATATAAGCTTTCCGACGACTAAAGACTTTTATCGGCAAAATTGGTCTTATATAACAATATATAACGCTCACTGTGTTAAAAATAGCTAACTAACTTTTAACAGACCATGTAGCCTACATCCTTTTCTATAATTCATCCATAAATTTTTTTGTGGATCAGAATATTCGTTTGGAAGATATGATTTTTCCGCCGCTAGATTGGCATTTTTTTGACACAATATCAAGAGCTTATATTTTTACCATCTCCAATTTTAATGAAAGTCAACATATCTACACTACTCTTAAGTGCGCATCATATATTCGCAAGAATTAGTTCGATACCTCTTATGGTTCCTATTGTAAGGCAGTCTAAACAGGGACATCTAGGTAATTTTTTGATAATCCTATAGACATTTTTTTTGGCGAGACTATTCTACCGTAGTATCGTTTGCATAAAATTTCCTGCGGATATCTTAGGAGTTGCAATAACGGTAAAACTTCAAAAGTACATGAGATTCAAAAAATGTGTTACTCTATAACACTTTACCGTTTGTGTAACAGAGAACAGCAATGCGTCGTTTTTTCGCTATTCAGACTCACTCATGAAATTTTAAATATAAGTGAGTAGACATCATTCAGTCATCGTCTAGGGGAACTTGTCATTAATCGTTAAACTATTCATAGTTTGCGCCAAGAAAACCGTATAAAAGGATCTAAAGAAATTTCAGCTGGTTTTTCAGATAATGTGTAGAGTGAATATAAAAGTAGCTTATACTACATTGTACTAAGTACTAGCATTACTTTTTACTTTTTAGTACTAGCTATGCTGAAATATATAAACTACAAAAAGTGTGAATAACTCTTTGCTAGTGCTACATAGCTAATGCTGAGAAGTGGTAGCAAAAACTAAAAAATATGACACACAGAATATGAAACAAAATACATAAATTTTATTTAAAAAAAAAGCATATAATCATGTGTTATACATAAGTACCATAGCATGAAAGAGATAGCCAAATTAAAATCAATAAGATTTGCTATTCCTTTCACATAATAGTGATAATGTTATTGTAAGCTGTCTGGTTCAGAGAGTAGTCTGTGATGTGACTGCTAAAACAGCTGGCAGAAATAATAAGCTACCACTTTTTTCACATAGGTACATGCATGACATTTCGTAGAATTATAAAGATATATTTTAAAAATCCCACCTGCCCTTAAAAAATTAGCAATTTCAAGGATTTAGTAGTTTTTTTCACACTTTTTTTCTACTAGTCAGTATAAAGTAGTTTCTACTAGTCAGTATAAAGTAGTAGACATTGATAACATAAATAGCAAGGTCTCGTACTGTTAATAAAATAATGACAGCTCTTTTAACATATACCAGTCCTGTGAATTCATATTAACAAGTAGTATCAGATCTTGTTGAGAAAGCAGTTAGCTTTATTAAGAATGAAGTCAGATGATGACCTACGCAAACATTTGTTAATTTTTGATGATATTATAAGAAAGTTAAAAACTTCTGTGGCTAAATTAACTGAAAATGATGTTGTGGCTCAATTATTTCTCACACTACCAGATAGCTTTGATACGGTAGTGGCTACGTTATAAAATATGAAGGAGTCGGATTTAACTATTGAAATAATCAAGCAGAGAGTTACAAGCGGAAGTTGCAAGGAGGCAAGATCGTTTTGATTTTGAAGTAGCCAAAACAACGGCGTTTAGCAGTGAAAAGAAATTTCATAAATTTATTGGTACGTGTTTTCGGTGCAAGAAGAAGGGGCATAAGCAAAGGGATTGTCGTGTTCGTTTAAGAGCAAATGATATAAAAGCAAACAATGCATCAACGTCAGAATCAATTTGTTTCGTGGCTGGACTTTTTAACAAAAATATGTCAAAATCGCAAAATATTTTGAAGTTCAAGATAGACTCTGCTGCGACGGATCATATGTGCAAATTTGAGTGCTGTTTTGATCATATAGAAAGGCTTAAGTATCCTATTTATATCAGTGTTGCTAAAGAAACTGAGAAGTTGATGGCAACACATTGTGGCAGCGGTAATAGAAAGATCGGTGAGATGTCCTAAAAGACGTTTTGTACGTTCCAGGTCTTCGAGATAACCTATTGCCTGTTCCAAAAATTAACTGTAAGTGGAATAAATGTCGAGTTTTATGAAAGTTTTGCTGTGTTAAAAAAAAAATAAAATAAAACTGTCACCATGAAAGCTAAGAAGAACGGAAGTTTATATGAACTAAATTTGAGAATTAAAAACTATAGAGAAGCTAACTTAACTACTGCAGAAGTAAATAAACTATGGCATTCAAGAATGGCTCATGTAAGTGATGGAAGTTTGCAAGAGCTAGTACGTAACAAGATGGTTGAAGAAATTGACAGTTTCTCCACTGTTAGTTTGTGTGATGCATGTATCCAAGGTAAGCAATGCCGTAGTCCTTTTAGTGGAAGTCGTCCATAATCAAATTGGGCTTTAGAGAGAATACATACAGATGTATGTGGACCATTTAATCCCCAAACTAGGGATGATCATAAATATTTTGTTAGTTTTATTGATGACTTCAGTCACTTTACCTACATTTATTTGATGAAAAGGAAGTCAGAGGTTTTCAAACATTTCGTTTGATACGAGTCTATGGCAAGCGCTTTACATAACGTTCCTATATCAATGGTAACAGTAGATCAGGGTCGAGAGTCTAGAGAAGCCAATGAGTTTTTAAAAGAAAAAGCATTAAAATTCAGACCTCTGTAGCTTATACTCCTCTGCAGAACGGACTTGCTGAGAGAGACAATCAAACTTTAGTGGATCAGTTTACTTGAGGCAAATGCACCAAAGTTTTTATGGGGTGAGGCTGCATTAACTGCAACTTAGAAATCTGGTATGGCAGCAAACTAAACGTTTCAAAATTAAGAATTTTCGCCTGCAAAGCTTTTGCATGGGTTCCACAGCAGAATAGAAAGAAGTTAGATAGAAAGTCTGCTGAAATGGTGATGATAGGGTATACTACAAATGGTTATAGATTATGGAATCAGTATAAGAGAATGATAGTAATATCTAGAGATGTACGATTTGATGAGTCAGTATTTCCGTTTAAAGAAGAAAAACAAACTCCGAAATCAGATATACTAATTTTGTGTGAACGAAACGAACAAGTGGGGGAAACTCCTGATAATATGAGTATCGTTTCCGTAGAAGATAATGGTGATGACAATTTTAATGAAAGTTCGAATATAATTACTGATGATAGTTCAGATACAAATGAAGCTGAAGTTAAAGATGAACCTAGAAGAAGTGAACGAATAAAAAATAGGATTCTCATATACATAACAGGTCATGCAAATTCTGCAATTTCTGATTGTAGCTTCATGGAACCCAAAGATTTTAAAGATATTGAGAATAGTCCGGATAAATCTAAGTGGTTAGGAGCTGTTAAAATGAGTTAGAGCCAATGAATAAAAACGAGGTATGGCAGTTAGTTCCACGTCCCGATTAGCAAAAGCTTTTAAAATCTAGGTGGGTTTTCTGAACTAAGGAAGATTCAAGTGGAAACCCTATTCGCGTTTAGTCGCGAAAGAATTTCTTCAGAAAGCTGGCATTGATTATGAGGAAACTTATGCGCCAGTAGCTAAAATTTCTTCTATTCGAATAGTATTAGCAGTTAGTGCTAAAAACCGTCTCTATTTACATCAACTTGATGTTAAAACTGCTTTTTTGTACGGATTTTTAAAGGATGATACTTATATGGATATTCCCGATGGTCTTGAAGCTCCATCCACTCATGTGTGCAAACCTTATTACCCGGTTAACCGATTGATAGCGAAATCAACCGATTAAACCAAAACCTTGATAAATTAATCGAGTGATTAACCGATTGAAGCGGAATTAAATGAATACCCTAGTACATATAAAAGTAAAATCAATATTTTAATAAAATATAAATTTAGAAACGAAGTATGCATGTGTGCCAAACGATGTTAGTTTTTAAAGTTTAAACTAATATCTTTAATTCTCTACACACAAAATTTTAGCCAGTTGGTGTCGGTATTATTAGGTAATAGAGAACTTTGTATAAAATACTTAAAAGTATAACTAAAGTTAAACATTTAAAACAAGTTAGAAAAATATTGCCCATTTTTGTTTTGAAGCAGGATTGAGATAGATTTTAAATCAGAAGTACATAAGTAAAAAAACTTACAGATACTAAATAAACATATGTAAATGAATTTATATACTGTTGCTTTGCATTTAAAAAACTTCTTTATCTAAAAAATCAAGACATGTTCTTTTAGTTTTCCATTCGAATATTGACGATGCCACAGATAGTGCACTAGTTCACTACCACTACCATTGTTACCGCGGGCTGGAGAAAAAAAGAAGCTAAATCGGCTTTTAAAAAAGGCTACCGCCAAAAAAGCTGTACCGCTAAAGATAAGAAGCTAAAAAAGGCCAACAATTTTTAAAATTTTAGTTTTTAATAATGATAACTTCAAGTTATTTCCATTATTGTAATGCAGTTTTTCTACCAAATTTGAAAAAAAAAATAATATTAATCTCACATACAAACACATCTATATTTTCAGTTTATCTTCTTTAATCAGAATGATTTCTAGTTCAAATTTTACTTCTAATTTTAGTCAAAACTTGTTTATGTGCTGCAAGGGACAGTAGGAGGTAGTTGCGCAAAGGCTTATGTTCTTAAGCCGTTCTGCATTGCACTATTGGAAATTTTCCACTTTTTGAGGCCAAAATTAATTTACTGCTGAATGGCTAAAACGATTTAAATTATTTTTTAGATTCGCCCCTTAGAAGGCTTTCCCTTAAGATCTCAAAAATTTTTCATCAAGCACTCTCTCGAATATAATATTTCTGCTCACTAACACTCACGTTCTGTTGTGAAAATTGTTAGACATTCTCATGAATTTCTTTGAATTTCCTTAGCCACTCACTTTTGTTTAACATTGATTGTATAAAATACTAGCCTACCTGGCGTGCTTCGCCACACCCATCATAACAAAATTAAAGAATTGTGCGTTGAAAAAACGCAGCTCTTTTTTTGTGTATCTTCTAGTCAATACAGTATCTGATAAAAACACTGACAGAGCCACCAGAGCAATACTCTATTAACTTGATTTAGATTACACTGAGAACAAATAGCGTTTTTAAACAAAATGTTGGTGGCATATAAGAGAGGGTAAAAAATATTTTTGTATTATTAATTTTCCTATATCTTTACAACAATGAGGTAGCGAAGCACACCGGCTGAGGCTAGGATAATTACTAACTGCTCTATGTGGTGGTATAAGTCTCCCCTTTTCTTATATCACCAGGCTTTTGTTGAAAAGTACTAATTGTTGTCAGTTTAACCTATAAACAAATTTGAGAGCCTCGCTTTGGTGGCTCTTCAGATATAGGAAAATTAATAATTATTTTGTATGGGGGATATTCGTCTCCCCACTTCTATATCTGCAATATTTTTCAAGATATTCCAAGAACTACATACATTCAATTTAAAGAGACGCTCAATTGTAGTTGTGTTTTAATATTATTATTACGTCCTGTGGTTCCTACAAGGCAAAGAGAGCCACTACAAACTGATTGCATGCAGTTCGGTTTAATGATATATGCTTAATTTCCCTCCAGCTAAGATGGCTTTTATATACGTCGAGTTCAAGCAGACGCATCCATGTGTATAGCGGACGACCCCTTCTTCGTGTTCTATTCTGATCTGTTCAGTCAATAGCTTCTTTTGCAATGTCTCCTATTGCTATCTGGACTATTGCTATCTGGACTGGCCTTTTGATTTGTTATACGCCAGAGCATTGCGCTCGAGATGGCTATAGGCCAAAATATCCGCTGGCTAAGTCGTAAGCATCGGTTGATGAACACCTGCGCAGCGTATATGTCGCATGACAATGCATTCCACGTCTCTTTTCCGTCGCATTAATAGTTTTTTACGTAATTTTTATTTTGAACTGAATGGGTATAAGACTGAAATTTTTATTATTTCGGCTTTTTAGTTCAAATTATTTTTAAATATGATATTTTAAACGACCTTTCCTCTGATTCTATGATAATATGTCAGATTAATATATTGCGGGCTTTCAACGCCGCTTTGAAAGTCCGCAATAAATTAGTCAAATTATTTTTATCAAGAGTGGAGTGCATAAAAAAATTACACACAAACAGCTTTGATTATAGGTATTGCAAAAATGCCCATCAAGAGCAAGACAATAAATAACAGGAGTTTTTGAGTGTTGTTTTATTAATCAGATAGGGAAATTTCGGCAAAACCAAGTTGAATCGCAATAAAAATGCAGGGCAAGAATTTACATATACGTGATTTTTTCATTCCCGTTTCCTGGAAGTGCAAAAGTCCGTAAAATCCCAAACCCTACTCATGACCTCTAAATATGAGCTTTGAACTTCTCGCGGTAAAAAATTAAATGTATATCATATCAAAAGCCTTATTTGTACCTGCAAAATAACATCATGCCAAATTTTTTCACTTTTGTAGTTTAGAAGTTATAGTTGACTTGGAAAAGACACTTTTATCATATTTTGATGATTTGTTCCATTTTGATGACGCTATATTCCGGAAACCAAATAACCTTAGTGTCTAAAAATTTTTTACATCATATCTTTTCCGTCATACACAATCTGTGGGAAATTTAATTGAAATCTGAAAGGGTAGATCCGAATTCCTTTTGATTTTACATGGAATTACTCTATATTTTTATTTAGACATATATGTGAAGCATGTTGACAATTAAAAAATTTTGACTGCGCGTATATCGTTTTATTTTACGTACTAGAGATGAGCGATATTTCAGTACCTGTGATTTAATCACTTGTACTGAAAAATCACGATTCACAGTTCTGACAAATTTCTCAAGTAACTGCTACTTGCATAGTTGTTCTTTTCTATTAGCTACATACAGAAAATTATGATATTTCACTGTTTGTGTGGGTAATAACGTTTTTAATTTGCGTACAATAACATCAAACGAATAGTGTTGCTATTTCTTGTGTTTTCTTCTTCCTTATTAGTATTTCTTTTTAAAATTCAAAGTATATTTTAAGGCATATTTAAGTCTGCCTTGGTATATTAAAGAACAACGTTTTTGTTGTAGAGATGAATGTGTATTTTGATAATTATATTGCTATAAGAGAACTGAAAGCAGTGATCACAGTCACAGTTTTAAGTAACAGTGATTTTTAAATCACGTTCACTGTTCACGATGTTCTTTAAAAATCACGGGATCGCTCATCTCTAGTACGTACATAATTATCATTTTATGTTAATCATTTTCAACACTCATACGCACCGCTTAATTATTCCGTCCGTAAACATATGCTATAGTTTTTGGATGCTCACGTATATTAAGTAAGTATAATTCCTTTTATTTCCTTCGTTTCTTGTTACATTACTTCCTGTCTTAACGAAAGTATGCAATAGTTTTTGTACAAATGTTGACGTATGAGTGATATCTCATGCGTTGAGGTTGCATATTGCTCATACCACATGCATATGTAGCACAGATGAAGAAGGGAGATGACTTACCAGAGAGTGACAACAAGTACTCAAAAAATTATATACTTAAGTATTTACTCTTAATTTTATTTATTTACTCTTAATTTTATAAAAACTGCGTATAGTCATAATTGTTGCACAAATAATCCGTATGCACATATATTTGCTTTCAAACAAGTATAATTATATCCGATTCCAACACACAAACGCATCTGTACTTCATTTATCCGCAAAACTTAAATACTCAACAGCTATAAATAGAAACGCACATGAGTGTTGGAAGTATTAAGTATCTGTCATAATTATACTTAGAGTATTTTTATACTTAGTGTATGTATATTTATTCGGATAAAATAAAAATACTTGAGAGTAGTTGTTCAACATAGCCCCCGTATGCGTTTGTGTATATGAAATGGATGTAACACATGATTTGGCTGTTTGAAAACATTAATCAGGTATGGGACTATTTCTTCATTTGCAATTAAAATAACTTTTATATTTAAATTACAAATTTATACATAAATAAAACTATTTAAAAAGAGTATTTCAATTAAAATATTTTTAGGCAATACGGAAATATTAGAATTATATATTTGTTTTGCATTAACTAAAGCGCTTTTTCTTGTTGGAAGCTAAAACTCCCCAAAAAATTATTGGTAACTCATTCTAAGATTATTTTTACAAAAATTACAACAAAAGAATATTTAGTAAAACTAAGTACTTCTAAGAGTAATAATGTTAAATTCATACATACACAAAACGGCAATAAAACAATTAAGTTTTGACCCGTTTGTTCTTGTAAAAAATGTTCAATGACTTGATTTGTACAAAAATAAGTATAAACAAAATAAAACCACAATAAAATTGCTCTTGCCAATGATAAACATCAAAAAAAAAATACATAAAGGAACACTGTTTGCATTTGCACTTCTTATACGATTTGGTTTTCATTTCAAAACAAACATTCACAAAAAATGGTTACTATAAAAATTAAACAACAAATTGTAAAAGCGAAACTCAAAAATATACCCAAGCAACAATAACACTCTTAAAATTTTTTGTGCGTATTTTACTTCAAATCACCATTTTAAGCAGGTAGGACCTGCATTAAATGCTTTTGTTGTTGTGAAATTAGCAAACAAAATTATTGATAAATAATAAGACCATCAATTTATAATTTCTATGCAGTGTTTGTGACTTTGTTTTGACCTGGTTTGCACAAAAAAAATGGGAAAAAATAAATTCCATTTACAAAAACGAAATAAAACATGTACACTTGCTGGACAAAAGGATTAATGAATATGACGCGATGGATTTTCCCGCAATTAGTGTGTTTGAAATTAAAAGAAAAAAATATTAGCTCACATTTATAAATGTTGTGATCAATGTATTTCAAGCTTTGGTGCTAAATAGATCAGTTTCAGTGTGACTTAATAAGAATCCTTAAAACTACTTTTGTTAGAATATTTAATTCAAAAATTCAATGGAGGAGTTCACGCAACATTCGGTAACTGTTTACTCGTTAAATTGGTAAAATTTCCATATATTTTGCTGTCAAACATTTTTTCAAATAAATTTTATAGCAATAAAATGTATCGAAAATATTAACAATTTAACGAGTAAAGAGTTACCGAATGTAGCGTTAAGTCCACCAATATTAATTTGTGTAATTATAGTTACAAGATAGCTAATATTTTGTAACTTGTAAAGTGATATAAATATTTCGAGTAAATATATGTACATATATGTAGTTACAAATGTTTTTTGCAGTCAAGCATTATTAAATCGCACTTGCCATCCCTGTCATGCAATCTGTTGAACAGCAAATAAAATACTCCTGTAAATACTTATGTTTATCCGGATAAATACTTGAGAGTATTTATATACTTGTGTGTATGATTGTAGCTGATACAGAGTATAATTTTGCTTATAGTCGTTTGTGCTGCGTAATTTAAATAATCTGTATGCACATAATCGTTGGTTGTTTGTATTTATACGTATTCGGCTTAACCTTGAAGTGTATTTTTGCGTATGCGGATGATTTTTATTTTTAATTGTACGCATTTACAGTTGTTTGACAGCCAATACTCAAAGAGTACTTAAAACGATAATTATGTCATTCTCTGTGACTTACTTTGTTGACACCACTGTTGCCAATTCAGCTATTTTCTCGTCAAATCTAGCGATTTTCGAAAGCTTTTTGCGTGACAAAATATGATTTAGCTATTAGCGGGATCTTTAGCGCTTTTTGCATAATATGTCTTTTATTTTTTCAATGAATTTGTTAGGAATAATATACATACATACAGATTTCTGCCACCATTATTTACTTAGCGTCTTCACGAGACATAATATAAAATATTTTTCTGCTAGCAAGCGTCAAATTCAATCGCAGAGCGAATTTTCTTATGTGTAGACTTCATATTAGTATTATCGCAATGTAAATATTATCACTACAATTTTATGATATGAAATGTCAAATATATTAAAATATACACATACATGTGTGTATGTGTTGATTGAAAAATATAAAATCGATGCTTTTTATCAAATCTTAGTGATTTTATGTATTTAAATTTCTTTAATTGGTTTTTTAATTAAAACTTTCAAGAAATAATACGTTACGTAATTGCTTTAAGCTGGAGGTCTAAATCAATTAGGCAACGTATTTTTTATATATAAATGTCGAATAATTTGCAAATAGTTTTATATTATATTCAAGAAATTAAAAAAAAAACACAAAAACGAAATGTTAACCCAATGAGCATTTGTGTTAAATGAAATCTCATAACTAAGAATTAAAAGAGCTTAAAAATGACAATCAGTTTCAAAAACATGTTTATTAAAAAAAAGCTATCACAATTTTTTCTCTGTAAGCACTCTTTTTAATTTAAAGTTAATATAAAAGTAGTTCTAAAACAAGTTTTTAAGAATTCTTAAGTGAATTCAAGCAAATAGAGTTTATAGTTATTACACAGACAGAGATCCTATAGAGACTAATTGACGATTATCAACGCAATTAGTTACACATTTTATTTTAAAGCCATAAAATTATTTTGTAAAGAACTTGCCGTAATGTTTATTATTTTTTTTCTTGAAAAATTTCCAGAACGATTCTAATCGTTAAGTACAAGCAAGTTACAGTACTACACATAAAAAACTAAATCAAATTTTCTGTGAAGGAATTCAATGAAATAGTAAATATTTTGTCTAAAAACGGACCTACAAACAAAAATATCTCAACAATTTCATTGAAAAAGTGTTTTTTTTTCAGTGAAAAAATTGTCAATTTGTCAATAAATCAATTTGTCTAAAAATATTTGAAAATTGTAAACAAAACAATTTACTAAATCAAACATAAAGTTTTACTGGATTTTCTGAAAAATATCAAACAATATTTTTGTCTGAAAATATAAACTAATTAGTCTTACTAGCAAATATTAAACAAAATAGTTTAATTAATCAAAACAAAAATATTTACAGGCTTTTTTGTTATATATTAAGCAAAATATTAGTCTGGGTCGGCATCATCATCCATTCAGCATTTATGAAATTTCATTTCGTTAAATATGTTCAATTCTGAATGTTTATATAAAGACTCTAAAAAAATGAACGAGAATTAACGCAACGACATTAACGAATTGATTCACTCAAAAGCTTGCAGTAAACAAACTTAGTATAATCGCACTCCTTTTGCTATCATTGCTGTTATTTGTGGGTATATCGTCACCGACGTTGTCTATTTTTCGAAACATAAAACAGGGGTTTCTTGTTGTTTTTGGTGTTTGCGTGCTAAATTAAAGTCAAAGAAAAAATTCATTGATTCAGTAAAGAACATTTACTGAAAATTCAGCTTATTAAGTTATGCGTTTAGTCGAACTGTATGGGTTTGTCTCCAAAGAGATTTTAATTATTTTGGCTTGAGTTCGGTTTTAATTTAATTTTTCAATTAAATTATATTTTTATTTAGAGATAAATGTGAAGCATGTATACAAAGAAAATTATGACTGCGCGGTGGGTTGAACTGACGTTTCGATAGCTCCCGCTAATCTCATCAGAGTTCTTTAACGCTTAGACTACTTGGCCAAAGTCGGGTGTTTGCAGTCAAGAGCTGCATATCATATAATTTTAATCAATTCATACTGTCACTCTTATGGCCCTTTTCACAATGTACGATTAAAAGTTATCTTTGACTTTAACGGCAAGTATTGTATGCCGCACTTACCGTTAAAGTCCACGTTAACCTTTAATCATACTTTGCGAAAAGATCCGTTAGAGCTATATTTCATTTGGTAGTTATTGATATTCAGTTTTTTCTTTGTCTTGTGTTAAGCTTCTTTTTTTTTATTTCTCTATTCTAGTATGAATTATCATTGATAATTACAGGTACTAGTGTGTGTGAATGTTTGTTTGTTCAGTTTTATTTGAACATGTACATCCTTTTGCTAGGTGCCTTTAGAGTTTAACAATTAAGTTATATATCCAAAGAAATTTTAATTTTTTTGGCTTGAGTTCGGTTTTAATTTAATTTTTCAATTAAATTATATATTAAAAAATATTTTTATTTTTAGCTGTTGACTGCAAACACCCGTCATTGGTCGAGTGGTCTAAGCGGTAAAGAACTGTGATGAGATTAGTGGGAGCTATCGAAACGTCAGTTCAGCCCTCTGCGCATTCCAAATTTTCTTTGTTTACATGCTTCTACATTTATCTCTAAATAAAAATATAATTTAATTAAAAAATTAAATTAAAATGAACTCAAGCCAAAATAATTAAAATTAAGCTTTTTGAGACAAACTTTTGTTTGAAAACTTTTTAATAATAATTTTTCTGTGTATACTCAACTGCGCCGAATTATACATAACCTGAGCCACAGTCCCTCTAAAGGTCATTATTTTGTTCTAACATTTGTCAATCTTCGTACATAAAAACAACAGAAAAATTTTAGTGCTATTTTTTCATATCGACTTTGACTTTTGTCAAGACAAATCAATCACTCGTGAAGACGATATATTATTTCTCTTAAAACAATCTTTGAGGTTTTCAATAAAATCGGCGACCCTTATAAATTTAAGTAATGTCAACTCAAAATTTTTACAGCTTCTTGGAGTGGAAATTTCCACTAAACTTTCTAAAATTTGTTTTTTTTTTCAGTTCCCCACGTATAACTCTGTCATATGTCAATCGATTTTTAAAATTCTATTTTGGTTTGAAATGGTTTTCTTGCGGCTTAGTCCCATAACTTTTTTTATCGAAAAATGTGGGAATGGGGTGGAGGGAAGGGGAATTTCGTTCCCCCACGTATAACTCTGTCATTTGTCAACCGATTTTGAAAATTATTTTTTTATTTAAAAGGGTTTGCTTGCACTTAGGCTCCATTATTTTTTTCGGAAAAATCGGTGGGGGCTATGCCCCCCCCCGCCTTCCTTAACTCTGTCATTTGTGAACCAATTTTCGAAATTCTTTTTTTTTTGCTGGAAAGATATTGCTTACAGTTCGTTCCCATCATTTTTTTCGAAAAGTGGCGGAGGGCGAGGGGGAATTTGGTCCCCGCCGCAATGCTCTGTCATTTGTCAACTGATTTTAAAATTCTTTTTTAGTTCAAAAGGGGTTTCTTGCAGTAAGGTTCCATAATTTTTTTCCAAAATAGGTGGAGAATTAATGTAAATTCAAATTATTTTTAAGAGTGGAATATTAGAATATCTAATCATACTAGCAGAACGGACTAGTACTACTGAGTCTCTGCGGTCTTATTTAAAACTGAAAATCAGAATCCAAATTATGACATAAAGAAACCTGTTTGAAAACATTTACAACAACAATAGCTTGATTTATCGTGGGCGGAGCTTACGTACAAGCAAAACCAAAAATAAAAATAAGAGTTGGAAAAATTGGCATAACAAATCAGAAGGTGAAATTTGTTCAGCTCACCATATTAATAAAAAAGGAATGGGATAACTCATATTCTATTTCCTCATAAAATTTGTATAGATAGCCGATGTTTCATTAATACACATTTTCGGTTCAAATAATAATTACGTGCAATTAGTTTTTTGTTTAAAAGGGTTTGCTTGAAGTTTGGTCTGTATGTCATTTCTTGACCGATTTCAAAACTTTTTATTTGAAAGGACATGTAAAGTTTGGTACTATAAAAAATTGCAGACGAACATACAACTAGTAGGAGGACAAACTGTATGACCTAGCTTATAACTGCGTCCGTATTGTAATCTGTTCATTGGGATCTTTGTAATGAAATCGTTTTTTTTATATTTGTACGTAATTATTATTTGAACTGAAAATGTGTATAAGTCGGAAGTTATTATTATTTTGGCTTAAGTTCACAATAATTGAATTAATGTAAATTCAAATTATTTTTAAGCGTGGAATATTAGAATATCTAATCAGATCGGTTTTTGTTTGGTAGAGTTATTTTGTCCATATTTCTAGACCAGATTGACGATGTTTAAGGCCCGTGCATCACCGGGTCAAAAAGTGGTAGTATTATATATAATAACCTCTATTTATGAATTCTAATTAAATAATATGTTTTGGTGAAAATAAGAAAAAACGTTTGTCGAACATTTTTTTGTACAATTTTATTTCGTTGTGTACTAGTTTTGCATAGCTTCTGTACAATGTACAGGCTCTTTGGTGGCAACGCCGATTACGCCCTTTTCGGTTTCAGAAAAAGTAATCGTCCAAGGCGTAAGTTTTCTAGCCCTATAAATATTAAACAAATTTTCAGTGGTTCTTCAAATACTAATTCTATAATAAAAAATCTACTTAAATTCAAAAATGTTAAACATATTTGGTATTCTTTATATTTTACATCTTTTTGGATTTCATAAGACGATTTGTAGTTTTTAACATTAAAAGAATTGTTAGCAAATAATTACAATGTATTTAATAAGTGCACTTTAAAATCAACGAATATGAAAACTTTCGTTTAATAAATGCGTTTTACATAGATATTTGTGATTTGAGACAATACTTATAATTTTAAATAAAATAACCTAAAATTAACCAAAAATTTTAGCTTTTAAATCCATTTTTGTTTTCATGTAGTACCACAACAAAGCAGCATAACAAATCTATTGTTTTTGGAAAAACCTTAAGCACACCATTTAAATGTCGAAAGCAAAAAAGTTGGAAAATTAATCCCAATTGAAGTTTCCTTGAGAGCTCTCATTAATGTTCGCTTGTCATTATAACGGATTCTTCAAACTTACCACAAACTTTCAACAACTTTGCACTCGTTCACAATTTCTGCAACAAAAGTTGTGTACAATGTACATACTTGAGTTTTCATTCGTAAGCGAACGTTTTTAGCAGTTTGGTCATGCACAAATTTTTGTTCGTTAAAGCTTAGAAACATGTAAATTGTAAGAATATGATTGGCATTACATATAAATGAAAACGTAAGCAATAGATGAACATTTTGAAATCTATATTGCTGCTTCAGTGGCCATGAAAAAAGTTCGAGTTATTGTGAAAACTTTAAATTTTAGCTTAAAAAATAGCTTTTCAATAATAGTTCTAACTAGTGGTCTGCAACGAATAAGATTTTTGTTATTCGTGACGTTCTATAGTTTTTCGAATACAGTACATACTCGCTCTCTCACTCAGCAGAACGAAAAGAACAGAATTGAATAGGTGTTTATAAAGTACATATAAGTATATAGTCGCAATCATCGCTGTTCCTTTGATTGTGAACAAACAAAAATGTGATCGTATTAAAATATGGGCATGTGTTAAGAAATAGTTATCTACGACGTACATTGTACGTACAAAACGAAACAGTAAATAATACAGTGAAGCTGATGAAGATGCAAGGCATTTTTTCCTAAAATCGTCAAAGTTTAGAAATAAATTCGTCAATATCATCAAGATTTTTGGAAAAACTCGTTATCAACTGTTTTATAAAATAAACAATAATATTTTAGAATATTAAAACAAAGCTGCCTGTTCTGTAATTCGAGTCGATTTGAAAACGGTCGATTTAGAGAAATTAAATCCACTAATAGCAATTTTTTTCAGATTTTTTTTCCAGTTGCATATATTTTAGAGCTGAAAATATGATATCTGAAATTAATTAAATTAAATACGATTTAAAATAAATCCTTATATATTTTTGGAAAACGAGAAATTTACTCTGATTCGGTTTACAGAACAGGGCCGAATATTTTATCTTGTAATATATTGTTTAGAAAAATGGGGTTGGTATATTTTACTCTTAATCTCTTCAGTATTTACGTCATTTTACTTCTTTCTTTTTATGAAAATAATTTTTCCTGCCGGGTTTACCGTCTTACATAAAATATTGAGATAAAAGCAGTGATGTCAACAAGTCGTCAAAGTATAATGGGTCATGAACAAGAAAGAAATCATCAAAATGAAGAAGAATGATCACGTTGATCACGTATGGCATTCCTTTAAGCTGATGATGACATTTACAAACATACATAGGTATGTATGTGTGTGTAGTATGTACATATATCCACAAGAAATGTACTTCTTTACTTTTTCTGTGATTTTGCAAGAAGCTATTTTTTATGTGTTTTCAATTTATTAGGTCTGACCAATAACTGAAAGTTGTTACTAATTGTTACTAGCTGTTACTGGAAAGTATTCACGTACTTGAAAAACTAGCAACGAGAGAGTGAAAAAAAGAGCATAAAAAGTTGGGAACAAAAAAATTTGTTGGAAGTTTTTGTTAGTAAAATTTTTACTAGCAGGAATTAGCCAAACAGCTGTTTAGATCTTTTGTTTACAAAATAAATATTTTGAAAATTCATGAAAAAATTTACTTTTTTTTATAATTTTAATGATTTATTAAGAAATTGTTAATTTTTAATGAGTTAAACAATTTTAAATACAGTAATATTAGACAGTTTTTCCACCTTAAGGTTAAATCATAAGGGGCACACTCGAAATATTATGTGAGTCAAATATAAACACGACAAGTTCGTGCAAAGAACAAATTCAACTAAATTGATAAAAAGTCCCACAATTACATTGAAATTAAATTTATTTCTACTCTTTACAGATATTTTAACTAAAAAATCCTTACGTACGAAGAGTTGAATTTTTACTTCTGTTATTTAAATACTTTACACATAAAGCTTCATTTACGGAGTTTCTTTCTTGCAGTTTTAAGCCCTTATGACACTTACTTTTTCCTTCTTTTCTTAATTTAAGAATAAAGTGTGCAATAGGAATGCAAGAAAGAGAAGAATATAAGAAATATCTATTTTTGTTTACAATTTCTTTTTAGTGGTTTACTTGCGATGTGTTTCTTATATCGTAAGCAAACTGCTTGTTCAACGATCTCGAAAAAAATGATTAGAAATGAGTTTTAAGTTGAACTGAATTTTAAGCGGACTAATAATCGAATCGCACCGTGAGGTAACGGATAAACTGCCACAGTATGTTGCATTAATAAAACATGTTACTGTTTATTCAATATGTATCGTGACTTTTGTAAGGTATAAATCTACCGAAAATATATTTTTACGTAGAGAGTGTCAAACTTTAGCATATGCCAAAAAAAAGCAAAGGAAACTAAAAAACAAATGTAAATAATTACAATAAATGAAACAAAATTCAAATAGAAACTTAATGATGGTACATTTATGTGCAAAAAGTTAAATTAATTTGTTGTGGTTAGCTATATGCCGGCATATCGTTGTTTGATTTATTTATTTATTTAATATCAGAAAAAAAATTTTGCAACGCTACGTTTTCATTAACTAAGACATAAAGTATAATGATATGGAAAGAAGTAAAGTAACACGATACGAATAGACTAATTCTACCATAATCAGCTTTACATCTAGTTAAATAGTAAAAATCGATGAAATAAAAATATTAACATCTGCAGATTCGGATTATTCAAATATTTTATCATGTGGCAGCCCCGATCGTGATATGTATTTAGCACGAACACATACTGACACACACTA
The DNA here is from genome assembly GCA_956483635.1 of Panzeria rudis. NCBI lineage: Eukaryota > Metazoa > Arthropoda > Insecta > Diptera > Tachinidae > Panzeria > Panzeria rudis. Next base: position 32,565,314 of record OY101451.1, on the reverse strand, counting down.
TAAAAGCACAGCCAATTACAGAGCACACGTGGTTTAATATATATAGAAGGTGGCCGCATATAGCATACATATCCTACAATACAACAAAACTGGAGAATGGTTTTCAAAAAACAAACGTTTTTGACGTACGGCATACACAAAACGAATAGAACAAAATATAATAAGCTGCCGAACGCTACCACCTGTAGACTTGTTATAGAATTACTGCACTCGTCAGGTTTTGTGCTCGTGACATATACATAAAAATGATCGTTTCTTGTACTTAAGAACTGATAGCATGCTCGTAACAGCAACAAACGAAAAACAGAACAGCAGGTAGATTTATTCTACAGCTTTGTTGTTCATAAAAATGTGTACGCATTTTTTTAACATACTTCGAATAAATGTTCATGCTTTGTTATTTCATGTCTACTTCACGTGTTTGAGTACGCGTTGCGGCCCTCTAGTTCTAACCATATCATACACGTAAAGGAAATATAGCTAATTCATATCACAATTATGCAGAGACAACTTCGTGCATATTCTAATCCTCTTTCATTTAGTCGTTTTAATATTTTTCAGGAATACTTATTCAGCAAAAAAACCCACTTCAATACAATCAATCAAACAGACTATAAATATTTCGGACGACCACTTCGTCCATCCGATTTCCACTAATATTTATATTGAACCAAACTGCAAGCAAACCCTTAAATGAAATAGTCAAAAATTGGGACGAAACTGAAAGCAACCCATGTCAAACAAAAAAAAAAAGTTTTATGTAAATCTGCCTCTAACTCGAGGAGTTATGCGTGTACAAACATATATTCAATTGAAAAATAAAAAAAATAGTTGCTGGCAGTGGAATAATCCAAAGTAAAGTCAGAAAATAAAAAAATGCAGTTAAATGTATCAAGCTAAGTAAGCTTAGCATTGGTCGTCCATGCCAACGATCTACTTACTTAAATGCAATTCATGGATTTTTGGCTGTGGAAAGTTTTTTTCGGTCCCATAAACCCAAAAATTATTTTGAAAATTGAAGATTTTCGACCACTGACAAGTGTAGGGCGCATGACCAAATGAAAAATATTTTGCACGAAATACTTTCTTAAATTATGGCCTCATACCGTTTAAGAGAATAAAATTAAAAGTTTTACAATTTCGAAAATTATGAAAGAACGTTTTTGTAAAAATTTACGACTTTTTAGTTAAGTTTCAAAGTCTTGATTTTAGAAATTTTTTACGACTTATGCCCGTAATTTTATGATATAGATATCTCTATGTGGATAGTTATCTATAGTGTAAAAATATTTGGTAATTTTAAATTATACGCAGTGAATGTAAACAAATGTTCTTTTACCGCATACGCCACAATATCCAATGGGCCTCAGATATCTTTTGTTGAAATTACGGGCATTAACGGATTAATATATTTTAAAGCTTTTTTTCAGTGTGCTTAAGAAATACAAATTAGTTCTGAGTATCTTACAATAATTATATTAAATATATCTAGTACAATTTTTTAACAAATTTAAAAAACTTGATGGGCGTTTCTTTTCTTAAGTGATTAATTTAGAATTTCGTAGAAAGTTCACCATTTTGTCCAATTCTGGATGTAATGTGCATGTTTTAATCGATTTACAATTTTAACCATTTTTCAAGTCTATTTTTTGATATATTGAAAATAAAAAATTTTTGTTTTTTTGTTGATATTTGAAAACGTCGAACAATTAGGCTCTATTTTTGCCAAAGTTAAGCAATTTTTCACTCACGTTTCAAAATCTTTACTTTGATTCCTTTTCACGACAACATGAATTGAGATAATCACAAAAGGGTTTTGAATGTTATTAGGGATTGTGATAAAAATCATAAAACATTTTTTGTCTATGCTGCTATCGAGCGTGCTACTTGTTACACATTTCCCAGCCAATCTTTCAGACCATGCAATATGCGCTGGTACAAGCCGTACACCAGAGTCGCGCGCCACAATCACCATCCCTCTGGACATCGACAGACTAAAATGTACGATTAACAGCTTGGATCCAATTAAATCTTCGCGAGCAGACGAAATTATTCCACCTGATCTACAGAGGAATATGGACCTGGTTATTAGTGATGTTACGAATATCAATTTTTAATATTCGCGAATACGAATACGAATATCTGAAACAATATTCGCCTAACTCGAATACGAATATGAATATTCAATCTAAATAGTTAGTACCACTTAATATTTCAAATTTAATTGAAAAAAAATCTACCCTTTGCGTCAATAACAATAAATTGAGAAAAACTGTAACAATACTATAGGTATTGCACGCCTCATAAGCGAAGCGCAAAACTACTGATTTTTTCAAACATAAAATAGGTCTATTATTATCATATTGCACTTGTAAAAAATATATACATACAAATATTAAGAAAAAATACAATTTTAACACTCATGACATTTTTAATGTCATTTTTATTATTTAAACTAATAAAAAACTGTTTAAAAAAGTTCTGTCTTGGACGCCCGTTTGTCTGTATGTGGGGATCCTGTATGTGGTCACGATAACGACCGAAAGACTTCCCTAATCGAGTCTATTTTGTTTTTTTACGCTTCAGTATAATTAGAAATAGAAGCCTATTTAATTTCACAGCCTAAATAAGATTATGAGGCGTGCACTTTTGGATTTTCCAAACTATTTAACATTATTATGATATTCCGATGACGGAATTTGAAATTATTAACTTAGCACCTGAATGCCACTTTTTTAAAATTTTGGTTGAAAGTAAATTAGGAAAAATACGAGCTTCTTTTACTTATACCCAGGCAATATTTAGTGACACCAGCGGCGAGTATTCCGAGTGAGCGATTGTTTAGTGGTGCGGAGCTTATTTACACACCGCGCAATAGGCTTGATGGAGAAAAGACTTCAAAGCTTTTATTTTTGAAGTTCAATATTCCTCTACTGAGCTTTGAGTATTACTTTAACATGATTAATAAATTAATTTAATACGGCTTTATGTTTTAAATACCATGTCGTTGTGAAATATATTTTGTTTCTTTATTCTTTACTAAAAGAAGATTATTGTTTTGCATTATAGACAATTTTTTTCAGTAAAAATTAATATTTTTTGTTTAATTTTCAGTCTTTTTATGTATTATTTTTTATGGAACGTATTCACAAACTATTCGTGAAATATTCGCTTGAATTTGCCGAATACGAATATCATGAAAGAGGCGAATATTTGGCGATTCGAATACGAGTACGAATATTCGTAACATCACTACTGGTTATACCATGGCTTCCTGTAATATATAAATAATGCTTAAACAATTCTTACATTCCAGCTTGCTGGAGTAGGTGCAGGGCTATCTTCAACCCTAAGACTGGCAAGACTTCCCACTTTAAACCTTAGGACTTCAGGCTAATCAGTCTAACATCATTTCTGCTCAAACCCCTAGAAAGAGCTATAGACATACACCTGATAATGTCCATACCTGCGACACTTCTCGTTCCCACACAACATGCCTAAATATACATAGAGAAATCTCTAGAATACAAGGAGTTCACTATGATGACCTTTTTGGAAATAATGGGTGCCTTTAACTTCGTTAAACCCGACTCCATTATTTTGAATATTATGGAACAAGGGATTGATTCTAATATCTGCAGATTCGTTAAGAAACTCCTTACAAATAGGGTCATAATTCAGCTCACAATTTTCCTTATCCTGAAAAATATCGAAAATTGGAGACAAGCTTTTTTATACGTATATGTACACTAAACCATCACCGCCGATCACCGCCTAGGACTAAAGATTAGTTGGAAACAATTACATATATATTTTTTTAATTTTCTGCCCCGCCCCTTGATACCGCTCTTTTAGTTTTTCGTATGCTGCGTAGGGATTTTTGTAAAGATACTTTTTTGGACGCGTAGGGAAAAGTAGGAATTTTTGTCGGGCTGCGTAAAGACTTTCCAAAAATGTATATACCATCACTGAATGTACTACTGGACACTGCTTGAAAACCCCTTCGGTTCTAATATGCTGTCTTGAAAGAAAATACAAAAATGTGCAATAATAGAAACAAAAAATTTACTTCTTGATGAAGGCGAACGCTTACTGGCGAAATCCTCATAAAACAAAACAATCTTTAATTGGATATTTGCAACAAAATCACGAAAGTCTGAAATATCATTTTAAATATTTCATCAAACGACTTTCATAACTCTGCAATATTAAATTTTCGAACTTGGTATGAATAAATAAATATATCCTTTGTTCAATAAATAGAATATAAAATATAACTAAATGATTATTTACATTTGTAAACAAATATGTATATTTAAAATATTTTGTTTAAATAGATGTTGAGAAACATTAATATAAAATATTCCATTTTATAAATTAAAAACATAAATATGTACTATACAGTATAGTATACATATGTATTATAGAGTTGCGTGAACAATGCCATCCACGAAACTACTGAAATTTTTATTTACTAAAACCCTACTTCGGACAAAAATATGAATACTGAATAAAGTGTTGCTTTTATCATAATATGAGTGAAAACATTTTGTTTCATACTGTTAATGCTGTCTCTCATCCCATGTTTTGTTATTCCCCCTTACTCCGTAACTATTTATCGATGCCACGTCATTTTCTATTCCTTAGAGAATAGTAAGCGGCTGTTAGTAATAGTAAATTGTTGTCGACGACGAATAGAAATGTGCAAATTTGTTGCTATTATTGTCTTGGTTTGGCGTCGACAAATAGTTACGGAATAAGGGGGATTAATACGAAATAGCAATGTTGCCAATTTAGTGCAATCATGTCATTTTTGGCACATGTATATTATTTATTCCTGTAATGAACTGCACACTAAGGTGGTTCAAAAAAATAAGCTTAGCCGATCACCGATTAGGACTAAAGATTAGTTGGAAACAATTTCATATATATTTTTTAATTTTCTGCCACGCCCCTTGATGCCGCTCTTTTAGTTTTTCGTATGCTGCGTAGCTATTTGTAGTCCGATCATGACATAATGTATATTGCTGTTCATAGCTTGACTATAGCTACATTTTTGCTTTGGTAAATTTTTAGTCCGACATCAAATTCAGGGCGGCACCTGTGACATGTCGAATCCTTCCCCCCTAATGTAACATTTTTTACACGTGCCAAGAAAGCTCTCGTGAAAGTTAGTATGTCTATATTTTAATATTCTCACTTTTATGCCACGCCCCAAAGGTAAGCCCCTTTTTTTTCATAAATACATACTATATGAAAGCAGGTCAAATAATATAAAATAAAAAACTATATCGTAGAATGAAAGGCAAATTGATAACGTTTCTAAGACTGTAAAAAAATAGTTTTGCTATGACCAAAAATATAGCACTTTTTGTGTTTTACATACAGCGCCGCCATTTAAAGTCCGACTTTATTATTTCTCATATCGCTGTTTATAGCTTGACTGTTTCTTAATTTTTGGGTCTGGTCATTTTTTAATCCGACTTCAAATTCTGGGCACCACTTATGACATCTCGGATCCTTCCCCTCTCATGTGCACTTTTTGCACGTGGCAAGAAAGCCTTTTTAAGACTTTGTATTCCTACCTTTTAAAATACTAAATTTTATGTCACGCCCCAGAATTAAGGTAATGTTTCCTTTACTCATAAATATTATATCGCTTGCCGTATATAAAAAAAACAGCAAAGTGCAAAAAAAAATTTTACCGTTCTATAAATCTTATTGATATAAATTTCATTTTAAGGAGTGACTGGTGCAAATGTTTTTTTCTTTTATATATTGATCGAACTAGCTTAAATGCAATATATATGTGAAAATAAAAAAGGGACTTACTACTGGGGCGTGGCATAAAAGTGGGTATATTAAAAACTAGATATACTAACAATTTAAGCGCGAACTATAGAGTAGCAATAATGTAAGTTTAATACAACCTGTGACTTTAGCCTTAAAGTTTATGTGTTTTGAAATATATATTAAAATATTTTCAACTTCATATATTTTACACGTACTGTATAATTACAATATAAGTTATTTTAGATACACATACTTTGGTAATTATTGTTAAAATTAATTGTGTTGTAATTTTTATTTTCTATAAAATATACGAATCCCTTGAAAAAGTGACCAAAAAATTCACGAAACGTCGGGAAAATATGTAATAAAAGCTACGCATTTTATTAACATAAAATACTTAAGGCCTCAATAGCTTATTAGAAAACAAACTATACAGATATACTAACATTTAGAAGGGCTTTATTGCCAAGGAGTTGATGTCGCATTAAAAAGTTACCACAGGCAAAAATGAAGCCATAGTCAAGCCAAGAATAACGATATGCAATATGTTATGAGTGGACCATAAATGGCAACGCAGTGTACAAAAACTAAGAGCGAGGTATCCAGGGGCGTGGCAAAAAAACTAAAAAAATTATTTCTGGAATTTTTTAACTAATCGTTGATCCTACGGGGTGACTGGCTAAACTTTTTTATTTTATATGGAGGCCGAACCACTTTACTGAACACTACCCTGAAGTGAAATGATACGAAAAGAAACACACATTTTTAGATGAAAGATGAAAAAAGAGGAATTGGTTTATGAGAAATTAATATGTTCTTAAACAACGTGCTTTTTATAATTTGGTAAACATTTAAAATGAATATAAGTAAATAAATTTAATAATTTTTATTTGATTAATTGTTACCAATGACCGCAAATAATAATTATTTTCCAAGCTTCAAACAAAAACATCATAGTGAAAGAGAAGGAAGTGCTATAAGACTAAAAAGTATACTAATATAATCCTTATTACGGATGCTATCTTTGCCTGCATAATTTTTATTTGTTTGAGTTTTATTAAAATAACTATCAGTGAGTGTTTATTGTGTTCTTATCATTCTTGTGTTCTTATAATACCTGAGCGATATTTAGAAAAAAGAGATTTACTCAATACATATTTTGTTTCATATTTGTAAATGTTAGTATGCTCTTGTATAACTGAACAAACCCACTTAATTTCACTCGGCTCTTAATTATCGATTGTTGATTGTGCTCTTTTCATAGTTATACATCTGTATCAGGGATGATAAATGTAGAAATTCATATCGTACCAATGAGCTTCTAAAATAGTACTTTTTCGGCTCAAATAGTATTAAAATCTTTTTGAATTGTTATAACCAAGTAAGCCACACGATTTTGATTGATTTTATTGCTCATTGTGTCAAAGATCAAATATGGCTTTGTTTTCTAAAAATATTTTTGATAAATTCTTTTTCAAATAAGGTGGCAAAAATCAAATAATTTAAGTTTTAATTTAACTCAATGAAACTTCACTTCTGCCATATAGCAAGGAACCTACTTACTAATTTCTTTATTCTTATAACTTGAAGTTTGCTAAAAAATATTTAAAATTCGTTCACAATGGATAAACAAGCCATAGCACAAGATATTTTTTCTAATAAAATTTGAAATACGACATTTCTGTGGTTTTCTTGAATAAATGCGTAAGTCGACTTACGTAGATTTTAAGATATTAATGCGAAATAGCTCTATTTTAAACGTTCTTTCCATGAGCGTAAAAATTTTCAAGATATCAGGGACTAGTCTCGATATTTTTCATGCAGAATAACCTGACTCCTATATTGATTCCATAAATTTTCGGCAATAACGACTTAAGTATTCTTCCTATGTGATGGATTATTAAATCACACAAGAAGAGATACGATGTTACTATCTAAACACATTTTGAAATCTTTTTAAATAGTTTGTTCTATTTTACTTAGTAAATAATAGATCACTGCGTTACATACTATGAATCTGGTGGCCTGACAACTGCATTTCTAACGATGAGTTGTACAGGAGATGCAATGCACAACCTATACTATATGAAATTCGGCAAAGGAAGTGGAAATAGATTGGCCATATCCTACGAAAACCAGGTGTTGACATCTGCAGGGAAGCGTTTGACTGGAACCCTCAAGGAAGTAGAAGGCGTGGTAGACCGTGAGGTAGCTGGAGACGTTATCTTGAAGATAAGATTAGTTTACATCCAGGAAATGTATCATGAAATAGGGTAAAAACCCTTAGCTCAAATCGAAATGATTGGAATAATTTTGTATTGGCACTATGCGCCCACGATATGACGTAAAATCAATTAATGATAATAATAACAATAACACTTAGTAAATGTTATTTATGTCGACCTACACGGTTTTATGCATCCTTGCTAGGATCTCGTTCTTACGTTATTTTTGTCTGGAATTTTTACACAAAGTTATTTTGGCAAATATATGTCGAGAGTTAAAAAAAAATCAAAGATACCGTGGACACAACTTCAGAAATATTTTGTTTTTTCTCTACTGGAATAATCAGTTTTAAGACATACCGTCTTTATTTAAGAAAACCAATGATTTGTTTATAGAATATGAAGTTTGACATTAAGCTACTCCATCAGCATAGCTGTTGATATTTGGCTTGAACAGTAACAAGCAAATATTATAAGCTGTTCTCTCAAGACCACCTGTTATGTATTCTCCTTAAATAACTACACAAATCCATTCACGAAATAACCACTGTAGAGTAGAGATAATTATTGAATAATCAATGGATGCCACCCATCAACTTTGGAAAATTTGCAAATAGTACCAAATGAGTCACGGGTGCACGGCTGTGCAGAAAATTATTCTTTAGCGAAGCCGCTTTTCAACATATCCGGAGGAGAAAACCATTAAGCTCGGCCGAAGGCCGGATAGGCAGAAAATCATTCTTCAGCGAAGCCGCTATTAGATATAACTAGAGGAGAAAATCATTAACAAAATCATTCTTTAGCGAAGCCGCTATTCAAAGTAGTCAGGAGAAAACCATTAAGCTCGACCGAAGGCCAGGTAGGCAGAATATCTTTTTCCAGGTTGTTCCTTACTAAATTAAAGACGGGTTTGCGTTGAACAAAATATCAAAATATGAGCGCGTATGCGCCTGTGTTTATTTCTAGAAATTACAGTAAGTATTATTATTATTAAGTTAACAAATAATTAAAGTCAGTTACTTACCGCAGTTTTGCACCCGTCTTGAACAAAGTTAAAATAATTAATATCTGAGCATTATTGCTCCTGTTTCGCAAGAAAACTAAAATGTTCAAGTGCGTATACACAAAAAAAAGAGAATGCAAAAGGCGGCAAGCAATTTGACAGTACAAATTACATTCGTTAAGACAATGACAGAACTAAAAGACAGAAGAATATGTTTAAAACGAACGAACTAATAACCCTTTATGGGCCGTTCTGGAACACTCCCGCCCCCGTGGAGCGATCAGCTTCACTATCTTCAACGTCTAGAACGGCCAACTTGGACACTGGGCGATGCAGCTTACCAGAAGAAGTTTTAACGTCGGCTCTTCGCGCCACACCATCGAGACCAGTATAAACGCAAGTGACCAAACCTTTCCGCCATTGACTTCTTGAAACATTCGGGTCGCAGATGAACACCACGCAGATGAACACCACGTACCATCGTACTTTTTTGGTTTCAATCGTACAAAAAAAAGTACAATTGTACCAACTTTATTATCCCTGATCTGTATGAAATAGAAATGAAACGAATAAAAAATTATAGCTAATAGGCTTTTTACACCTGCATACATTTCGCAGGAACACATGGAAAATGTTGAAAATGTGAAACATGGATTTACACTTGCAACATCTAACATCTACCATCTTCAAAATGTCAGATATATGAAAAGTCACATTGTTCGTAATAAATTAAAAATGTAATTTATTAATAAAAACAAGAAACTAATTGTTTGTAATATAAAATGAAAAAAACAATAATTAGTGCAGTGTTCTTAATTAATAAAAACCCATCTTAGAGGAAGGAGATAAAACTTTATTATATATTTAATTATTGTTGCATAAATTTTCACACATACATCTGAAAAGTGTTCACATTAGGGATGGCAAAATTGGTACAATTGTACCACTCTTAATGCAATTTAGATTTTAAAAGTACAATGGCTTATATAGTACAATTAATAATTTTTGTATTTATTAGAAGTTCTACTTATTGCAACTCTTCCATTGTAATAAAATATTTTATATTTTTCGTCCACTCGTACATATGCGACTTTTTATATGAATTAAATTTTAGTTTTGCGAAGAATTGAAAAAAAGTTCGCCTTAAAAATGGAAATATTGAAAGTGGTCCAATAATGTTAACTCACGAAACATAGCCTCTGCTAATTTTACACTTTTATTTTTCACACAAACTTCTGTTATTTTATACATATTATTTTAATTTATTTTATTTTAAACATCAAAATTTGAAGGAAAATCAAAGAATATGAAATACAATTTTTCTTAAAACACATGATATTCATGTGTAAAATTTTATGAATTTTTTGTTTCAAAATTTTAAATACAATTTTATGCACGCATAAAATAATATGAAATATCAAAACTAGGACTGTTATAGCACTTTTTTGAATTACCCAATATTAAAGTCTGAAAAATTCATATTTTTATAAATTTATTTGCATTGTATAAAAGGTGAATATTTCGGAGCTTTATTGAGAATATATCGTTCTACCTTGGAATAGCTATTATGTTCAAATTAATGAGCTATTTTTGATTAGAAATTCAATTTGCTAAATCCGCCACAATGCATTGCAGTGATTCGACTTTACATTGCTTACAACAACAACTTTGCATCACTGCAATGCATTGTGGCGTTTATGAAATCGGCCACACTCTCATTTTTGCCACGGATATATGTATAGAAAAGTGATATATTTTCTGTACTTAATACATGTTTCTGGTGTTTTGGTACGATTAATTTTTAAAAAGTATAATTTTAGACAGCAATTTGTACAATTTTAATATCTCATGTGCCATCCTGATTCACAAGCTTTTAAGTTCGCTTAATGTCATTTTTCTAGTGGTGACACCAAAATGATCGAAAAATCTAGAATGATACAATATGAGATAGGAACATCTTTTAAAGATGTGAAATGATGTAGATTTTTAGCCCTGTATAATTCTTATAGGAAAATGTTGTCATCTTCGCAAATTGATGGTAGATGTTAGATCTTGGCAAGTGGAAAAAGCCTATAAAGTCTTATTACCAACATTATTAAATTTCATGCATATCTCTAATATGTATGTACATTAGGGTGCCCTATACTTTGTGCAAACATACTGCCATCCTAATTCTCACCACCCAGAAATATTTTAATGGTCTAAAAACTAATGTATACCAATTTTTCGACTGATTGACATATGTTTAGAGGTAGCTCAAGGCTACTGAAGTCTTAAAAAATAGATTTTTTTTGCCATTTTTTATTTTGCTTAAGCATATATAAATAATTATATCCCAAATTTCTCAAAACTTTTCTCGTAAATTACATGGAGTTTTATCTGTCCAAAATTCAAAAAATCACAAGTATCCAATTACCGGTAATAAGGTTATGATATAAAATATTAGCGACTTAATGGCAGCTTCATACCTGGGTGTGTTTTTAATTTTAAAAGCCACATATTTTGAATTCAAAATTTTTGAATTCAAAATTTTGAAACGTTCTCTAAAATTGTGTTCTCTATAATAATGGAAAAAAAAATGTTTTTATTTGTTAATTCATGATTTTCAGCATTTTAAAAAGATAAAACTGCGCGTAATTAAAAAAAATATATATATTTAGGACATAATTAAAAAATGGTAAAAAGCTTATACTTTTGAAGACTTCAGTCGATTGAAGCTACAACTAAACATTTCTCATTCGGTCTAAAATCTTGCACACTTTCACTTTTAGACTATTTGAATATTTCTAGGGGGTTAGATTAGAATTGGAGCACTTTTTAAAATTTAGGGACACCCTAATGTGCATGCATATTTATGTGCGTATGTATGTATGTATGTATGTTTGTATATGGAAAACAAGTGTATTTGTTTGCATTTTTGTGGTAAAGATCTTTTATTTATATTTGGCCAATTTAATTTTGGGATACTTAAATATTTACATATAAACAATCTGATAATTTGTTATATATTATTAAAGACCTAATTGCCTAAAGCACGTCACGAAAATAAAAATTATATAGAAAACAAAAACAAAACATCAAAAATTTAAACAATTAATTTTTGCTTTTCATAGCATTTCTAGAAAGTATTATAAGTAATCAAAGCAATGCCTGAATTTTAAGCCTAGTAGTCCATAATTGTTAAATTTCTTAGAAAAACATTTGTTTCAGTCTGCCTGTACTTTGAGTGGCTGACTAATTAAGTTTAAACAGCGAAACCTTCGCATTCGTGTATAAAATTGAGTAGTGGAGCCAAGTATGATGAGACCAAATAACTATGGCCGTGGCATAGTTGCGCCAACAATATCATGTTTTCTGAAGTAATCTATGATGGTGGAAAGGAAGTTGTTTCCCCCAAAAGGTAGTCAATAAGAGTGACTGCAATATTGTCACGTAGAATACCAAAGATCTACTTCAATCGCTCCAAATATATTGTGACACGACAAGAAAATACTCCTATACAAGTACTCTCCAGCGATTGTGGAAAGAAATAAAAGACCACAAATTTCAGTTTAAAAAGCGGATAACAGTTTTATTCCAAATTTTGAATCTTTCAATCAAGTGAACTGTATCGTACGAGTGCTTTCTAAATAATGCAATAGAAAGAAGCATACGTAAATTTAGTGCAATTAAAAAAGATATAAATAATTATAGCAGAAGGTAAATTTAATGGCTGTTACTCTCAAAGCCAAGTCTGCTGAGGAGCTTTCTCAGTCTGCAATGACCTGTGAGGAAACCTGTGAACATTCTCAGATTGTTTTTCTTAGGGACATGCAAGCTATGAAACGATTTTGCTTATACGTTCCAATCATTAGCTTTGCATGCCTCAATCCAGAGAGATCCAACCATGCTCTCCTTCGCTATATCGTCCTTACCATGTCAAACTATCCAATATCCAAAATTCTTTTTTTATATTCGTTACCATGGTTAGGTTGCGATTGAAAATTCATTCAGAAAGATTTTAAAACTTACACGTTTAGGAGTACGGTGATTATGAGTTCACAACCGACATGGCTTTGCACTCTTTTTGAAAGTACCGATTTGCGTATTGAGTAGTTTGACATGGTAGGGACGATATCTTCCCAGATTTTATCCAATCGAAGTCTGCAAAGCCCCACCCCCCTTCAGGCCATTTTGTCTACGTTTCCATTTCCTACAACCCTAACGTGTCCAGGAACCCAGCAGATTATGACCTTGTGTATGCTGCTTAGCTGATTTTGTTTACCGCAAGCCAACTTAGAGGTAAACTCATACAAGCTGAGTGCTTTGATGGCAGCTTGACTATCCGAGCTGATTGCTATTTATCTACCTCGGTAGCCTCTGCCTAGATTGAATTGTGCGCATCTCTCAATGGCATAAACTTTCGATTGAAAAATGGTAGGAGCTTTTTCCAAGGACTCGTAGTAGTTGGTCCTCTGTCCTACGACTCCCACACCAGAGCCTGCCGGCGTTCTGCAGCCATCAGTGTACCACCTGATGGTGCCAGTTCCAAAGGAGTAACGGTGTACCATTTCCCCCATTCCCTTCTGTTGCCCAGAACAATTTAAAACCTCTTGTCAAAGTCATACACTTTATTCATAGCATAAAGAGGGTTGCGCAAGCAGGAGAAATTTTCTTTCCAGGGTTGATTGCTGCCATTGGCTAATTAGACAGTCCCTGCATGTGCTGTTCCCCACGATGCTTATTACCTTTTGCCTGGCGACAGTCTCTATCACATAATATATAAAAAATTGCTAAATAAGACTTTTTGCAAAAACTCTTATTTGTTAAATTAAATTATTATTTTTTTCATTTAGCTTAAATTTTTTTATACCAAAAAATTTATTTCAAAAAGTAACTGTTATTCTGTTAAAGCAGAAAAGAAAACACACAAAATAACTTTTATTTTTTAATTAAAAACTAAAATTCAGAAACTAATTTTTATTTTCTAATCAAAAAATAAAACTCAAAAAATAATTTTTATTTCCTGAGGAATAAATAAAACTCAAAAATAACTTTTATTTTCTGAGGAATAAATAAAAATCAAGAAATATCGTCAATTTTCTGCGGAATAAATTAAACTCAAGATATTACTTTTTTTTCTAAGAAATAAATAAAACTATTATTTTCTATGCGAAAGATAAAACTCAAGAAATAATGATTAAAAATTAATTTTTAAAATAAAAGGTATAACCGTTACGGTCCACGGATGTCAGTAATCTTACGAATGGTTATTTGTATGCTCTCTTCTTGCTCAGTCTAAAAATTTTTTTTAAATACGAAGTTTTCTTAAAATTTTGAGAAAGATAGTTTTCTTTTTATTAAATTTAAATTTTTTATAATTATTTTATTACGTTCTTCAATTCCCGGGAATTTCTGTTTTGTTTCCCGCTCTGCAGAGTCTCGTGAGTTCATATAACGATCGGCGAAAAGAAGGAGTTATCGTTAAGAAATGAAATTTCGCACACATATTTTAATTAATAATATATAACCACACCTAAAATTTGGCCACTTATATTTGAAGGATTCGTGTCCTTCCCACATATCCTGAAATAAAATATCACCATAACGGAAAGAAAAATAATTTTAACTTAATGAAATTTTGTACAGACAATAGTTTTATTATACTTAATGCTTTTACTAAATTTCATTCCATTGATAGCAAGGATACGCCTACCTTAAAAATGTCCTTTTTCAAGTAAGAAAAAAAGGAGCAACAATAAATTTCCTTCAATTAAGAGTTAAATGTTTAACTATATACAGTATATAGTATACAATATACAAAATTTGGCTATTTAAGTTTCAAGCATTCGTGTCCTTCTCATATATCCTGAAATAAATAATAAAAAATTGTCCCACCGATTTTTGAAAAAAAAAATTGGACCAGACGGTAAGCAAACCCTTTCAAATACCAAACGAGCTTTGAAAGTCAGTCCATATATGTATAAGTTATACAATAATCAATATTTCGGGTAGAGGGGGGTGGGCAAATAACCCTTTCGATTTTCGAAAACAATTTTATGAGACCAACCTGCAAGCAAGCCCTTTCAAACAAAAAATAATTTTGAAAATCGGTTCAAAAATGACTGAAAAACATACACACGGTTAAAAATTTACGAATTTTTTAACGCTGTTTGGCATCGAAAATTGTAGAAATAAATTAAAGGTGGATGTATGAAGATGTGAAACTTAATTTTGAAATATATATACTTGTAGAAATATTATATCAAAGTATAAAAATTTATTTTATATATATATATATATATATATATATATATATATATATATATATATATATATATATATATATATATATATATATATATATATATATATATATATATATATATATATATATATATATATATATATATATATATATATATATATATATATATATATATATTATATATATATATATATATATATATATATATATATATATATATATATATATATATATATATATAATTTTTTAATCGTCCATCCAAGTTTTAAGTATTTAAATATTCGTTACTTTTCTTTTTGTTTACTTTCTGAGTAATGGTATATCGCATATTAGTTAAAAAATTTACAAAAAAAAACAACGTGTAGTCATATTACAATAATATTTTAATTATATGTTGTGAAAAACTGTACTTTTCCGATTTTTTTGTTAAACTAACTGCTTAAAGTTAGCATATTTTTTCATGACTTTTTCGAATAATTCTACACTCTAAAACATTACTTCAAATTTACGATCATATATTGTCTAAAATTGTGTTGAAAATTTCTCTTTGTCTAAAATTACATAGATTTTGTAGTTATTTTATTAAAGAAAAAACCTTTCAAATTAAACATATATAGTCCAAGTGGAAAAAATGTAACATAAATTATAATACGGCGTAATTTTAGGTCCATAATAATTTGTAAAGTGTTGCCGACTATTATCGACCTAATTTTCAACAAAAGTGTTTTAGAGTGTATACTTACGGAAAACTATTAATTTTGAGTCAACATAACTCTTAAAGAAACTAACATTTTTTAAAAATTATTTTTGATTTTACTTGGTGAGAGTGTTGCTTATAAGATTCCGTTAAATATTTTGTTCAATTCAAAACTATGCTTTTTTATTTTTGGCCGCCTTCGCGACTGTTTGCAGCGATACAAGAAATTCCAGGAATAAAAAAACCTAATATTAAATTATTAAATAATTTTTAGGTATTTCTTTTTGCTCATACATTATTATCGTTCCCAGCATATTAAAAATTTCAAACATGTATATTTTGTTTGTTTCTGCTTTAAAAAATAGAGTGTTATTAATCATTTTTATTACACATCTCTTGGGAATGTTGATGTGAATGTGCAATTAATAAACAAACTTTTTTATTTCATTAAAAACGCTTGTCAGACAAAAAGAATATAAATTGGGTAAAAGTTTTAATAAAGTAATATATGTATGCTATATATAATACTTTTAAATTATTGAAAATGTATATTATACAAAGTTGTTTTGTTTTGCTAATTTAAGCCCTACAATAACGTTAAAGCATACATATATATATTATATTATAAACATATGCATGAGGTTGGAGTGATAATGTATGAAAAATTTTTGTTTGTTTTTTTTTTCAACGCAATAGCGATAATATCAGTGAGCAAATTAAACGTACAATCGCACCTGTACTGTCCGGTCCGTGTGTTTTCCAAAAGTCTTCATTTGTCGCATATTGTAATTTTTTTTAGAGATTATGCCGAGCTAGAGCCTTTTTTAATGTTTATGGGATGGGCTCAAGATTTTCTCCTGTAAGGTATGTCCAAACTGGATTCGCTTTCTTAATTTTCAATCTATAATTTTTAAAGATATTATGCCAAGCTAGAGCATTCTTTATTGTTTATGGGCTGGAATCAAGACTTTCTCTTCTAAGGTATGTACAAACTAGTGATGTTACGAATATTCGTATTCGTATTCAAATCGCCAAATATTCGCCTCTTTCATGATATTAGTATTCGTATTCGCCAAATTCAAGCGAATATTTCACGAATATTTTGTGAATACGTTCCAAAAAATAATACATAAAAAATACTGAAAATTAAACAATAAAATATTAATTTTTACTAAAAAAATGTGTCTATAATGCAAAACAATAATCGTCTTTTATTAAAAAAAAATAAATAAAATATATTTTACAACGACATGGTATTTAAAACGTAAAGTCCTGTTAAATTAATTTATAAATTATGTTAAAGTAATACTCAAAGCTCAGTAGAGGAATGTTGAACTTCAAAAATACAAGTTTTGAAGTATTTTCTCTATCAAGCCTATTGCGCTGTGTGTAAATAAGCTCCGCACCACTTGTTTAGGTTTTAACGAAACTCAAGACACCTGAATGCTTACGAAGTGCGTTGCGGCACAGAAAATACGTATTCCATTCTGCTGGTGTATACCTATAGTCCACAAACTCTGCTTTGGTACCGCCAAACAGAGGGAACAATTGTAATTACCGATTGCATTTGTTTATGGTCCTTCGAGCCGGATGTGGTGCTGGTGTCACCGATGCCGCGGCCACTATGAATTTGGTGCCACAATGCCAATCGCCTACAAACAACAGCCTACATGATACCCAGTCTCACATCTACAACATCAGCGTTTATGAAAAATGCAACCTGAGCCAAATTGTTCCAACGAACTCATAGTTTACGGCACTACTGGCTGCAACCTGAGTGTTCACGACACAAGCAACTGCAGCCACGTCAGGACGCCACAAACCTCACTCAGCATCAACGATACTATCGTGACCACGTACGACGCTTGCAGATCCACAGCGATCATTAAGCTCTGCGTTCACGAAACAAGCAGTGATGAAACAGCATCAACAACAACTGGGATGTCGCTAGGTTCTCCCCAAATGCCTGGTCCTGAATTTCTACAAATTGCACCAGTGCAAGATTTCACCGAAACCCAAGCCACCTGAATGCTGACGAAGTGCGTTGCAGCACAGAAAATACATATTCCATTCTGCTGGTGTATACCTATAGTCCACAAACTCTGCTTTGGCACCGCCAAACAGAGACAACAATTGTAATTAACGATTGCAATTTGTTTACCACTAAACATTCGCTCACTCGGAACACTCGCCGCTGGTGCCACTATATATTGCCTGGGTGTAGGTAAAAGAAGCTCGTATTTTCCCATATTTACTTTTCACCAAAAGCTTTAAAAAAGTGGCATTCAGGTGTTAAGTTAATAATTTCAAACTCCGTCATCGGAATATCATAAAAAATGTCTATAGTATTGTGACAGGTTTTATCAATTTATTGTTATTGACGCAAAGGGAAGATTTTTTTCAATTAAATTTGATATATTAAGTGGTACTAAATATTTAGATTGCCTATTCGTATTGGAATTCGGCGAATATTGTTTCAGATATTCGTATTCGTATTCGCGAATATTAAAAATTGATATTCGTAACATCACTAGTGCAAACTGGCTTCGCTTACATAAGCTTTTCAGCATTGCGGGTCTTCGGCCGGATGCCACCAATTCTCCCTCTTCGGTATGTTCCAAACTGGCTTCGCTTACTTAAGCTTTCCAGCATTGCCGGCCTTCGGAGGGGTGCATCTATATTCCTCCCTCTGGTATGTCCAAAAATAGCTTTGCTTACTTAAGCTGTCCCGCATAGCCAGCCTTCAGCTGGGCGCACCATTTTCTCCTCTCGGGTATGGCCAAAACTGGCTTCCTTTTTTTAGAGTTTCATGCATTACCGGCCTGTGGCCGGACGCAACTCTTTACCCCTTTCCAGCATGTCCATAAATGGCTTCGCTTACTTAACCCTTATCCTGTACTTCAAAAATAAAACACATATGGCATTAGTAGGTAAATTTTGCCCAATACAAAATATTCATATATTTATTACCTTTAATTAGTTTTTTACATTCATTGCATGTAATATGGGTTTCGAAATAGTTTTTGCAAATAAATTTATTACAGTCCGAACATTTTTTTTAGAATATTTCGTGGCTCTGAACCGATTTGGGTAAAAGCAGAAGCGTTCACTTTTCAATTTTTTACCTTTGAGTTGTAAGCTAAGTCAATTTGAACGCTTTTGACGATTGCTTTAGTATGACTGCTTTGTATTACATTCGACCTATGTGATATATATTTTCTCGCTTATTAGCTTCACAACGAAATCTTTCAAAAAAATGTGTCGCTTTTACTTCTTATTCCGATTCCAGTCCGGAATAATCTTTACGTACGCATTGTAGGCTGATATATCCAAAATGTTGTATAATACTTCCTGCGGAAATCGATTGGTTCTTTTCCTACAGGTCTATGTTCTTATTAGTTAATCTAATATATCAACTGCGGATTTCGTCTCATTGCAAAAGTGAATAGTATCTGGCTGTTTCAAAGGGCAACCTCCACGAAATGCACCTAGTTACTCATCCACTGTCATATATTTGACAGGATGCAACATTTTCCGTACATGTTATTGTCAATAGTTCAAAATATCTCTGATAGTAGTAAGTTCACCGTGGGCTCGTCTTTTGTCTTATCAAATCTCATCACTCTCGATATATTTTGATATATTCGCAAGCATTTTGTCGACTCGGATAATGGCTGGCTCTTTTGTCGTCCCATAAAGAATCCAAGGCTTCACCATGAGAATGATATACACCAGTCAATAAGAGAAGCAAATATGATTCGATGGTGATATTGTCTAAATATTGTCTCCAACTATTTCTTAAAACTGATTGGCTTAAAATTATTGATTGAATAATGTAAATGCCGAATCATATTCAATAAATCCAACATCAGAAACGATATCTTGTTCATCTTCACTTGATGAATCATTATGAGTTTCTTCTTCCAAATCAGACTGCATAATTTCTTCTCATTTCATTATATTACCTATCTTCCTCACCATGTCCAACTATCGAATATGCCAAATAATTCTTTTAGATTCGTTGCCATTGTCCACCGATTTGCACGATAGGCCTGGTTACAAAATATTGCATTTCTCATGGAGGATTGAAAATTCAATAAGAAATATTTTAAAAGTGGCCCTCTAATAATACGCTGAGCTTGAGTGCACTATTGACAGGCTTTAGCGCTCTTCTGATATGTACATATTTCCTTATTCAATAGTTTGACATAATAGGGACGATATATTCACTGCAAGGACACAGTCGCGAATGGTCAAAAAAATTTTATACAAAATATAAAAAAAAAACTTCTGATACTCTCAAGCAGTTGCACTTGTAAAGAATAAATTTATATTATTTAGTGTTGTTGATGTTTGTAATCATTTTATAAGAACCACTCACCATGTCCACCACTTTATACATTGACTTTATTGTATTGGGCAATTTTGACTGACGTGTACCAAATGCGTGATTTTTTTCACACAGACGTTGCGAAAAGAGTTAAGAGATTTATATTTTATATTTATATGCTATTCCCTAAAACATAATTGTACAACAATTTAAAAAAAATCCATTAAATGGTTATGAAAATAATGAGCAATAAAAACTGTTTGGGCAATTTTGACCCATGAATACAGGATAAGGGGTAAGCTTCCTTGCATCGACGGTCTTCGGCCGGACGCCACCATTTTCTACTCTCTGGTATGCCCTAAAATGGCTTCGCTTACTGAAGCTTTCTAGCATTGTCGGCCTTCGGACGGTCGCATATATTTTCTTCTCTCGCTTCACTGCCTTAACTTTCTTAGAGTTGCTTTCATTTCCGGCCTTTGGCCAGGCAAAGCCCTTTACTCCTTTCCGGTATGTAATGTAAGAAAGTACTTACTATTTTTCTTTATGTGAAAATAAAAATATTTTGTGTAATGTTAAGTGCTGAAATGCGCTAAGATGAGTCTCATGATGACTTGACAGTAGAAGAAACGATAGACGCACTTAAGTAAACCTGAATAATTAGGTGGTATCTGGAAAGTTATGATAGTAAGAGTCTTTAAATTTTGTACGAGTTAATTTGAAGACAAGATACGAAGAAGAATAAAAAACTGACGGAGTATGTAAAAGGGATGGGGTACTCCTCATACGTAGTATTTACGTGCTATCGAAAAAGCTATGATAGGCGATTGGCTAATTTAAAGACAAGATACAAAGATAGGTACAAAACTGACAGTTTAGGTCCGAGAGACAACTTAAGCAAAAACTAAAAAACTAAAATTTCTGTACTGCACCGAGAAGCTACGTATTCAATTCAATTCGAATAATTAAGAGCGTGTTAGTTTAAAATGTGCATTTAAGTATATATTTCGTTTATCTTTATTATTATTCCTATTCAACTTAAAAAGAAACGTGTAAGATCAGAAACGTGTAAAATGAGTACCGTGTAAAACGGAGGATATGTGGTGTAAATTTAGAAAGTAAGGATTTATGGAAAATATTGTTAATGTAAATTAATGTATTACACTACTCAACACTAAAAAACTAACTGACTTTTCAACATTCGCTATGATTAACCACATTAAATAGAATAAAACTGCATCATTTGAACTTTTATACCACGTCACAATTAGTATTAATTTGCACTTCTTTATTTTTGTGTTTGTGTGCACTTTTTGTCATTTCTCTATACATTTAAAAAATTGAACATCGAAATGATCATCTATTTTCATAGAATCTTAATCCTCACAAAATTTCTTGTCGTTTGAGTTTTATTTTATTTTTAGTTTGTGTCAGGATAACTGAGTTTCATCGGAATGAATTTAGAAATGTTCTTTTTGAGTTATTTTAGCTATGAACCTATAACATTTATATTCGCAAATAAAATTTTCACTTGTTATACGGCTCAAAAACTAGATATCCTAAAAATGATATGTGGGCAAAAAAGTTTGTATCCATCTGGCAGTTCATGAGATATAAGAAAAACAAGTTCAATTTTTAATTCATATTTTTATTATTTTTGGAATAATATACCACAAAGTAATGGTAATTTGTACTTTAAGAAATTAATTAAAGGTAGAAAAATTTTTATAAACATTGTCACCAATTTATCTGATGTATGATTTGCGAAACAAAAATGTCGAATAAAAAAATATGCATAAAAAATAAATACACTACTCAACAATGAACACTAAACAAAATAAAACTGCATAATTCGAATTTTTGCACTTTGATTTTTTTAATACAAATATCTGTTATATCTTTAACCCTATGTAATGTTTTTATATTTTATTACTTCTGCAAAATTTTGAATCATGAATTTTGTAAAGGAAATTATTGATATGATATTTATTGATATGAACAAAATTTACAAAACAAGTGCAAAAATTTAAATTTTCTCAGTACATGATGGGCAAACTATTTTTCGTTGTAATTTGCATATGAATTTGCTGCATATGAGTCACTTACTATCGCACTTAAATTTGCAGCAGCTGCAAGTCCCCCGTTTTCTAGCAGATGACATTTTTTTTAAACCGCTCGTAGATGCTTCAAAATCACAATATGATGATATAATTTCAGTCAGAAGCGATCCCATAAATCTCCCATAGGTGCTAACGTATCATTAAAAAGTCGAAAAACACATTTTAGTCCGTTTATTGTTAAAAAAAAACTATATAAACCAAAATGGTCCTATACCTAAGATTCGTAAGTTTTTTTTAACCCAACAGCAGGATTAAAATAAATTATGGATAGTCCGACTTTACCTCGCACACGAAGGGTTCCGTATGAATACACATAAGTATATCCCTTTTCATTATGGTAATTTTTTCGTTTTGCTTTTTCGCTTAATTTAAATTTTTTAAGTTTTTTTGTTGAATTTTTTGCGATTTTTCGTTTTTTGCATTTTTTTTTGTTTTGGCGATTTTTTTGGTTATGGAGTATTTTTTGTTTTTGTTTTGCCGCTTTTTAACGATATATTGATTTTTAGCGATTTATTTTAGTATTCGCGCTTTTTGTCACTTTTGGCGCTTTTTCGGTTATTGGTGATTTGATTTGACACTTTCATAGTTTTGGCGCTTTATTTTTGTTTTGGCGTTTTTTTCGTTTTGGTGATTTTTTTTCATTTTAGGCATTTTATTCGGTTTTTACGATATTTTATGTTTTAGTGCTTTTTTTTCGTTTTGACGATTTTTGGCTTTTTTTTAGTTTTTTGGCGATGTTTTTAGTTTTGGTAATATTTTGCGTTTAAGCGATTTTTTTTAGTTTCGGTGCTTTTTTCCTTTAAGCGCATTTTTAATTTTGAGATTTTTCGTTTTGACATTTTTAATTTTGGAATTTTGGAGTCTTAGCGTTTTTCAAACCTCTTACGGTTTCCAAGATACAGCCTATTATCTAAATTATATAGTAAAATTGCATTAACTAATAGAACACCCTTTAATTTTTATTGTTTTACAAATCAGTGTTAATTGGTGTAGTGTATTCTTCAGACTACACCAATTAACACTAACTTCGAAAATTTAAAGTGTCTGTGTATTACATTAGTATTTCAACATGTTTATCTGCTCGCTTTAGAACACCCTTTAATTTTTTATTGTCATATATTTGCGGCACAAGTTTTACATAGCTCTTACGGTTCTCCAGAAAACAGCCTGTGACAGACAGACAGCCAGACGGACAGCGTAGCGAAAACAATAGGATTCCTTTACACTGTTGGTGTACGGAACCCTAAAAAAATGAGATGGAATTTTAAGTTATTTTTCATATATCTCAGGAACTACCTATTGGATTTTAAATTGTTTCGCCAACAGTATGTTCGTTAGTATATCCATATTTTGTGTGACATTCCAAAACTCAAACATAACTTAAAAAAGGACATTTCTAACTTTCTGGCGACGAAAATCATTTATTCTAACTCAAACTATAAACCAAATTACACTCAAAAGAAAGAAAATCTTGCTCCAGACACGAATATGCAAAAATAATTTATGATTTGAGGCGCAATTTTAAAGAATTTACACAGAAATTACAATATGGCGCAACTCGTTTCTGCTGCGCTTTTTTTGTAATTTTTTTCAAAAATTTTTTGCGATATAACTCAAAATCTGTACGTGCTGGACCTTTTCTATTTTCTGATCCTTCTTAAGGAACCTTAAGACATTTCGCGCCACGTAGAGCCATGCCAGTTTAATTATTTTTCCCTCAATTTGTCGAGTAGTGTTATTAGCTTGTTATGATATTGTAATACTTTGAAAAGTTGGATTAAAAATTAGAAAAATTAAACATTAAAAAATACACTTGAACAAAACCAATTATGTTGAGCTCAAAATCTCTTTTCCATGAATGCCTCATTTTTTTAAATTGACTCTTTAATATTCTTTTAATAAAAAATAAATATTCAATTACCTTTTATTTCGTACATCTTAAAATTAAAAATTAAACTCGTGTCAAGACCATAAAAAGGACACAGCATGTTGAAAATATGTACATGTATCTACGTATAGAATGTATGCTATACATACATTCATATGTATGTACGTTGTACATAGTGTATATTAAAAATAGTTTTATAGTTTTTAACTTCTCTACACTATCATTATCATTTCTTTTTAAGCCTTCAGTACCAGTTCAAGCAACAAACGCCAACAATTTTCTTCATGGCCTTTATTCTTTTCCCTATTTAAGTTCGATTTTTCAATTTAGCTCGTGTTGAAAGAAACATAAAATTTATTGCATTTCGCTGCAATGTTGCAATATAAGTTGTATCAGTATTCCTGATAGTGTCGTTACTATAGTACAACAACCACTTTTACCGCAAAAACTTATACCATAGTGATATATACTTTATAACGCTCTATAAATTTTATACCACCCACATGCAAAGACTTTTTTCTGATATGAAAAAAAAATAATATATACGTACATACATATACATACATATGTATGTATGTGTATATGTTTTCATTTTAATTATATATATAAATATGTACATATGCATGTATTTAGGGTAATTTTGTTTTCAAGTATTTTTGCCGTCCCCACATGAAATTCTCTTGGATATGACGAAAAACATGTACCTGAAAGTTACAGCCCTCAATATTAATTTTAAATAATTTCCCAAAGCTTTGAAAGGGTTTTCATACAAAATACACGTAAAAATAATGTGTCGGCCACATTTAATGCTATTACATTATATTTGATCTCGATTTACTCGAAATAAAACAATCTTCAAATCTTGCTAAAGCGATGCAAGTGTAACATGTACTGGTTAGCTAGAATTTTCGTTTTTTTGCTGTTATCTCCAAATTAATCATCTGTACCAAAAATTTTTAATAGAGAACTTGTTTTCATTTATTTATTTAATTATTTATTTTCAGCTATTATAACTACAGCTGTGCTTTACAAAAAAAAAAAAAAAAAAAGACAAATTAAAATGGTTATAAACAATTATATATACACTGCACAACATGCCAACTTTTGTCTAATGATTGACTTTTATTACGTGATGCTTACTAATTTGACGTCGCTGATTTGAAATATACCCTCAGTTTTTTTGTAACAACTCTTGCTTACGAGATATATCGTTCACGAAAAAATCGCTGTGTTGGTGTGTTAATTTGCTTGTAATTAAGAATATATTACGTTTTCTTGTTGAAGCATTCAGAATAGCTATCTGCCTTCCGCTTTAGCAAGAAAATCATATAAATTATTTTTCATTATAAGAATTAAATAAATTAGAGTTATCTCTAAATTTATAGTGTTTTATTATATAAAAAAACACATGTGTCATATATTTTTAACTAGAGCTGATACAGACATTTCAATGACGGCACTCAAAAATTGTACTAATATCATGTAAATTTTTTATTTTTTTTGTATTAAACATATTTTGTTCAAAAATCAATAAAGATAATGCTTGTCTAATTTTAGGTCGATACTAATCAGTAAAGTGCTGCCGACTATTATCGAACTAATTTTCAACAAAAGTGTTTAAAAGTGTACACAGAACAGTTGAATACATGAAAAAGACACGTTCGACATCAATAGATGTTACTGGATCAAATTTGAATGCATTTAATTCAGATATATCTAGATAAAGCTTCAATATATTCACTTGGGTGACCCTTATTTTGAAAAAGTAGTTTTCTCCCAGTCTGACTGCCCACAACAAATCGTCAAAATTTATTATAAGTTATTTTAATGTTAATAAAATACATCTTTAAAAAATTAAAAAAATATTTTTTTTTGTTCCTAAAACAAACTATGGGCCATCTTTTGCTCTATATCTCCGAATGTAGAATTGGCACCACCATGCAACTTTGCAACTGTATAGAAAAGAGCTTCATAATTAAAATATATTTTTTAAGATTTAAAAAAAAAACTGTTTTTTTGAGATATATGCATTTGAACTCAAGACCTGCACAAATGACCTTTGAACTACTCGCGGAAAAAATCGAGATGCAAATCATTTCAAAAGCATTATTTTAACCAGCAAAATAACATCAAATAAAACTTTTTCAGCTTTGAAGTTTAGAAGTTATAGTTGGTTTTTGTGGCCACTTTAGTCAGAATTTTACAAATTTTCCAATTTTCATAATGGTATATTTCAGAACCGGGAGGGGTCCGAGCTCTAAAAATGCAAATTTTTTTAATAACTGTAATGGATAACATTTGTGGCGAATGTCATCAAAATCGGAGTTGGTGTTTCCGAAAATGGAATTTTTTTTCTCGATTTGACATGTACCCTTCTAGCTATCGCGCAGTTGGATAATAAGCCAATGATGCTCGAAAATTTTATAGTTATTTTGTTAGTTATTAGATTTAGGGAAAAGTTGTTAGGAAAGGAAATGTTGCAAAGTTCACAAGAAACATTTTCCTTATATAAAAGTTTTTTTGTGATATTAATATTTTGGAAGTTATAAGGCAAGAAAGCCAAATATTATGATTTTCCTAAATTTGAGCGGGCTGGCGTCACAACCGATTGCCCTGAGCAAGTGTGATAGGGTACCTCTGTGGCTGAGTGGTGGCGATGCTAGCCTGTCAGTCTAGAGATCGTGAGCTTGATTCCCGCCGCAAGCCCGGGGGTTTTCCGCAGACAACCTAACCGCACCATGGGTTGGTGTTTGTTTATAAAAAAAATAGATAATTTTTCTTACCAATTCGAGCTATTGGAATAAAAAGGTGCCATGTGGAATAAAGTAAAACAAACTTCTAATTACAAAAAGAAACTTTTTAAATCAATATATTAACCAAATCTCTGAGTTGGAATCAATTTTAGCTATTACTTTCATTTTAAGATAGCGTAAGGAACTGCTTTTTCGCGTAAGTTGTAATACCACTTAGTTGGAACCATTTTTAGCTGGCTACGGTAATTTGGCCAAAATGTTGGTTTGAACCTTTTTATTCTAAGGGCTCGAATTGTCACCAAATTGTGGGGTGAGACTGAGATACTTTTTTGCAAAATAAGGGGGACCCTAATATACACTCATGTCGCTTTAATTGAAAAATATACAATTTTTATTTTTTTCAATGTTTCTAGTTCCCTATTTGAGTTCAAAACTTTATTAAATTTACTAACAACAACTTTTTTGTTATCATCTTGAGTAGATATTTTTCACATTATCATAGCTGCACAGCTTTCATTTATGGAAAGGGTTTGGTTTGCAATTTCGTAATGCTTGCACATATCACTCAAAACTACTTTTTATATACAGTAAGTAAGATTTTTATCCAGGTTTTTGTACTATTAATTTTGCATTTTATATAGATTCTGTTTCCTCTCCACTAAGCATTATTAAAACGTCACAGAAATTATCACAGTAGTATATCGCCATAATCCAAGTACGCCATCTGGTGGTTTATTTATGATCGGAAACATGTTTTGTGACAAATTTTTGCGAGAATTAATCCAAGGTTATTTACTTTTCTATAAACTTACGCCAAGAACTGCTCTTGTATAATTTGCTATTAGTGAACTTATATTTTTAAAGTAGAAACGATTAAAATCCGCTTATCTGTGTTAGCCGTTAGCCAGGCACATAATATGCAACATCTGTATTTTAAGTGAACGAGCTGAAGAGACCATGTATGGTGCTGTGCCAATTAAAACAAGTATTTAATAGCTGTTGGAATTAATAAAACAATAATTTAATAACTAAATTCAAAGAATTTACAAATAACCAGCACTTGGACACAAGTGTATAGAAGTGGCATTAGGTTTTTCAATGTCAGTAAAGGTGCGGTCCTTACACTTGCAAATATTTGCCGAAAAAAACGTGAAAAACAGACAAGCTAAAATTGTATTTCGTTTAGTTCCAATAATTTTGTAAATATGGGTTCGCACTCATTAAAAATAATATATAAGTAACTTTTTGCGGGATAATAAATTTTATGTTGTGATAAAAAACCAAGTTAAATCATATTAACCGTGAGCAAAAGTAGTAGTTACGCTATTTTTTGGCAAATATTTGTCAAGTGTAACCGTACCTTAACGTTTAAAAGATACGAAAACCCCTTTCATCTTCTTCCGCTAAACCAAATACATATGTATGAATGTTGTGTTTTTCTTCCAACTGGGTTTTTTTTTTAATTTGGAACGATTTTCCGTCATCCCATGTCAAATTTGGGTTGTAAACAGACCGGTTTCGGCTATGTGCCATCTTCAGTGTTCTATTAAATACTAAATCGTTTTTCTGTTGTCCGTTGTTTCTTTTTATAATTGTATGAAGATTTGTTACCGATTAAATCATTTATAGTGAAACATTTTTAAAAGAAGATGATATTCAACTCTTGACTACAAACCACCGACTTTGAGTGGTCTAAGCGTTAAAGAACTCTGGTGAGATTAGCGGGAGCTACCAAAAACGTCAGTTCAACCCTCCGCGCAGTTCTTTGTCTACATGCTTCACATTTATTGAAAAATTAAATTAAAACTAGACTCATTCCAAAATAATCAAATTTCTTTGGATATAAACCCATGCAGTTCGACTAAACTCATAACTTAATAATTTTTAGAAACGTTACGACTTTATTGTCAAACTGAAAATAGTAATTTTGCGGCAAGGAAGATTTAAAAGGCCTTTTTAATGAAATAACTGAAAACATGGCAAAAGCCATAGCTATGGCATATGCCATAAGAAACTTGCCCCGCCTATCACTATAATTTCAAAAATTTCCTAATTTCCCATTAGAGTTCATCTTTTATGCCTCACGCCTTCCCGTTACGTGATCAACCTATTATTTGACACGATTTATTTTTTTTTTACTAATAACATTTCCCGGACGATTTACAATCAAATTCATAAAAAAAATATTGGGCCATATCTGTACATATATAAGGGAACCCTGATGCCAGATTAAGTGTTACCATATGTGCAGATTTATTTTCCTTTTTTTAAGTTTGGGTCGAAAAGATAAAAAGATTTTTACATTTAAAAAAGATTTTTATATATTTCCGGACATGTGCATAACATAAACTTGGCATGAACTTAGAATAAGTGACGAAATTAAACTGGCTCTTAACGACTTTTCGCATACAATTCAACATTAAAACTAGGGATGTAACGATACGCCGTTTTGCCGATCCGATACCGATACCGATATTTAAAAATAAATATCGCCGATACCGATTCCGATACCGATACGAATATTGAAATTGAGTTCAAGTTTAGATTAACAAAACTCAAGCGAAATTTTTTTATTATACAAAATTACATTATAAGAGAGAATATTTAAAATTGATAAAACATTGGAAGTAATTTTTAAGGAGCTACATTTTCTTTGCTTCCAAAATATCTATATTAAAAATATGCAGATAATTAGTAGAAAAGAAAGAAAAAATTTTTAATTCCTTTATAATTTTAAAAATACTCGCCATGCTTTTTAAAAAATCGATTTTTTTTAAAGGACATTTATCAACTAATATTCTTCTAAATAACTTAATAGTTAATTATTAAAAGACTTCTAAGTTTATATTTATTCACTTAAATTTACATGAAAATACAGTTCTGAGCTTAAATTCGCATAAAAAAATTGTGAAAATGGGTAATTTTGTATCCTTTTTCCTTGAGGAGAAATCATTATAGAATACCGAAAAAGAAATTTATCCTAGCATCGCTTCCACCGAATTGGTAATCGAAAAACAGAACTTCTTGCAATGGCAAGGATATGTAAAACTAATTAGAAATTATCCAAATTTGCAATACTTCCAGATCGCGAATTCTACATTTTCATGCCTTCTTTGTAGTATCTTTTTTTTTTGCTAATGGAATTTTCCCCATTGAACTTGAATTCATGGTAAAACTAACAAAAAATAAATAATTTTTTTACAAAATATCAGCATAAAATATTATTAATTTTTAAAATTGATATTAATAAGATATAAAAAATAACGAAGTGAATTTAATTCATGGTAAAATCGAGCAAAAATAAATTATTTGTTAAAAAAAAAAAACTGAAAAAATCGTCGTATCGACAGTAAAATATCGCCGATGCCGATGTATCGGAAAATCTGAAGTATCGCCGATATATCGGTATCGGTATCGGTATTCGTTACATCCCTAATTAAAACGCGCTGTTGACTGCAGTCTTGACTCAGGGCTGTATACAACAATGATTTTTAATGCAAAATTATTGGAACAAAATCGGTAAGATCCGTTGAAATTTCGCCGCTTTTACTAACTTCTTGTCAAGGTTTTGTTATGCATTTGGTCCTTAAAATTTTTACTTTTTCTGCCTTACTAGCAGTAACTTTTAGAAAAGCACTGTGATAATACATATGGTTTCCTTAATTTTCACGCCTTAAAAATCGAACAATTTTCATAATATCTCTATATATCTGTGGTCACAGCCCTTGACCGCTTAAGTCGAGTTAGAAAAAAATTTAGTTCCTGGCGCGATCGAGGTCATTCGTGTCTACGCGATAACAAGTTTTGTAACTTCTTTAAGACGACAATCTATATTAATAAAAGAGTAACGTTATTGAGTGACTGACTGACTGACTGATTCATCATCGCCCAGCCCAAACCACTAAAGCTAGAAAGTTGAAATTTCGTATGTGGGCTTCCATCAGGATGTATAGATCCACTAAGACGGGGTTTTGGGAAATTCAAACGCTAAAGGGGTAAAAACGGGTAAATTCGGTTACCTTATATATCCGGATCTAACTAAGGTAGACATAAAATTCAAAAAAACAGCATAATTAGATAAAAAAAATAAGTTGAAGGGTGTTTGGTACTTTTTTGAAATTTTTACATTTAGGGGCCGAAAAAGGGTAAAAATATAATTTTGGTACTTTTTTTGTTAACCGTTTATTTCCTAAAGTAACGAAGATAGAAATTAAATTTAAATTGCATTATTCTATCCTCACGAAGCCCTCAAACATAATTTGGTACTTTTTTAAAATTTGAATATATAAAGGGTAAAATTGGTTGCTCTTTTTGGTACTTTTCTCCATACAACTATTTTTTTATGGAAATTGATATACATAGTGAATGAATATGTTTGTATATTTTCACTAAGATAGGATTTTTGAAAATTTTAATTCTAAGAGGATTAAAAGGGGTAAAAACGGGTAAAATCGGTAACCTCATATCTTCGAATCTAATAAGATAAAAAAAATAAGTTGAAGGGTGTTTGGTACTTTTTTGAAATTTTTACATTTAGGGGCCGAAAAAGGGTAAAAATATAATTTTGGTACTTTTTTTTGTTAACCGTTTATTTCCTAAAGTAACGAAGATAGAAATTAAATTTAAATTGCATTATTCTATCCTCACGAAACCCTCAAACATAATTTGGTACTTTTTTAAAATTTGAATATATAAAGGGTAAAATTGGTTGCTCTTCTTGGTACTTTTCTCCATACAACTATTTTTTATGGAAATTGATATACATAGTGAATGAACATGTTTGTATATTTTCACTAAGATAGGATTTTTGAAAATTTTAATTCTAAGAGGATTAAAAGGGGTAAAAACGGGTAAAATCGGTAACCTCATATCTTCGAATCTAAGGAAGGTAGACATAAAATTCTAAAAGCATCATGATAAGATAGAAAAATGAGCGGACAGGTGTCTGAAACTTTTTTAAAATCTGTACATTTAGGGGGCAAAAAAGGGGTAAAATATAATTTTGATATTTTTTTGTTGTTAACAGTTTATCTCCTGAAGTAATAAAGTTAGAAATTATACTTGAGATTCATTATTCTCTTCTTAAAAAGCCCTCAAAAACAGTTTTGTATTTTTTAAAATTTGAATATATAATGGGTAAAATTGGTAGCCCTTTTTGGTACTTTTTTCCATACAACTATTTTTTATGCACATTGATACACATACTGAATGCATATGTTTGTATATATTCTCTAAGAACGAATTTTTGAAAACTTAAATTCTAATGGGATTAAAAGGATTAAAAACGGGTAAATTCGGTGTTCTTATATCT
Source organism: Panzeria rudis (assembly GCA_956483635.1). Taxonomy (NCBI): domain Eukaryota; kingdom Metazoa; phylum Arthropoda; class Insecta; order Diptera; family Tachinidae; genus Panzeria; species Panzeria rudis. The sequence goes on along the minus strand of OY101451.1, from coordinate 32,532,950 downwards.
CCGAATCTAAGTAATGTAGACATAAAATTCCAAAAGCGTCATAATAAGATAGAAAAATGAATGGATCGGTTTTTGTACTCTTTTTAAAATTTGTACATTTTTAATGGCCAAAAAAGGGTAAAAATATAACTTTGGTACTCCTTTTGTTAACCGTTTATATTTTAAAGTAAAGGTACTTTTTCGAAAACCTACTTTTTTGAAAATGTAGTTTTAAGAAATGGTACTTTTTAAAAAATGTTTTTTGGAAAGGGTACTTGAAAATGGTACTCTTTTGAAAATGGTTACTTTTTTGAAAAGTTACTTTTTGGAAAAGGTTCTTTTTAGGGCTCTGTACACCAAAAGTGTATATTAATCTTATTGTTTTCGATACACTGTCCGTGAGTCCGTCTGTCTTTCTGTCTGTCACAGGCTGTTTTCTCGAGAGCCGTAAGAACTACGGCCGAAAGATTAAAGGGTGTTCTAAAGCGAGCAACGAAACATGTTGAAATACTAATGTAATATACAGACACTTTTATATAGACTCTCGAAATTTTCAATGTTAGTGCTAATTGGTGCAGTCTGTTGAAAGTTTAACGCAACACAAATTAAAGGGTGTTCTGAAAGTTAATGTAATTTTACCTATCTAGTTTAAACAGTTTACTGTATCTTGGAAACCGTAAGAGGCAAACGCTTGAAATTTTAGAAAACTCTAAAGCTAAAAAATTCCAGAATTAAAAAAGTCAAAACGAAAAATCGCCAAAATAAAAAAATCGCTAAAACGCAAAAGTTCACTAAGACTAAGAAGATCTCCAAAAAATAGCCAATTTTATGGTTATTTTTAAATGAGTTATAAAATTTTCTATATCTGTACAACAATGGGGTAGCGAAGCACGCCGGGTATAGCTAGTTATCTATAAATAACTAAAAGAAAAATGAACTAACACCTAATTGGCAGGCATTTTTGACACGGTCAATAGCTGTCCCAAAAATGTTTGAAAATTAGGGCTAATAAATCACTGTTAATCACTCTTCTGGGTTTATAATGTGTTTAAACCATCAAATCTATAAATCAGTAAACATATAAACCATATATTAAACGCATAAAATGGGCTTTTACATAAAATCAGCTATTTTTGACATATATAGTGGTGCTGCTACATTATTATTGTTTGAACTAGGGATAATACATGCGGAAGTGGTTTGCTGCTGTTAAGTTTAAACTACAATTAAATTTAAGTTTAGTTTAAGAAAACTAGCGTTTAAACATTCACTGACTTATTAGTCATTAAGCGGTTAACGCTTGTGAACAAAGATTTATTATGTAAGTGATTATATGAATCGAAATATATAAGGAGTTTTTTGTACAAGAATTTTAATTAAAAAACATAATTTAAATAATTCGAGATTCCCCGGGACTTTTTAGACCAATTCCGGGACTCGGGACTTCTCAATCCCGAAAAGCCCTGCGATTTCAGGATTGACGCCCCTAATATTTACTGGTAATGCAAACTAAATAACTGATTACTGTAAATTGTAATGCAGTACATGTATGTTTAAAAATACTTACATTCAAGTTAGTACATAAATTTCTTTCTTAACAAATACAATAAATTCATTTAATATTAAATTAACGAACTTAAGCGTGATTAAATTAGATTAGATGTGAATTCTCGTACTTTGTATACTTATAAACTCTTTTATATACTTATAATCGAGAAAGATAGCTTCTTGATTATTCAACACCTTTTTTGTAACACACTCAACTCGCGAAGCGATTTATTTGCCTGTTAAAAACACCCTGAACTTTTGTCCGGTATCTAAATGGCGTCTTTTTGACCAATAGGCTAGCATAGCTACCTATCAGCCATAGCGGCAAATCAGTCCACATATAACATAGTGAAATTCTTCTTGTATGAAGTTCACTTTTCTTAAGTGAATTTTAGCTTTAGCACAGTGTAATTAAAACAAATATTAGAAAAAATGCCCAATGCGAATATAAGTACTGCCAAATCATATATAAATTTAATCAATTTTTATATTTGAGAAAATCAATTATATTGACGTCAAAGTTTTGTTATATACCTTTAGCCGGCTTAATTGTAGTAATGAAATGCTTCAATATATTTTATACATTTTTATCATTATAAATAATCTTTTTATCTATAAATCAATCAAACAGAAATACAATTTCCTGCAGCAAAAATAAATAAGCAAATAAGCAAAAAATCGTGTTGGCCTTTGATTTATTAAACACATAAAAACAAAATGGAAATAAAGGTTTTCCTTTGAGCCATTCTATTTTGAAGATCAAACAAATCATTAACATATACAGTATTCAGAGCAGAAATAATGGCATAAGGAGTGAGATGAACTCTGGTGGTGGAAAATAACCTACATCAAGTCACATTTAGCAAAGTACGTTTTTTATACTGTTAAAATAAGCACCGTTTCAAAAAGGAGATTTTGAGGAAAGGGGATTTTGAGGAAAAAAGTGGCACTAAAAAGGGGCAACTTTTTTAAATATAAATAAATGAACCAAATTCTTGTATTTAATGAATATCTAACGCATATAATGGTTTCGGAATCAACTTAAGCAATTTTAATGTTTTTTTTCCTAAAAAGAAAGTTTCAGCACCAATGAAGTACGCCACTTGCTAACAAATTAATTAAACACAACACATAGAAGCATACGTGGTTATACCTGACTCCAAAATATGTGTGTGCCCAAATTTGGCCAAAATCCCTCAGAGATCACAAAAAATTGATTCAGCTAAATTTTCAAGGTTTTGTATAAAAATTTACAAATACAATTGGGAAATAAGACTTACTTACACATATCCTCAAATAGTGTGGAACATTGGCAACAATTTCCATTTGGTCCCAATGAGTGACAAAGAAAGATGTGCTCAAATATGATCAAAATCCCTCAGAGGTCGCCCAGAATTTTAAATAGTGGACCAATATGGCCTATAAATGGCGGAGTTCTCGGGGAACAAACATAAAAAATACTAAAAGATTCAAAGTATTCTCTTTTTGTTGATATCGGTAATAATTAAGTTTTTCTTTTATGTATAAGTAATGGAAGTTTTAGTAAAATATTCGTGTGAATGTAAAAAATTACCTTCGTTTTAAATATGTAGATAGATTGTTTCTTGGTTTTTATACAAATAATGTATTTTGAAATATACGTAGTTATTTGCGAAAACCAACGATATATAGGAAATGGCTTATTATTTTCATTATAAATATTCGTCGAAGCTATTTTTCAAATTGCTTACGTATTTCAAAACGTAATTATTTTTGTCTTAGGACTTGGCTTAGTAAAAATAAGTCAAACGTTCACTCAAAAATTTGCATGAAAATCACTTTACAAGTATGTGCTTAGAAACTGCATGCTGCTCACATACGTTGTTGTTTGTGTTAGTAAATCAGGGTTTTAGTTTCCAATAATTTCAGTTCAATAATGAATACATACATATATGTCTAAACTCTTAAACTATTTCAAAATAATTTACTTTTTCATAAGATTTTATACATTATGAACTAAAACACATATTGTTGTATGAATATGTTTTTTATTCAAACAAAAAGGATCACGGGCAAAAAGGCGCGTAATATATCAAAAGGTGGCAAAATTAGGTAATTTTAAAAAAGGGGCACTAAAAGTGGCAAGGCAGTTGAAAAAGTAGCAAATTGCCACTTTAGTCGCAAAACGGTCACGCTGCAAAAAGCAAGTATAATGGTGAGCGCCATTCGACATACTGCTCGACAATGACTCGTATCTCGTTACGTTTGCACAAGTGAAATTGGATTTTAGTTCCGTTTCCAATCCAATTTCGTGTTGAATTCTATGAATAGGCAGAGTGTTTTTATTGAAATGAATTGTAAAGTACAAATATTTCTTTTATATTTATATCATTTTCTTTTATACTAAAAATGAAAGAAAGCTTTAATATTTTGTTTCAAAACACAATTGACCCTTTTTTTCTTTCAAATACCTTTTTTTAGACCCTTTTTTTACAAAATACCCTTTTTGTGACCCTTTTTGAAATTTGTCAACTGTAACGCTGACCAAAACCTTAGCATAAAGATTATAATTTTAAAGTTAAAGGTTTTTATTGTTTGACGCTAATTTCAACGCAAGTTTCGTTAAAACCTTCTAACTTTTTATTTAAAAATAATAATCATGCATTTAAATTTTAAAGTCATGTCCAGTTATTTAATGGCCAAAAATATTTCTGTCAGGAACAGCTGTTGTTTCTACGTTCATGTGTATAAATAACTACATTTAGTCTATTGTTTTTTTTTTTGCTGAGCTAAAAGCTATGGGCTGCTTGCTATTTTGACAATGTTCTAACAACCATAAAAACAGGAAAACGAATAAAAGCAGCAAGTATATATGTTCATTGTCAACATGAGAAAAAACACGTGGAGACAGATATTTGGAATGATGTTTATTATAAATGTTCTGACAAGTTATTTTGCCTAAACTCTGCAAATGCTGTTGACAAAGTTTCAAAACTTTTATACATAAAAGTTCTACTATTTTGCTTCGTCTCGCATATTTTGTTTTTCCTTTTGCCGTTTTCATTTATTTGTTATTAAAAAAGTTAATTGCTCAATTTGCAAAGCAATAAAAACATTTGAAAGTTTCAGAATTTAATACATAAAAAAGTTTTTAAAATGAAAAATTTAACAAACAGGTGATCTCCGCTATGAATTGGGAAATTTTTAATATGTGTAAAAGTGTTTCTTAAGATGGCTGGGTAATCAATCAGTAGCTCCCTTTTTATATATTTATATCTCATTAAAATTTTACACGAATTTTGATTGCACCATTTAGCAGTAGATCCTACACTTAAATTATATCTTAAATATATGAAGTATGTGAATAATAAATTATAGTTTAAAAAACAAAAAAAAACACGCTTTAATAGCAAACGGAACTAAAATAATTCTTAGGTATGAAGAGTTTGTGTTACAATAAAATGATTGTATATTGCATTCAGTAAACACAAATACGTTTAATACCTATTACAACGTAACTACATATATCCGTTGACAATATAGCATGCAGTAATAAAAATGGTAGTTTTGCTAGTTTCTAATTTTTTAAAACTTTAAGAAAAATTAATTTTGCACAAAATATAAATATTTTTCATCGTTGCGTTCAGAATAATTCCGGAACCGTTGAGTATAACATTAATTTAAATTTTTTAGAATTTTTTTCTGCAAAATTGGACAATTCCTTCTCAAGTCATGATCAAATCGGTAGAGTAGACTCTTCAAATATCTTAAATTAAAACATTTAAAAAATGTTATAAACAGAAAAAAATATCGTGAGTAATAATAACGAAAAATTTAGTAAAAATGCAATGAAAAAATAGTCAAATCAGCTAAAATTTTATTCAAATCAACTGGCGGTTTATCCATATGAACGAACTTTCTTCAAATATGCCTAATTTTTTTAATCAAAAATATATTTTAGTAAAATTATTTTATTTAAATAAAATTTAGCTAAAAAATTAACTAAATTCTGCTAGAACAATAGAAATATAGTACAAGTGGTAGTAACGCACTATAAACGAAAAAACCCAAAATATTAGTTAAGTTTGCACCATAATGGAAGTAAGCGGAGTTAAATTTAAATAAAATTTCCGTTTATTTATATAAATTTCGTACTTTTTTCTAGCCTAATAGAGAAAAACAATAAATAAATGGGGTGCTGAGTTTAAATTTTAGTATAGTAATTTAAATTTTAGTATAGTAATTTAATTTAATTTAATTTAATATATATATAGTAATTTAATTTAATATATAGTAATTTAACTTAATATATATGAAGAAAAGGCCAGTAGATTTGAATAAATTTCGTCAAATTTAAATAATTAGTTTTCGTAAATATGAATAGAAAAGGCATGTAGAACTGAAGAATTTTTTTTAAATACATAGAAAATCAAAACACATAAATTCTTCATCGAACACACTTCTGGATTAGTGGAGAAAATAATAAGTATATATTATAAAAATGTTATAATTATATTAAAACAGAATAATAAATGAATAGCATAACAAACGTGAGCGCTGTACAAGTGAAAATAAAGTGTTTTTTTTTTTGCTTGGAAAAATTTATAGTTTAATTGAGGTCTTAATTGTGCACTTAAAGGTTTACCATTATAATTTAATATAAGGAGATTCCCAGATTGAAGACATACGTAAATACATATAACTTGAAAATTATATATTAGTATTGACTGTATAACATGGATGGACTGACTATTCCTTCCATTTAATTCACGTGAACCTGAGACAAACATCGAATCTAATCACCAACAAAACGATGTACATTATGAGTATCAAATATTATATAACATACCAGTATCCAAAAACAATAATATAATACAATCACCGTCTAAAAACAATTCTTCTACAAAAAGGTACTCAGCGCAATATGTTAACGCATGTGCAAGCGAATGGATAACTCCAGATGAAGTAAATAAGACTAAGATTAACTTCTAAATGAATGGAATTTTGAAAGTTTATTTCCTATATTTTACGGTATTTACACAAACTATATTTATTTATATGTAAAAAAAATATTTATTAATGAATATTAAGCACTAGGTCAGTTTTTTTATAAAAACTTATTTAATTATTCCAATATTTCGTTACACTTTGTGTAACTTCTTCAGCGATAAATTATTATAACAATTATTTGAATGAAAAATATTAACAATACAAATTGTCTCAAAAAGAAAATATTTGAAAAATAATTTGAAGTTAAAATTGAAATAGTTTTCAAAACACAACAAAAAACTTAATACTATGAACATTTTTAAAAAACACCTTTCATCTATTATTGTTAGTATATTTTGATATTAAATGTCTGTAATTCTGAGCAACGTTATCAGTATCTGCCTTAAAGTTTATTCTACGGTCTGTGGGTGTATTAATAATTTTTAGCATCTCTAACATATATCTTCTTTTGTAATTATTTTCTGTATTTAATACCAAGACATTCTGAAAATCTGGATAATGTCTTAATCTAGAACAATGTGATGCTAATGCTGTTTTTTGTGAAGATATTATATCTCTATATCTTTGATTCGATCTATGTCCCGCAATTCTAGTCTTCAATTAATTCTTTGATGTACCTATATATACTTTATTGCATATTTCATTATCCTTACCTTTACAAGGAATTTTATAAACTATATTAGATTTATCTAACTTTTCTATTCCATCCTTCATTTTACTAAATAATTTACCTAATGTATTATATGTTTTATGCGCCATTCTATATGTATTTCTATCAAATATATTGGATTTTTCCAATCTTTCTGATATGAAAGGTATATAAGTTAATGATTTGTATATTTTTGGTTCCGAAATATTATTAACCGCACTATTTTTATTTCGTCTATACTGGTCTATTAAGTTGTATGTAAGTTGTGTTGGAAAATTATTAGCATTCAATAAATTTATAATTCTATTCTCATTATTCTTGTGGAATTCTTTGTCACTTATATCCAAGACTTTTCTTATAAGATTCTTACCAGTGTTTATAATAACTCGTTTTGGATGCTTTGAGTAATAATTAATTAACCTTCCTGAAGGTTTCTGATACCAGTCAATTGATAAAATATTCCCTTTTCTTATTACTAAAGTTTCTAAATATGAGAGTTTTAAATCTTTTTCCCTCTCAATCGTAAACTTAGGCCCTAATTGTGTAAATCACATCACCGAAGTGAAATTTATATTAAAGCAACAATAAATTTGACAAAATTTTAAAAATTAGTTTTTGTTTTTCATACAAATTCTTCACCAAACAAACGTATAGAAATTAAAGCGTTGCTTTACCTTTCAAATATTATAAAATTTTTATGAAAAATGAAACAAATTATAATATATTTCAAAATTTTTTATTGTTCTCTATACAAATTTCACTTTGGTGACGTGATTTACACAATTAGGGCCTTAATGTCTGAGTGAAAAGTATTAAACGCTGTTAATAAATTTTCTATTTCTGATTCTGAAATTATGCAAAATAAATCATCAACATACTTAGTCATGATCTTAGGTCTAACAGATAATTTTTCTATACAAATATCCAGCAATTTCTCCAAAACAATATCGGCCACTATTGGAGATGCTGAAGAGCCCATTGGCAGTCCCTTCTGTTGTGAATATATCTTATTATTATATTTGAAATAATACAGAATTTTAGAATACGTATAAATAGATCTTTTTCAATGCTAATATGTGCTTCTATTTTATTCCAATTTTCTTCAATAATATTAATTGCTAAATCTATAGGAATGCTAGGAAAAAGAGATACCACATCTAAGGAAATTAATTTCTCATCATTATTTATTTTTAGATGTTTTATTTTTTCCTTAAATTGAAGTGAGTCCTTAACATTATAAATTTAATTCTCTGACAACTTTTTGAGGATTCTTGCTAGAAATTTACTAAGTTCATGTGATGGAGAATTAATACATGAACATATTGACCTTAAAGGAAAATTATCTTTGTGTATTTTAGGAACAACATATAGCCTTGGGGCTATAGCCTCATATGTTTTAAGTTTGTTTTTCTCTGTGTCGGAAACTACTTCTAATGTAAAAAGTCTTTCGACAAAATCATTATTCCTCTTCTGTAGTCTGTTCGTTGGGTCTTTTTGTAATAATATATATGTGACAGTATCACCTATAATATTATTTATTCTAATATTATAGTCATCTCTATTTAGAGCCACTGTCGTGTTACCTTTATCCGCATCCAAGACTAATAAGTCTCTATTTGACTTCAAAAATCTTTTTTTATCCCTTATCTTATCCAAAATAAACTTATCTTTATTATCTAATCTCATTTTGTTCATATGGTCATCAATAATTTTGGTCATTTGTGTTCTAGCTATTTCCTGTCCTTCTTTCTCTATAATTGTCTGAATAAAATCTTCTCCTTCTGTTATAATCTTTAATATTGGGAAATGTTCCCTTTCCACTGCTAATGTAAATTTCTGCCCTAAAGAAAGAATCCACTGTATATCTAATGGAATATCTACATTTGATTTATTAATAAACCAATTCTGATTAAATCTAATTCCTAATTCTTTTTTCTGTAATTTCCTAAGACAATTGAACTTTTTTCTATGAGTGTCCTTAATCTTTCTACTAAATGTAAATACTAATCTGTCTTCATATTTTAAGAAAGTGTTGTATTCAGTGTAATTTAAATAATATCTTAAATTATTTTCTAAAATACTTAATTCCACCTTAACTTGCTGTTTCTGTTTTATAGGCAAATTTAGAATTTTGTTTTGTAGGCCTTAAATATATCTCGAAATTGATTGTTGAAAAATTGGACCATTTATATCAAAAAGATTAGAAATATTTTTAGTTGCATTCTTAATGAATTTTGGAATTATACCTGAATTGCGGCATCTAATTAAAAACGTTATTGCTGCCTTTAATCTAACTATTTTATTTCATATGCCCTTATATCTATTCATGGCTTTTCTTACAACATCATTTCTCTTTAGTTCATTGAAATTCATCGCCTATTTTGTATGATTTTTGAATCCGTAATCTTTAAAAAATTACTTGTCCTTCAGATTTACTTCTCTTTATTTAATAAATATAAACGGCAGTGTTTATTTATCTATTTTCTTCTCTTTATTAATTGTCCTCTCTTTATTTAACAAATAAAAGCGGCAGTGTTAATCAATATTGCGGCGTGCTCTCCTTTATTTCTTATAATTACTATTTTATTTTGATCTTTTTTATGTTTAAAATTATTTATTATTGAATATTAAGCACTAGGTCAGTTTTTTTATAAAAAGTTATTTAATTATTCCAATATTTCGTTACACATTGTGTAACTTCTTCAGGGATAAATTATTATAACAATTATTCGAATAAAAAATATTAACAATACAAATTGTCACAAACATTTTTTAAAAATAGTTTGAAGTTAAAATAGAATTAATGTTCAAAACACAACAAAAAACTCAATACTATGAACATTAAAAAAAAACACCTTTCATCTATTATTGTTAGTATATTTTGATATTATATGTCTGTAATTCTGAGCAACACTATCAGTATCTGCTTTAAAGTTTATTCTACAGTCTGTGGCTGTATTAATAATTTGTAGCATCTCTAGCATATATCTTCTTTTGTAATTATTTTCTGTATTTAGTACCGAGACATTTTTAAAACCTGGATAATGGGTTAATCTAGAACAATGTGATGCTAATGCTGTGAAGATATTATATCTCTATATCTTTGATTCTTTCTATGTCCCGCAATTCTAGTCTTCAATTTATTCTTTGATGTACCTATATATACTTTATTGAATATTTCATTATCCTTACCTTTACAAGGAATTTTATAAACTATATTAGATTTATCTAACTTTTCTATTCCATACTTCATTTTACTAAATAATTTACCTAATGTATTATATGTTTTATGCGCCATTCAATATGTATTTCTATCAAATATATTGGATTTTTCCAATCTTTCTGATATGAAAGGTATATAAGTTAATGATTTGTAGATTTTTGGTTCCGAAATATTCTTTGTATCAGATGTATTGTTATCTTTTTTACAAAGATACTGAAGTTTTAAAGATCCAGTGGTCCTAATGTGGCTATTTTCCTAAACTATGGAACGAATCATTTATTATACCATTGCTTAAATCAGGCTGAAATTTAAGTGTAAGCAATTACCAAGTTAAGTTCTATCTGAAGACTTTTGAACAATGTATTTATGAGTCTCTTTGTCACCAAATTTCATCTTTGTTAACAACTTCTCAGCATGGCTTTCGTAACACAGAAAAAATTATCATAAAAAAAATTTTCAAACAAAAGTTTGTCTAAAAATAAATTTCATTTTCAGTAAATGTTCTTTACATAATCAATGAATTGTTTGTTTAACTCTTATTTAGGATGCGAACGCAAAACACAACAAGAAAAACTGTGTCGTAAAAAAACAACCCCCATGACATCATACACACAAATAACAACAACAACCATGATAGCAAAAGGAATACAATTGTACCAAGCTTGTTTACTGAAGATTTTTGAGTGATTAATTTTTGAGCATTAATTCTCATTAATTTTTTTAGAGACTTTAGATAAACATTCATAAATGCTTAATAGATGATGATGACCCAGACAAAAATTCTGTTTGATATATTACAAAAAATTCAGTAAATATATTTTTTATTAATTAAACTATTTTGTTTAATATTTGTTAGTATTTTAAGACTAATTGTTTTACATCAGACAAAAATATTGTTTGATATTTTTCAGAAAATCCAGTAAATCTTTTTGTTTGATTTACTAAATTGTTTTGTTTACAATTTGTAAATATTTTTAGACAAATTGTTTTATAGATTTAAACAATTTGTTCACTGAAATGAAAAATTTTTTTTTCAATAAAATTGTTGAGATATTTTTGTCTGTATTTACAAATTTCTTTGTACTATTTCATTGAATTCCTTTACAAAAAATGAAATTTAGTTTTTTCTGTGTAAAGGACGTTCTGCTTCAACCAAGCTGCTGCATTTAAGTACAATCATTAATCATGTATTCACGAATGGAAACTATACATACATATGCTATTTTCACTGACTTCAGTAAGGCTTTAGATAGAGTTAATCACTGCCTCTTATTGAAAAAATTGTATTTAGTAGGATTCTACTACAGAAATTTGAAATGGATAAAAATGTATCTGAAACGGATACATCAACGTGTTCGCTTCTTTAATGTTCTTTCTAGAAAAATTTATGTTAAATCTGGTGTTCCGCAAGGCAGCCATCTTGGACCCATTTTTTTTCTTACTTTATATCAACGATTTAGCATCCTCAGTACACTTTTCGGATATACTAATCTATGCCGAGGACGTGAAGATATTTTGAATTCGGATAATTAAGCTAGTCAATCATATCTAGAGCGAGATTTGAACTCATATTTTATTTGGTATAAGGAGAACCTATTGGCTTTAAATCTTAAAAAATGCAAACATATCCATTTTTCCGGAAGAGTTAACTCTGGTGGGTGTTTCACTTTAGAAGGTTGCATATTGGAGTGCGTCGATGATTTTTTTGATCTTGGAGTTCTTTTTGATCAAAAGCTTCTGTTCATTAATCACACAAATACGTGCATTAATAAGGCCCGTATTGTTTTTATTAAACGTTGGGCCAAAGAATTGAATCATGCAGCTGTAACGAGACAACTTTATACTTCCGTGGTCAGATCTATTCTGGAATATTATTCCGTCATCTGGCACCCTCATTATAACATCCACAGGGATCGTTGCGTAATACATACCGCAGCCGTGTGTCAAACTTGTCATCATATGAATTCGGATTACAAAAAATTAAATGGCCTACATTGAAGAGGCGGAGAAAAGTTTTAAATGCAATATTTGTTATTAAACTCATAAATGGAGACATCTGTTTTGAGTTTCTAGTCAATGAGCTGACATTTAATGTACCGCAATGTACCCTACATCAATTTCATCCTCTTTTTTTCATCAAAACTATGGTAATGCCGCACCATTCCATAGAATTTGTTACAACTTTACTGAATTGTATAATATTAATGATATTTCTTTTCATATAAATGTATTTAAACGTAATATAATTGTATACTTAACCTTTATGTCTACAACCGAAATTTTTTCTTCAAACATACAACCATCATACCCGGGTAAGTAGTGCTATTTCGTAGTGAATTTGATCAGATAGAGATCTTGTTTTTAGTTTTGCTCGTTAAATTGAATAATTAGTAGCCTATTTATCAAAATAAACATCGTTTTAATTATCAAAGTGGCCAAAATTAATGCCAAAAGCCAATTTGTGCAGAGCACTCATAGATGTTCAAACTAAGATAAAATTTTTTTACTAATAATTTAGTATGTATACAGACATATCTATTGCGAGTCAATTTTCATATATTTTGCAAATAATAAAAAAACTATCATATATAATTAACATTGAACTAAATTAAACATATATTTTTCCATTTTGAATAAAAAAAATCATAAATTGTTCTGTGCCTACCAGGGTACGTCTTTTGTATGGTTAAGGGGTAAGTTGCAAAAACTGCTTATAGATTTTCTCCAAAAATATAAATTATATATGTTTTTTTTTATATGCAAAAAACAACATTTCAGGAGTATATTTAAAATTTCATGTCGATTTTGCACCAGGTAGTGAAATTATATCGAATTGAAAATGAAAAACATACCTCGGTAGGCGGTTGTAGCCATAAGGTTTAAACAAGTAGTTTAGTACATGTAATATGATTGCATGTACCTTTTAGACATAAATAGTAAATATTAACGGCAGTATTCATAATGAAATCTTGACATGATTGAAGCATAACTGACGAAATTGAAACTGATCTTAGCGAGTTATTCTATATCATTTTATTTAATAATCAATGCAGATCAGACGTGGCACATGACTATATTCTAAGCCGATTTTTGATGCCAAATTATATGAAACAATTCGTTATGATCCAGTTGAATTTTGTCACTTCTGTTAACTTCATGTTAAGTTTTTATGCAGCGAAATTTGTAAATAAAAAACAAATAATACAATGAATTGGAGATATCAAAATTTAAGTATACTTATAATATAATTAAACCTATCGTAAACGTAAGGTTTAATTTCACACTTTAATTACAATATACAACAATTTCGAACTTTTTTCAAAAATACTGGGTTCTGTAAACCGAGCAAAGACTAAAAAAATATACGTGTGTCGGCGTTTTGCAAGATCGCATCGGAATTTTATTTCAGGTGGGCTAACGTTTCCCATTTTGGTCTGATCGTGCAGCATATCGGTACATAAAACTATTAGATTTGAAGTGTAGGATATGTTCAGCAACTTTGTAGCAAATATTAGGCCAAACATTTCTTTGAAACACATTAACCCTCTAGCTCTTCGTTTTATGAGCCTTTTTGTACATTTCTTAAAAAAATGCTCAAAATTCCCCTTCAGCAGCTATATAGCAGCGAAAATCTTTACCGTGGCCTCATACATAAAAAAGGTGAACACATCCAATGCCTCAAAAGACCAGTGATATATAAGCCTCCATTGCGAGCTTCGAATGGAGACTGGGCAAGAACTGACGCTGAAAAAGGTACTCTGTTTGTAAACCACTTGCAGAAATTATTTACTCCAAATACGTCTGATACTATAGTTGAGCTGCCACCAGTCCTCGCTATACCAGATGTTACTTTGAGGTTCAACATTCGTGAGATTGAACACTATATTGCCGGCTTAAACTCGAAAAAAGCCCCAGGCGCTGATAAAATAAGCAATAAAATGCTCTTAGAGCTACCCTATACTGCAAAACGGATAATTCTATTTATTTTTAACAGTATTTTGCGCCTCAAATGCTATCCCGCAGAATGGAAGGTTTCGCTGATTACCATGATACCTAAACCAGGCAAAGATCATACGAAGGTGGAGTCCTATAGGCCTATAAGCCTGTTGTCTAACATGTCAAAACTATTTGAAAAGCTACTGATGAGTAAGCTAACACCCATACTGAATCGTACTGGATGCATTCCAGACCACCAATTCGGTTTTAGGAGACAACATAGTACGATTGAACAAACACATAGACTCGTGAACGTGGTTAGAAAAACCTTCGAAGAAAAGAAATATTGTTCTGCGCTCTTCATCGATGTTTCTCAGGCATTTGATAAAGTATAGCACGCAGGTTTAATACAGAAACTAAAGCAAAACCTACCCGAAAACATCCTTAAACTTTTAGAAAGCTACTTAACTGAGCGAAAATTTGTTGTTAAAGAAGGTAATTTTCAAAGCCCTCCGCAACCCATTGAAGCCGGAGTTCCTCCAGGCAGCATCCTCGGTCCTGTATTATATCTGATATATGCCTCTGACTTGCCGGTAAGCAGTAACATACGCATATCAACATTCGCTGATGATACAGCTTTTCTAAGTGTTCACAAAAGCCATCAAGAAGCCACCCGCAATTTGCTAGATTATATACCCCAGTTGGAACAATGGCTAAAACAATGGCGGATAAAAATTAACGAACAAAAATGTGTACACATTACTTTTACATTGTGCAAAGAAACCTGTCCACCTATACAAATAAATAACCAAACTATACCTCAACACACTGAAGTAAAATATCTCGGTGTTCATCTTGATCGTCGTCTAACATGGAAGTCACACATAAATGCAAAGGTGACCCAAATGAAACTAAAAGCAGCTCAAATGAATTGGCTCATTGGAAGGAACTCTACTCTAAGCCTAGATTGTAAGCTTCTTCTATACAACTCCATTCTAAAACCAATATGGTCCTACGGAATCCAGTTATGGGGCACTGCCTCGGCATCAAATGTAGAAAAAATTCAAAGGCAACAAAATAAAATACTCCGTACGATTACAGCAGCCCCATGGTATGTCAGAAACAAGCGAATTCATAAAGACCTAGATGTGCCGCCGGTTAAGACAGTGTTTTCTAAACACGTGACAAGCTACATAAAAAGACTTGAGTTGCACCCAAATCCCCTAGCCCGAAACATCATTAACTTTAGAGGCCACACTCGGCTGAGAAGGAGGGACACTCTTGCTCTCATCCGAATACGAGAGACGTAAATAACCAAACAACCAACCGCTGAAACAAATATTTTTGTCTGGCACTGGCTGGACTTAAAAATTAAAATTTTAGAATTAAGATTTGATTACTTATTGTTAGTTCAATTTTATTGAAGATACAATAAATAAATACATATAACCGAAAAAAAACATCCAATGCCTTAAATGTAAGCCTTACGAGATTTTCTATGCCGAGTACGAATTGTGCATAAATACGAAATTAGCCCTCAAGCACATTTTAAGTTGTGATTGATTTCTAGCGTTCGAGCTAGTTCTGGATCGAGTTAGCTCTGGAGCTTGGATTTCCTTAAAGATCTGTAGTAAAATTTTATGGCAAATAGCTTTACAGAACATTTTAGCCCCCTATATTGACGCTGAAGGCAAGTTTTTTGCCCATGTTTTCAGAAATGTACAAAAAGACCAACAAAGCCATCAGTTAGAGGGTTAAAATGTTCCAGAAAAATATTTCTAGTGGTGAACAGATCTTGCTGAACACATCTTATACCTTAAGCGTAAGCGTTACAAGATATTCTATGACGAGTGCTAATTATAAATAGGTATGAAGTTAACCCTTAACCATAGTTTAAGTTATCAATGATTTTTGGCGTACAAGTTGAGTCTGGAGCTTGCTGGTGTTTGAAAACCTATTGTAAAATTTTACTGCCAACATTTTTGTGGAATATTTTATCCCCGCACTATCCCACTTTAGGGGTGCGTTTTAGGATTTGTTAGAAAAGAGTCAAAAATTACCCTTATGTGGGGGGCTAGAGGGCTAATATGTTCCACTAAAATATTTGCCCTTAAATTTGCTACAAAGTTGTTAAGCATACACTGCACCTCAGATGTGAAGAACACATAGTTTCATGTACCGATATGCTGCACGATCAGGCCAAAAAGGGGAAGTTTTAGCCCCTCAAAAATGAAATTCCGATGTGATCTTGCAAAACGCCGACACACGTATTTTTTTTTTGTCTCCTCTATCAGAATCGGTTTACAGAATACCGTAATTCTTTTTCGTGCTGTACAGTGTTATTCATTTTGGGATGATTAAGATTATGGACATATACTGTAATATTTACGTAAAGTAATTTATATTTAATTACAATTTATTAAAGTTTTTTTACTAAGGCAGATTTTCCTTCCCCATGCTGTATAACACTTAGAATGCTCCTTCGTCTAAACAAATTACTTATATTCTAGATGTAAGGTATTTAAATAAAGTTTTACTGCAAATAAATAAATAAATAAAAGTACGATAGGTTCACTGGTTTGATTTTCTCCAAATTATGCAAGTTAAAATTTAATATGTAATTTGTGAACTAAAATTTAATATGTACGTCACTAATTAAAAACAGTTTAACTTAAAATAATACAAAAAAAGCCATTATTCAGTTGTTTATTTATATTCTTGTTTTTCTTTTTAAATTGCATTTAAACTGCTGATATAGTTTACCCGCATAGTGGAAAAACATTAAAATATGCTAAGCATTTGTGTTAAAGGTTCCATTAAAAAGAACTTTTAAACTCTATTTTTTTCAATTTTCTTTTGTTCGCCAGAAACAATGAAATTATTTTTGCTGCTGTGTTTCCCATAAAAGTTGAATTTCCTTCGCTTTAATTTCCTGCACTTTTTCCGTGGTTTTGTGATTTTGCCTTGCTCCCTCATTTTCTCTGTCTCTTTTTAATGTGGTTTATTCATAATAAGCTTGTTTCTTTCATTCAAATTTATATTTTTTGAAATTTTTTGCTGCGATTTCTTCCAGCCGCAATGTTTTTAGAGCTTGCAAAGTGTTTCACAAATCAATATAACATTAGCATTTTGGGAACATAAAACTACGGAATATCAACAAATTTAAAACATGCATATTTTACTTAAAAACAGTGCAGCAAGAGATTTAAGGAAAATTGGCGTGAATTTTGGTACATGTGCTGACAAGCCTTAAAGCGTAATAATTACTCTTTCTGTATTGACCCCGGCTATAGAGATAAACCATTACATGACAAACTAATTTAGCAAAAAATGAGATTAAACTTATAAGGGCTTTGGAATATTCGGATTGGATTCTGTTATTTCATACAACAAATTTTTTAAAAATATTAGAAATTATATATTTTTTTAAATTGTCGTTGTCCGCAGTCTTGTGTATTTAGCATTACGCTTTTTTTGTGTACGTTTTATTGCTCAGTTTAATTATTAAAATTGCATTAACAACATACACTAACGTAGTTCTGTACTTCTAAATTTGTGAAAGCTTTGCGAAGGACATAATCGATATAAAGAACATTATTTGTTTACAAATTTCTTATTTTCTTTGAAAAAATTTTGGTTCTATATTTTCAAAGAATGAATGAAAAATGTTGAAAAACTGAAACATTTGTATACATTTGAAACATTTAACATTTAACCCTTTCGTGGACACCCCTTTTAACGAAGGGTTTCCCGTGCGCACTTTTCTGTATCTACATCATTTTTCTAAATAGGAAAATTCTGAAAACACCAAACTGCTCGAAATTAAAAATATAATCTATCTAAAGGATAAAAGGGACATAAGATTTTTGACGTTTATTTCCATCATGATGCTCTTTGTACATCAGCGATGGCATTAGGGACCATGACGGCGATTGCCGTCAGACGGATATATACGTCTAGGCACGTACAAAATATAAAAAGCTTTGAAGTTCAGCTGTAACGTTTATATACGACAATTTAAATTTTTAAATTAACAGCTATTTTAGAAAAATAAAACAACATGCTTATTTCATTAAAACATAAATATATTTAATTCAAAAAAATTCAGTCTTTAATAGTAAAAGAAATGAAACTTAAAAAAAGCGAAATAAATTTTTATTATGCGTAAGCGATAATTTTCAAATTGTATTTTTTATATATGTTTAAGCTTTGATATTGTTTAAGCTTCTTATTGATTTATAAAAGTTTGCTACAATATCTTTAGCTTTTCTATGACATTTTTGGGTAAAGGTTCCCTGATGATCTGCATTTATCCCCAGTGAAATGCGCATAGGAACTAGCTAATACCCCTTAGTAATCAGTGCCAATGTGTTTTTATAAATAATTTATATTCTACTGACTAAGTAAAATATTAATTTTGGGAAATAGTGCGATTATAAATTAAAAAAAGTATTTTTTATAGGTTTTTATGCCATTTTTTAAAGCATAGACCAGAACAGACAGGAGGTTTATCGACACATGTCTTACAACGGTACAAAGCTTCCCGACTAGAAATTTTCATGCAAACACATTTGGGATCTAACTGGGATCCCAATTCCGATGTAACGCAGAAACGTATTTGGGACCCGATTGGTTTCCTGTGGGGAAATATCAAAACCTTGCAAAAATTTGCTTAAATCGGGAAAATATCAAACTCTAATATTGAATTAAAATTGCTAAAGCTATCCAAGGGATAAAAGTATGTAGCAACCATCTCTTTTGAAGATGAGCAAAATATACGATTAAAGATCTGTGTTATATTTTCCCAACAAGTTCCCAATAGTTTCCCATTTGGGAAGAACTTATGTTAAGGCATTAGTTTGTAGATGGGCTGCCCCAACAAGTTCCCGATCAAATCACAAATGGGATGACCCTTTTGGATGTGCCACATGAATTCCCAATCGGACCCCAATATGAGTATTGGGAAAATTTCTAGTCGGGTTCTCGTCTTATGCTTTCTTTGTAACATTGTCTTCATCTTAAGAAGTTTGATTTTTCTGCTTCCTGGAATAGGAGGTACTTCCCGACTAGAAATTTTTATGCAAACACATTGGGGATCTAACTGGGATCCCAATTCCGATGTAACGCAGAAACGTATTTGGGACCCGATTGGTTTCCTGTGGGGAAATATCTAAATCTTGCAAAAATTTTCTCAAATCGGGAAAATATCAAACTCTAATATTGAATTAAAATTGCTGAAGCTATCCAAGGGACCAAAGTATGTAACATTTACCTCTGTTGAAGATGAGCAAAATATACGATTAAAAATCTGTGTTAAATTTTCCCAACATGTTTTCCCAACAGTTTCCCACTTGGGAAGAACTTTTGTTAAGTCGCTAATTTGTAGATTGGCTATCCCAACAAGTTTCCGATCAAATCACAAATGGGATAACCCTTTTGGATGTGCCACATGCATTCCCAATCGGGCCCCAATATGAGTATTGGGAAAATTTTTAGTCTGGTACAGGAAAACCAATGAGTTATTTAGAATTTAGAGAAGACTGATAATGCAGGTTTGTAGGCTGTTGTTCAACATTATTCTTATTGTTGTTTCAATATAAAAATCACGCTGTTTCAACTTGAAATAACTTTGATTCAACATAATTGTTCGTGTTGTTCGATAAAAAGATTAAAGTTGTTAACATGATTTTTCGTATTATTTCAGTATCAAGTTCATTTTGAATAAACTGTACTGCAATATTAAGTCCACATGAAATATAGTTAATTCAAAAATAAGTATAGGATAAATCCTCCTTCAAGATAATTGTAACTCATGTTGAATTAGCATGAAACGCCTATGAAGCAAAATGACTACCGAAAAATTTTAAATTAACATGGTTTCGACGATTTTACATTGAAATTTTTCTGTTGTAAACACTCTTCAAACTTATAACACTCCTATTTTATGGTTACATACATATGTAAATATTTGTGTAATTCTGTTTTTGGAAAAACATTACGTTTTATTTATGTTTTAATTTAAATTTTAATGTCATTTTGCTAGTGACGACAAAAAATAATCGGAAAATGTCAAACAAACTGGGATAAGAACACTCTCAATATATGTTGAACATTTTGAGCTCTAATTTCTATACAAATTATATGGCAAGATGTTAAAATTTTTCCATATTGATGTTAGATTTTAAATGTGTTCAAGTAAGATAAGGCGTATTTCGATATGAATAATTATGTGAAAGTTTTTAGCATTGTTGATCGATTTTATTAAAATTTAACTTAACTTAAAGAACAAATAGCCTACTTTTTGCTTCTTTATAAATGTTTGTAAACAATTATTTTAAAAGATAAAATTTTTTATTTTTCCACGTGAACCCAAGTCAAATTTGAGAAAGTGGTCATAACTTTTAGTTGCGTGCTGCGATTATTATATTTTTTTGTTTTGAGGGAGTAGAAGTATAATGCCCTATACTTATTTTTATGGTGTATTTTTTGCGAAAGCAAATGTAACGCTCAATACACAAAAATATTAAAATATCGAAAAATATAATTTTATATCAGGATTCATTAAATGAGCCGAAAACTGTATTATGAGTCCTACCTTCTCATATTTCATTTAGTTACATTGGCGAACAAGAAAAATTTACGTTTAGAAAGAGAATTACCCATATGTATATATAAAAAAAACGAAGAAATATATTGCATGGTATGAAAACGCTTTTTAATTTCCACAAAGAAGCAAAGAAATACATGAAGTTGATTGAGATAAAGTATATACTTGTTTGTGGAAATAACTTTCCTCCTTTGGTATTTTTCACTTTTGAAATTCGTTATTGAGGCGTAAATTAATATGAAAGCAGAAAAATAATGCTATTAAAACAATTTAAGAGTTCTGTAATTAAGCATATCGTCGCCTTTCTTCTTAAACTACGTAAGCACCAACAACTCATATTTCAGAAAACGAAAAAAACTTAATAACTTTTTAAATATATGTTTTATAACAAAATTTTTTTTTACAAAACATGGCTTTACGACTCTCTGAAGGGTGTAGCATCATTTTTTTATTACTAACAAGTAACTGTATCAAAATCTGTCGCTCACGTGTTTTTGGCGCAAACAGCAATTCGCAAATTTTGTCGCTTACGGGGTTTTGTAAAATTAAAAAACATAAATTTCTGTGTGTAAATTAACATTTTTCAAAGAAAATGTTTATTCTCTTAAAAACGTGTTTGATTTTTGTCTTTAATTTATAAACTATGTAACCAGCAATAATGTGGTTATGCACAAACTAGTTTTTTTTCTTCTTATCTTATTTAAATAAAGACATATTATCGCTCATACCGACTAGAATTTTTCCCAATGCACATACCGGGGCCCACTTGAAAATTCATGGGGCAAGCACAAAAGGTTTATCCCATTCGGGATTAGTGCGATAATTTTTTAGGGTAACCCATTTACAAATTAGTAATTTAATATCAGTTCTTTCCAAATGGGAAACTACTGGGAACTATTCCTAAAATTCTCCCACATCAAAACATTGAAACAAATGTCTTATGTTGTTACTTTCTTTGCAAAACCAGTTAGACAACAACACATACATATTTTTGTTGTTCCTTGTTTCTTTTATTCAACTTACATGCATGAGAGATATATGTGTATATGTTAGTAGCAACTTTTAATGCTTATAGATCCCAAAATACTGAACCGATTCTAACAAAATATGAATTGTACACATCTGTGAATAAATATGTTTTAAATGGTATAAGTTTTATTAAAATCGTCTGAACAATGTGATCATAAGTTCCTTCACAAAAAATCTGTTTGCCTATTAATTATATTGATTAGATCTAAAAATAATATCATATTTTGCGATATAATCGGAAAATTCCAAAAAGTTTTCTCTGTTGTTACAGCTTATGTTTTCTCTATTTCCACGAAGAGAAAGCCCTTGCCGTGCTCAAACCGCAATTGAATCAATAGTTTTTTAAATTTAATCACATTTTTTTATTTGTTCCGAATGGTGTTTTAAAATTAAACATTTAACTTGCGGTAAGCTTTCAAGCATTTTGTCAGTCTGAATGCTATTAACACGAGTGGCAGATTTGTTGTGCTTTTTGAGGGCTTTACTAAACTTTTTTCAATTAAGCTCACATACATTTATTACTGTTAGCTTCTTTTTCATAATTCTAAACGCACAAAAATTCTTTGCAAAGTTTTGCAGCCGGCTCACTTTGTTTATTTGAAATTTTTTTTACAAACATCTGCTAAATCAGCTGCTACCCACACTCAAAAGTTATGTCTATGGCTGCGTTTTTCACACTGACAAAAATCATTTATTTGGAATAATGGGCCAACTATTATAAAGTCTTAAGTAAGGAAAGTATAAAAATGTTTTATTAGAAACATGTATATTAAGGCGTAAGACCGGTATAACTACGCCAATGTGTGCGAAGGAATTTGCAAGAAAAATATTGAGATTGAAATTGAGATATAAGAGCTCTTAACGTGATAATGAATAACTTAAGTTTTCAGATTAGGGCTCAATGAGCAGCATCTAACCGAAATCGAAACGTGGATAGATTCATCGATAGGTTTGACGAGTACATCAGCTCTCAAATGTGATAAAAAGAAGGTAACATGTGAATATAGTAATGACCAGGGCTCGGACTTTCATGCATATGCATGTTTTTTGTGGTGATAGATTATGGGGTATTGACTAATTATCTATGCGAATCATCAAATTTTAAGTAGCTTGGCATCGATTTGTAGTCGCATATTTTTGTGGTAAGTGCATATTTTTGCATTAAATGCATATTTTTGGAGCTATAAAAATTGTTAATCCATATTTTCCAACGGAGCCTCACTTGGGTTGCCAGTTGATGAAAATGATACTACTGATGGCAACTGGCAACTGAGAATTGTCGATCTCAGTTGCTGTTTAGTGCCTTGCTGGTAACCATTAATTTTTCAGTTCGGATGCATTAAATAATAGACCAAATTATGTTTGTTTTCTGTTTTTTCTCTAATAATAATAATAAAAAATTAAAAAATATACTTTCATATTATATTAGTTTTGGTACTTTGTTCGTAGGTAGGTAAATGCATAGTCTTGCGCATATTTTTAATTTTTAGGTGCATTTGTTAAGTTCTTAAAATGAAATTTTAGTTGCACGAAAGACCGAGCTCTGGTAATGACCAGACCGTAAATAAAAAGGCAAAAATAAGAATTTGAGAGAAAATGTATCCCTGCCCATGTTGGCGCTTGCCACTCAAATGAGCTTGCGAGCGGTTTGTAATTTAAGCGCTTCAAATATTTTGAAAGAAATAACTACGTCACCACGATCAAAAGCATCTAAGTATATATCGTGGAAGTTTTTTTTATAAAACAAGCCAATAACACCAATGTCTAAAGAATAAGCATTAGCTATTCTCGTGGCGGCCAAGTTATCACGACTTCAATACATTATCATCTGATTTTCCGCTCCAGAAAAATATCCTTTAGTCTAAAGTGCAATTAGCAAAGAAGAGTTGCTACCCCGAAAATGAGTATAGTCGTATAGCAATAAATGAAACTCTCGTAGGCTCTTCTGGACCATACTGCTGAGCGAATTTTATCGCTAGAAGGTAAAGATATTTACGATTTGAAAGAGGATTAGCTAAATAAGTTTTGCTTGTATACAAATAGGGCTCAGAGCTGCCATGACAGCTCTGAGCAGTCGTCTTATAACCAAACCTTTCATGATGTAAATGCCCTTGACTCATCAGTACTTATCACACCCATTATGAAAATTAAATTTTTATATAATATATGATATAGCAAAATCCTCGACGAGCATCAACAAGTTATTGTACGTCGTTAAAAGTAGAATTCACAAGGGAGTTCGCTATTGTTTTCGAAAAAGAAAACGAAAGGGTAGATAAAGAAATAAAAAACCTAAAAACGTTCACCATTTCTTATGACAAAAGATTCATGCGGAAAAGTCATAAGTTGATACTGTCGATAATTGATGGAAAAGTAACGCCATCGCAGAAACTGGCAGTACACACAGATGTTTTTATGTGGTGCCACCCGCAAAAAATTAAACAGTCTTGAAAATATAATGGGTCTAAACCAAAAAGCCGAAATTTAGTAGTTTTGTCTTTCGATTCTTAATGGATGAACTCGATTCTTTAACTGGTTTCTTCATTTGTTGTATAAACTTCCGATAATGAAGTAGCGAGCTAGTTCGGAAGACGAAAAGAAAATTGCTTCGATAAACAAAGCCGCATTCAAGGTTAATTTAAGTCCGAAATGGGTCTGATTCTTGATCAGTCAAAACACGGATTAGGAAACTCCAATGACGGCAACACTGCTCTGCGCTTCTTCGAAAATGCAGACATTTCGGCAAAAAGTACAGTTGTCAGAAGAAGCGCAGGAAACTCGAAATAAAGACTACATAAAAATTTTCATGAGAAATATCGAATGAGGATACATTTAAAAGAAATCCGATCCTGTAATTTCAAATATCAGAAACTTAAAATAAAAAGTGGAATATTAAAGCGAAACCTTGAAAATGGTCAATATAGTGATGATGAGCATGATAATGATGATGTCAATGATAGTCATAATTATGATGAAGATGATACTGAGTAAAATCTTTTTAATTTACTACAAATAAATTTTCCTTATTTTTTCAATATGATTTTCTTAATTTTACGTTTCTAATTCAAATAAACTAAAAACATTTGAATTTGGATTTCGGAAAGGCTCCCCGAATTGATTCCCACTTCAGGCACCATATATCCAACTGTGCGTCGTTGCAGAACGAGATTGAAGCGAAAAAGCACAAAGGACCTGCGCAGAATGTACCTCCAAGAGTAGTCCGACAAGACCAGATAACGTACTGGCCGTAATAATCTGATAAGAGAATCAAAAACCAAGAATTGTTTTAGAGACTTTCCCTTTTGGTAACATGTTCTATAGTAATATAAGTTTCAACAACAAACCTTTACCCAAAAGCAACACGATTTAAATTGTAATTTTCTCTTCAAATAATTGAAATAAATAAAAAAAAATACGTGTATTTCATTTTGTTGTTATCGCCCCTCTAGAAAAAGATAAATAAGGGCCAGGATACACGAGCGTTTTTAAAACGCGCGTTTCTTCTCTTTTGTATTAAATTTGAAGTTTTAAAAAATTGAGATCTTTCAAATTTAATATAAAAAAGCAGAAACGCGCGTTTTAAAAACGCCCGTGTGGCCTGGTCCTAAATCGTAATTCTTGAGTGATAGATGGTGAGAGTACAAACTCAAAAAAAATATTTTGTTAAGCTATTTTTTATTTTTAGTATAATTTTTCTGGTTTTTTTTTATATATATGTATAATGGAGTTTACAAGCCGTACTAACTGTCACATCGATTGCATGCGCCATAGATTTTCAAAAATTAAAAAGTTGTTTTTAATATTCTCCATGACAAAAAAAAACTATGTATGTGACAAATTACGAACAACAATTTTATAAAACTTAGCACATACAACTTTTACAACTCATGCGAATTCGTTTCACATATACATATGAGTTTTTGCAATTCCTATGTAAGATTACAATTTATTTTTTACAATTCAATTTTAATCTTTTTCACAAACATGTCAAACTTTTTAATAACTTCCCAAAGCTTTGGTTTATTAAGTATTTTTTCTGATATCAATTAAATTGACATTTTATAACAAAATTTTGCCACAAAAGCAATTTTGTATTAGTTGGAATTACTGGGTCAGTTAAATCACCTGCAAAATGCAATTAGTTATTGTGCATATAAAATATACACCCTACTTCATATAAGTCTTTGATATGATTTGTATATTCAACAAAGAATACCAATTCAACGTAATGTATACCAGTCTATCTCTCAAGGCATCTTGGCCGAGAAATAGTAGGATGAAATGCACTTTAACGTACTATAATTTTAAAAAAAATTTTCAGTCTATTATTTTATAATATGCTTGCCTGTATTCCGTTTATCACTATAAGAGTGTCTGTAAAATATCTTGTTTGCGCGTAGAATTATAGTTCTATCGACGAAGTTGCGTAAAAATGGCCAACCTGCATTTTTTCACGAGGGCCAATCTGTTTTTGTTTACCTTATTACCTACCACCTGCAACGAGCAGACTTAAAAGGCCCAATCTGCATAACTAATTATTTTAAAAGTTATATATTTTGGTATTTTTTAAATGGTTTTGGCTTTGATAACACTGGACCAAAGTAAGCTTTTAAAACCATATTTTACAAAAATAAAAAATAAAAATAAATTATTTTTCAATGATCTTTGTGTGTTTTATTTAAATGAAAATAAATAGGGATTAGATTATTAATAAAATAGTGACTAGATTATTAGTAAAAATGGACAGAACAAGAGGAGGGAAAATAAATATGATGAACATTGGCTTACGGGGAAGGCTCGCTTTAGGATTAGCGCTACTTGCAAATCAAAAACATAAAAGGTATGTAGATTAGGGTGACAATGAAAACCAGTTTTGTAATTTTGTAAAAAGCTGTACGGATTATTTTGGCACTTGGTCTAAAACTTACTTGGAGAACATTTTAGCCAGATCGCGTAACGCTCAGGAGTACCGCTTTGAGGTCAAAATTAAAATTTTGTGAAATATACCAAATTTAAGCTCAATTTATGTAAAACTACATTTCCGTAAGCGTACGTTAAAAGCTGGCCCAAATAGGACAACTATGAGACCTGACCCCTAGGGGTCAAATTTCAAATTTTATAAAATATACCAAAATTAAGCTAGCTTTATATAAAGCGAGATTTCAGTAAGCTTATTCCCAAAATTTTTGTCGAATCGGTCAACTGTGAGGTTGACCACTAGAGGTCAAAGTTAAAATTTTGTAAAATCTACCAAAACTAATCTCAAATTGTATAAAACAATATTTCAGTAAACCCCTTATGACACTTGTTTTTTTTTTTGTCTTTTTAATATTTTGGAAAATAGTACAAATATATTGTAATATAAAATTTTATCGAGGGGGAAAAACTATATTAAAAAAAATCCCAAAACGTCAGATACAAAAGTCTAAACAGTCAAGAAAAATCTAAAAATTTTAAACTTACAGCTGACATTTCGAGCTTAAAACGTTACAGTGTTGTAGATTCATTAGGTGTAAGACCAAGTATAGCGATTTTTGCGCTAATTTTTCCAAATTAGCTGTTTTTTGTATAATAAAATGAGGCAACATTGAAATTAAACAACAAAAAACTAGTAAACAAAAACATATATTTCGTATATTCTTCTCTTTCTTATATTCCTATTTCACTCTTTCAATCTTAGATTAATAAAAGAATGGAAAAAGCTAGTGGCATAAGGGCTTAATCGTATGTCCAATTCTACGACAAATCGGAGAACTGTGAGGCTTGACCCTTAAAGGTCAAACAAAGATTACAAAAGATAAATCCGAACGGCAGTATTTATTTCAAGTAATTTTACAAAACTTAATTTGAAGTTTTATGTATGATTTTAAATTTATTTAATTTTTGTTCGTTTTATATATTTCAAGATTTATACTATTTTATGCTTTTATGATTATTTTTCCAACAGGGTGTCAGCCTGACATTTTTCCGATTCAGCCCAAATTTTGGCAAATTGAGCTTAATTTATGTAAATCTTATAAAATTTGATCCCTAAGGGTCAAGTCTCATAGTTGTCCAATATGGCCCAAATTTTGACATACGCTTACTGAGCTTAAATTTGGTAAACTTTAAAAAATTTGAATTTTTACCTCAATGCGGCACGCCTGAGAGTTACCCGATTTGGCTAAAATTTTCACCACGTGAGTTATAGACCAAGTACCATAATAATCTGAACAGCTTTTGTTTAAATTAAAAGAATAAAAATTCCAAGCATTTCATTGCCACTCTAATGTACATAGATTATTTTAAAATAGCCGTTGATAACTGCATATACGTTTTAATAACGACCAGCTACTGATTTAACTATATTCTTTAGCTTCTGTCGCAGTTGAGGGCCTAGGACCAGAGGTAGTGCTGGTTGGCAAAAAATTATTTAATACCTGAAATAGAAAACAAGTTTGCTGGACTACAGGCAAATGAAGCAATGATTTTAGAACAAACTGATATACCTGAAGATGAAGAGGAACAAGTAGATGTAGGTGATAGCATTCTTGAGTAGAAATTTATATGTAAATTATTATACTATTTCTAATTTAAATATTAATATTCTTTTCCAGTACATAATAGCTATGTGTAACATTAAATACCTTTTTATTACAATGTACTTTTTACTTAAGCACCTAAGTTTTATTTTCTTCCCTATTATGTGCAAACATTGGCCGAAAATGTGTCACATTTGTGTAAAAATATGGAAGCATATAAGGCCAAACTGTCTGATTGGTCCTTTTTAATTTTTAAATACTACAACTATTGCTACGTCAAAAGGGCCAAACTGCACTATGTTGCCCTTTTTATAATTTTTCTTATAAATAAGAATGTTTAGATGATAATGCCAAACGAGTTGAAAAATCGTCACGTTTGGCGAGAAATCGCCATATCTGACAGCCCTGCATCTATCTGCTGCTTACTCAATGAAGCCCAGCATTATCAAGATATTACTAGCAATCTAGAGTGTACCTGTTTTCAGTGCGTAAATTTTTCAAGCTAGGACAAAAATATGTTTAAAAGTTACAAATGTTTCTTACTGATAACCCGATAATTTTTATGAAAAATGTGTGAGGTACGAGTATAATAAAAATAAACAACTATACCTGTAGCATTTCCTTAAACATCGATTTGTATTTTTTGCGCAATAATGATATGTTAGTTTACAGTTGTGATGTCTTTGCTATATAATTAGAAAAAGTAAGCCTAAAAAAAGTAAGATTAAAATCTAATGACGCGCTGAAAAGTAATGCTATTTTCAATATTTCTATTTACAAAATAATCTATATATTCAAATGGTTGTTTTTAGGTTTCCGTATACCAAAAGTGTAAAGGAACCCTCTAGTTTTCGCTACGCTGTCTGTCACAGGCTGTTTTCTCGGGAACCATAAGAACCATAAAGCTAAAAAAAATTGCAAAAACCCGCAAAAAATCCCCAAAACCGAAAAAAGCGATAAAACTGAAAAAAGTGCCAAAACCAAAACCAAAAAAAACCGGAAAAAACAATAAAAAATTTCAAAAAACCAAAAATCGCAAAAAAACGGAAAAAAATAATCGCCAGAACGAAAAAACGTGTCATAACAAATAAAATCGTCAAAACTAAAAAAAAATAACCAAAAACCGAATAAATACCCAAAACTGAAAAAAGCGCCAAAACTGAAAAAAGTCGCCACAACTAAAATTAATCGCTAAAGCTAAAAATATAGTCAAAAAGTGTAAAAAACTTTAAAAAAGCGCCAAAACCAAAAAAATCGCCAGAAAAAAACGAAAAAATTACGAAAATTTTAAAGGCGCAGTAATAAGTTCATCACTTTTTATAATATACTTTAATCATATATGGCCCCATGGGCTCGATTAAATAAATGAAGAAATACATAAAAATAAAAAATAAAAAAACCGCCAAAAACAACGAAAAAAACTTACAAACTAATTCACAAAAATTTTTTTGATTAATAAGAGACTTATTAAACGAATATTTTATGAAAATTTATTTTATTAATTTGTTATAAGTCAGAAAAATGTTTTATGAATAAAGGCATTAAAAAATAAAATTTAACAAAAGGGCACAACGAAAAAACTGCCAAAATGAAAAACGGGGCAAAAACGAAAAGGTATGTGTATTCGTACGGAGCCCTTCATGTGCGAGCCAAAGTCGAACTTTACTTAATTTCTTTATTTGTATTGCTTACACATTTTTCAGTGAAATTATTAGGTTATCGTTTCATTAAATATGTTCTCACTTCAACTTAAAAACTTTACGCAATAAAGAAATGTCATTTCGTTGGCTGTATTCCATAGAAAAATAAAAGAAATTAATAT
Organism: Panzeria rudis; assembly: GCA_956483635.1. Taxonomy (NCBI): domain Eukaryota; kingdom Metazoa; phylum Arthropoda; class Insecta; order Diptera; family Tachinidae; genus Panzeria; species Panzeria rudis. The sequence continues at coordinate 32,502,647 of OY101451.1, read as the reverse complement.
ACCATTTTTCTGGATATATGGGTATTTAGAGGCACTTGTAGCAGGCATGTAACCTACAGTTTAGTTTTTAGAAAACAATTAAAATTTTGACAAGAAAATATTTTCTTATTAAAAAATGTGGGATACGGTTGATCTTGCATACCATCCCTGGAACTTCCCACTTATTTAATGCTCAAAGTGCTCGAAAGTCCATAGATTTTGGGAGTAAATAAAAAAAGTTCAAAAACTTCTGTTCTGAAGAATTGTGAGCTATATTATAAGTAATATTTTTTCTGAAGATTACTTTACTGAATTTCCCACAAAGATATAAAAAATGAAAGTTTTCGAAATTTTGGCAATTTTGAGGGAATAGATGAAGCTTTTTCGGGCCTGATTGTTTTACACTTTTTCCCTAGTCTATAACTATAATTGTACCGACGACAAAAAAATTCGAAATGTTTTCCAAGATAATGCCTTGTGAAAAAGTGCATATTCTTCGGAGAAATCAAGTTTTAGATAAAATATACATGAGGCCATAAAACCCGAATAGCAGTTAAACTAGCAAAACCCGAATTCGAAGAAATTATAAATTTACTGAAAGCCAACGTTAAAGGTGAATAAAAAATAAAATTTTTTAAATATATATATTTTTTTAGTTTCAAAAAATCAGATATATTGCAAATACCATATTATTTTAAACAATGATTGATTGATTTCTTCCATGCATAGGTAAGGGTATTAAAAATTCGGCACGGCCAGATATAAAAGTTTTTATTGCTTTTAGCTATAAATATTTTGGATGCATATATGCAGCGAAAATATATTAATCTACTACGAATTTATAACTTTTCTATGTATTTTTTATACTACAGGGTTTGTATGAGCATATGTTTTCTGCACAATTGGGATCATATTGTTATTCATATATTAATCTTATTCAGTAATAAATCATGAATAACAATATGGAATAACAATAATGCAATTTTATTCAAAAAACAATTTTTATTAACATATATTGCATGTTGCTCAAAACTTTATAGAATTTACAAAAATATAGAAGGTCTAAGTTTATAACTATGTAGTTTCTTATTCCATGTAACGTTTATAATACTAGTAATTACACAGAGGAACAAAATGGAGATCTTGGTTTGGTGCAGTGAAAGCTATAATTGATAAAACATATATGGGACGTACCATTTTCAAAACAACATTTTTTTTTGATCAGCTCTAGCTTTTGAAATATTGCAGTTTTTATTTTTTTAGTCATTCACTCTCTTTTATGGTTCTTCGGCTAATTTTTTCAAACAGGACTTTAAAACTAAATATGGCTTTTAAGATTATTAATCTACACAAAATTATCTGTATTTTAAATATCATTTTGTTGATGTACATTCCAGGATATTTTGTTCAAACTGCAAGGATATTGAAAGTTAACTATTTTCATTTTTATCCTTATAAATCTTGCATTGGATTAAAATTTTAAAATATTTTTACTTAGCACATACATGATACTACAATAAAAACATTTTCATGAAAAAATTGGAATATATTTAAAATGTCCTGAAATAAAAGTAAAACAAGACAAAATTAAGCAAAGAATATCCTCAAAATACCACCAAAGTCTTATGCTAAAAGTACCTGAGTTATTTATTATACGCAAAGGAAAGATATTTTTGTGTAGATGATAAAATAGATTCGAAAGAAAGATATTAATTGCAAAAAAATGGGGAATATCATGTAAAGGAAAACTAAAATTTAGAGATAATCTTTAAATAGTTCCTTATATATTAAAAAATTTTTTTATTTTAACTAAAAATTTTTGCTTGCTGCATAATTTTTGTGTGTAAATTTTTGAGATAAAAATTTTTATGGAGGTTAAGAACCAAAAAACTGTATTTCATCATCCTTGTAAAATCAGACAGATAGCCTGAAACAACCACCGGAATTAATACACTAAAAAAAACATGTGTTTGCGTAGATCAGTTTGTTTGGAAAAAATTCTCATTTTAAGGCGTATCAATCTAAATTTAGATGAAAAACTCCAACAAATAGGGTGAATAAAAAAACCACGATATTTTAAAACTCGAGCTGACTGAAAAAAAGTAGTATAACATGGTATTGAGGTATCATTAACACGTACAAAACTGAGGTAAAATTTCGGACAACTAAAAGTTTGTTCCACTGTGTTATTAATATGCTAAGGATATTTTTTAAAGGTTCTCAAATTTAAATTAAATTAAATCAAAACAGGCTGAATTGGAAAGATAACTTAAAAGTATGCACTTATGAATATGACTTCGGCCATATGACGACCCTGGATAGTACGTAGGTGGTGGAATCTGGACAAAACTTTTGTGGTGAGTCATGACCAATTTTAATTATGCAACCACCTATTTGAAATATAGAGTTTTATATATCAGCGTGATTATGTATTTCGAACTTATTTGCTATTAATTAATTTTCAACCTACACGAAGTTGAGCTGCGATCACATTCAACTGAGTCACATAATAAATTGTGATAAACAGAGATACACAGATTTTCAAAAACAAGGTTGTTCTGTTCTGCCGTGAAGGTTGAGAATTTTCTTTTGATCAATACACAGAAAACATTATTCATACATTCTATTGAATGCGAAAAGTCGCCTCTGTACTATGTCTCACTCGAAATGAAAATATGTAATTACAAACTCAATTCAATATTTCAACGTACACAGCAGAACAAAGTAACGCGCCACTGCAACACTGGGAAAATGCAGTTAATATCAACTTGAAAGCGAGTTAAATTCTCGTATTCAATTTTCACGAAAAAGTTGTATTGGGTGTTTTTTATTGAGGTATAGAACTTTAAGTTGGCATCACTTTTTTAACTGGCGGCCATTTTGTCAGCTGTCAAGTGATTAATATTTAGTTTGGTTTGCCATTTCATCATGAACAGGTTGACAAAAGAACAACGCTTGCAAATCGTGGAAATTTATTTCGAAAATAATGGTTCAGTTCGCGAAGTTTACCGCAATATCCGTCCATTTTATGGTCGACATAATCGTCCATCAGAGCAATTCATTCGGTTAACCATGGATCGTTTTCGCACTACGTTTACTCGAATCCACATGAGACCCTTGAGACGCCATTACATCCACAAAAACTGACTGTTTGGTGTGCTCTATGGGCTGGTGGAGTCGTTGGGCCATACTTCTTCCGAAATAATGCTGGAGAGTCAGTTACCGTTAATGGAGACCGGTATAGAGCCATGATAACCGACTATTTTGTTCCCGAATTGGATGGCATGAATGTGGATGAGTTGTGGTTCCAACAAGACGGCGCTACATGCCACACAGCGCACGTCACAATCGATTTATTGAAGGAAACATTCGATGAGCGCATAATTTCGCCGAATGGACCTGTCAATTGGCCACCAAGATCGTGTGATTTGACACCATTGGATTATTTTCTTTGGGGATATGTGAAGTCGCTCGTCTACGCCAACAAACCAGAAACGTTAGGGGACTTGGAAGCCAACATTCGTGGCGTTATTGCCAACATACGGCCCCATATGCTCGAAAAAGTGGTTGAAAATTGGACCTGTAGAATTGGCTTTATTCGAGCCAGCCGCGGCACCCACATGCCCGAAATCATATTTAAACATTAATGGCATAAAATTATCCTTCCAATAAAGCCAAATTGATGGACATTAAAACGATTTTCTTGTGTTTTATTTCAATTCGAAGTTCTATACCTCTAAAAAAAACACCCGTTATATATAAGAATTGAAATCACATTCAACAGAACCACCTAACAATTGGTGATAAGCAAAATATACGTGAGCTCTGACGATGGAAGTGTAGCGGCTTCCGAAAGTGGCGCGTTACTCGGTTCTGCTGTGTACGTTCAAAAATTAAGTTGATGTTAATTTTTCCCTTGTTCCTTGGAATATTAATCATGCCCAATTCTTTCTGAATTAAAACGTTACGAAACTTAACCTATTCATCAATTTGGATTCATAAGCAAATTCGTTCGAAATTATCATATTAGTAAGCAGTTAGCTACTTGCTGGAGCATTTCACATATTTATATGTTCATATATACCTAAGTATAAAATCAAACCTAAAAAGTGTGTCTTTAGTAGAACAAAAAATGTGCGTCGTCCGGTGTGAGGTTCAGCTTCATACCACCTCGGGCTCTACACTTTGGAGGGCTGTCGCAAGCAGCCGTCAAACAAGAGAAGTTCCTAATTCTACGAGCCCTGGGCAATGCGTCGCTCACTCAAGAAGAGATGGAGACAATACTCGCGGAAGTGGAGACGGTTCTCAACAGTCAGCCCATGGCACCGCTGTCTCAAGACCCCCAATGATGGAGAAGCGCTAAATCCAGCGCAGCTACCAATAGGAATCCGGCGATGGCGTCTGCTTTGAGGTCTCAAGCAGACATTTTGGCAAGCATGGTCATGAGACTACATCCTTGGCCTCCAAGCCAAGGCCCAGTGGCCTCAGAGACGCCCAAACTGGGAATAGGCAAAGTGGCAGTAGTCCACGAGGACAATTGCCCGCCACAACATTGGTTGACCGAGACAGTCGTCAGCGTCATCGCAGGAGAAGACGGCAAGGTCAGGGTGGCGGAGGTCAAGAACCGAAGCGGCGTATATAAGCGCCCGATTCATAAGTTGGCTCCAATACCACACGCTTGAAGACTTTCAATCCTTCAATGGGTCCGGAATTTGGGTCATTATAATATCATAAAAATAATATTACTAGTAATAATAAAAATCATAATAACAATATTTACCACATGCTCACCACTAACTTTTTATAAATAACGTAAGCCCTACCAAATCCTATTTGCTGAAATGTTGAATGTAAGGAGTTTCCTGAAATAAAATAATGACTTTTTTTGTACATAATAACTACACAAATAAACTTACTTGCAAAGTAAATATTTATCGATTCGGCTGTGTTTTATTTAGCGGTTTTCTCATCATAGTTTTTTCACAGTATCCATTTTTAAAGTTAAATTATAAATTATTTAATTCAATTTCTTTTCGCTGCTTCCTAAAAAATATTAGGAAAACACAACAGCGGAGTTCAGTATTTGATGCAAATGGTCTTGCAAAAGTGTAAATGCAAAATATCGTAGCTTTTGTCTGAATTTCAACAACAAAATACACAAAATTTCATTAAAAGGCTGCGATATTTTGCATCATACACTGAATTCCGCTAATATATATAGAAGCTAATTTTGAAATTACATTTAAACTTCTGTTCTGGATTGATACTAATTTTTAAACAATTTATTCCTGTGTGTGCGATGAAGTTCATATGTATAATTTTTTATAACGTAAATTGACTACATACTTACAATTTTGGACAATAGTTATATATGTTATGTTTCTTTAAACTCCAAATTTTAATGTAACATTTCAACGTTACCATTATTTGGTTTATAGAAAAATATTACATTCTCTTTCTAAATCCAATGTAGAATTCCCTTAAGTACAAAAAACACAAGAAAAATAAACAAAAATTCTAAAACTATTCATATCAAATTCTGTTTTATTCTTAGTTTAACTAGTCAGCAAAGAGAATAAAATTATGAAATGTCAGCAGATTACTTAGAATAGCATTTAGTTTAGGGATTAGTTTTAAAATATTATAATAATATCTGTATATAAAACACTCACATGTTCTTATCATCGGTAAACATACATAAACTTTATGTATATGTACTCTGAACGATAGGCATTCTTAGATTTTTTATTTATTTTAAATCATTTGTTGGGTTTAGATAAAATATAACTTATTTACAATAACAAATGTAGTATCCCAGTACATTTTCTAAAACAGAAAATGTTCTACAACACAAAATTTTCTACAGCATTCATCTACGGCCTTATAATCCACCCATTCACATATTTATATGGATGTTTGCAGATTTTTGTTACGGCATCACGCCCAAGCGGCTGAACCAATTTAAATGAAATTTCGTACACAGGTGTTACACATCCACCCACAATTAATAAAAGCTAATTTAGTTCCGGATTTTGGAGCAGAATGGGATAAAATAGGTCGGAACCCTTTAATCCTTTGCAAATATTTGTTACGACATCAAGCATAAATGGCTTAACCGATTGAGATAGAACTTGATCCATAAACAATAGAGGATACTTTTTCTTCCCCGATCTTTTGAACTAGGATAAGGTTAATCAAAGATTTAGTAACAAAATAAAGCATACGAAGTATATTAGAATATTAGGTATATTCTTCCTTACATAGAAAAAACCAAATTTAATTTTCTGTAAAGGAATTCAATGAAATAGTAAATATTTTGTTTATGAACGGACCTACAAGCAAATTTGTAAATAAAGACAAAAATATCTCAATAACTTCATTGAAAAAAATCGTGTTTTTTTTCAGTTAACAAATTGTTTAAATCTATAAAACAATTTGTCTAAAAAATTTTGGAAATTGTGAACAAAACAATTTACTAAATCAAACAAAAAGATTTACTGGATTTTCTGAAATATATCAAACAATATTTTTCTCTGAATTTATAAGCCAATTAGTTAAAAAATTAAAAAAAATATTAAACAAAATAGTTTACTTAATCAAACAAAATTATTTACTGGGTTTTTTGTAATATATCAAACAAAATTTTTGTCTAGGTCATCATCATCATGATCATGCACTGAGCATTTATGAAATTTCACTTTGTTAAATATGTTCAAGTCTGAATGTTTATCTAAAGACTCTAAAAAAATGAATGAGAATTAACACAGCGACATTAACGAATTGATTAACTCAAAAATCTTCAGTAAACAACTTTCGCTTTCCTTTTTCTATCATTGTTGTTGTTGTTGTTTTTGTTGTTGTTATTTATGTGTATGTAGTCATCGGGGTTGTTTTTTTTAGAACACAGTTTTTCTTGTTGCTTTGCGTCCTAAATAAAAGTCCAAAAACAATTCATTGATTATGTAAAGAAAATTTACTGAAAATAAAATTTATTTTTAGACAAACGTTTGTTTGAAAATATTTTGGTGATGATTTTTTCTGTGTATTTTTTGTGGCTAAACCAATAAAGTTCTTAGATTGATTTTTTTCTGCTTATATTTATTTTTATAAAAGTTGTATTTTAAATTTTTATGATAAAAAGATTCATTCGAATTAAAAAAAAAGGATTTTTTTGTTCACTTTTTCTTATTAACTTGAAAAATATTAAAAGAAAGTCCAATAAAGTTAATTAATGTACTAAAATAAAAATATATTCAGTATAATATATTCAGCAATTGAGAGAAAATATTAAGCTCTCGAATATCAAATACTTTATATAAACATTTTCCTTCTCCCTAGATAGCAGTTTCCATTAAAAATGTGATATCCTTCCTGTAATGCCAATAAAAAGAAACGAAAATCATAAACTACTACTTTAATTAAAATTACATATTAGAAATATTTTTATGTTTCATTTATAGTTTTTCTCTTCAATACAATCTCATTGGGACTTTATTTGATTCCTAGTTTTATAATTTTCTTTTATTAAACTAAAGTACTGATTGTTATTAGTTCAGTCTATTATTGTCTTATCATTTCATTCAGAGTTATGTATCATACATGATTTGTAAAACTTAGTTGCTACAATACTTTAACTTTTATACATTATGACATCCTTGTAGAATGAAATAGGACACAAAAATTTAATAAAACACAATAAAACAAAAAAAGAAAGAAATAATGTAAAAGTTTTTTCTCATTATTATATAACAACAATAATCGCAAAAAACTTTTCCTATAGAGAGTTTTAAGTCAAAACACTAGAGATAATATTATGGGACAAGTAAAAATAATACAATAGTATAATGTGTATATATATGTATATAGCAACATTTTAATGAAAATAAAAGTTTTAACTGAGGACTATGATGACTTTAAAATTTAAATTAAAGTTAAGTGCAGTTTCTATACAGATTCTATGAATTAACTTAATTTTTTCCAGCGCGGTGGTATGAAAACTATACCACTTATCTAATTATATATATTTTATGAAAAAAAATTTTCATTTGCAAAAAAGGAATAAGTATAGGATTTATTTAAGCACAAAGTATTTAAGCGTCAGAGTAGTGCCAGAAGTGTTTACCGTTTTTTTTAGTATAATTTGATTAAAAAGCTGCCCCACAAAGCTGCCTTTATGACTGCTTTATGTTTTACTTAGGCCGAGGTCACGCAGTGAGCGTCAAAGCGGCAAGAGGATAAGCGGCAAAGCGGCGAGAGGCTGAGCGGAAAGTGGCTTATTACTGAGCGGCACCTATGAGCAGTTTGTTGTTAAATTGCCATTGTTAATAACATTTTGGTGTTATTATTGTGTAATTTCATCTAAAGATTATTTTAATACTTTTTTCAAAGGAAGCTGTAGTAAAATCTTTTATAGCTAAAAGTTAGTGGATAGAAAATATTACTGCAAAATTAAGCAAACACACCCATTAAGTACATTTTTTTGAAAATAGCAAAGCAATTCTCGTTTTCAATGTAATATTTTATTTTTATATTTTCAAAAACAAACAGAAAGTTTTTGATTTCTTCGCAAATTAAAAACTTTTCCAAATGTTCAGCATTTTTCTATGAACGGCATTAACATTTTAAAAAACTTCAGGAAATTGTTGGAAACCTTTACTGTTTGCTGCTCTTCTTCTTCTTAAATGGCTATTACAGAACGTTTGTTCCTGTAGCCGAACGAAGAATATTCTTCCAAGCGCCTCGATCTTCCGCGCTCCTTCTCCAATTTATTACACCAAGTTTTGAAATGTCTTCCTCCACCTGATCTTTCCATCGGAGTTTTGGTCTTCCTCTTCTGCGTGAACCATCACCAGGCGCGTATTCGAATGACTTTTTAGCTGGAGCATTTTCTTCCATTCGCACAACATGACCTAGCCAACGCAATAGTTGTAGTTTTATACGTTTCACAATGTCAATGTCGGCATACAGCTCATACAGCTCATGGTTCATACGACACCGATATTCTCCGTCAACGCAGATGGGTCCATAAATTTTACGAAGAGTTTTTCTCTCGAATACCCCAAGTACTGCCTCGTCTGCTTTCGCAAGTACCCATGCTTCAGAGCCATACAACAGCACGGGTAGTATCAGTGACTTGTAGAATGTGATTTTTGTCTGTCGAGAGATGGCATTGCTCTTAAACTGCTTACTTAGTCCAAAGTAGCATCTATTAGCCAGTATAGTTCTTCTTTTAATTTCAAAACTGATGTTGTTTGTTTTGTTTATGGCGGTGCCGAGGTAGATAAAATCGTTGACTATTTCAAAGTTGTAGTTTTCAACTTCCACTGTTGGTCCGAGTCTACTGGACGTCCTGTGCGTTGATACCATCAGCTTTGTTTTATCTGCGTTTACCACCAGACCCACTTTAGCAGATTCTTTTTCGACTTTTTCAAAGGTGGCAGTCACTGCTCGCAATGTTCGACCCATGATGTCAATATCGTCGGCATATGCGAGTAGCATGTGTTGTTTTGTGTATAGTGTGCCAGTTCTATTCACATCTGCGTCTCGTATAACCTTTTCCAGCAGCATATTAAAGAGATCACACGAGAGACTATCTCCTTGTCTGAAACCTCGCTTGGTACTGAATGGCTCGGAGAGGTTTTTTTCTATTTCGACTGAAGATCGCGTATCAGTAAGGCTCATTCTGCAAAGTCGTATAAGTTTTGCCAAACTCAGCCATGGCCTGAAACACCTTTGATCGTATGGGGCTGTCGAAGGCGGCTTTGTAGTCGACAAAAAGGTAGAAGGTGTCGATTTGTTTCTCTTGGGTCTTTTCCAGGATTTGGCGTAGTGTGAATATCTGGTCGATGGTGGATTTGCCAGGTCTAAAGCCGCATTGATATGGTCCAATTATCTCTCCAACTTTAGATTTAAGTCTGTCACACAATACGCTCGAAATTATTTTATATGCAATGGGCAGGAGACTTATTCCTCTGTAATTGGCACATATTGTCTTGTCTCCTTTTTTGTGTACGGGACACAGTATGCTGAGGTTCCAATCATCGGGCATGCGTTCTTCTTGCCAAATAGAACAAACAAGCTGATGCATGCGCCTTATCACCATGTCACCTCCGCTCTTAAACAGCTCAGCTGGTAATCCATCGGCTCCTGCTGCCTTATTGTTCTTTAGCCGAGAAACTGCTGCTTTCACCTCATTTTGGCAAGGCGGTATACACTCAATACCGTCATCATTGATTGGTTCTGAAGTATCTTCGTCGCCGCTACAAACAGATACCAGCAGTTCGAAAAATTGATCTTTCCACATCCTCAGCACACTTTCTGTTTCAGTCAGCAGATTACCTTCTTTATCTCTGCAGGAGAATGTCCCTGTACCAAAGCCTTCGGTTTGATGTTTAACTCTTTGGTAAAATTTTCGGACTTCATTTTGACTCCTGTACATCTCGATTTGCTCACACTCTCGCCTTTCCATTTCTCTCTTCTTCTTTCGGAAAAGGCGTTTCTGCTCTCTCCTTTTCTCCCGATACCTCTCCTTCGCATTACGTGTTGCTACCGACTGCAACGTTGCCATATATGCGACATTTTTTGCTTTAGTAGCATTACGGCACTCCTGGTCATACCATGGGTTCCTTTGGGGAGGCTTTTGGTACCCAAGTACGGATTTTGCTGCATTTTCCATGGAGTGGGCAATGATTTGCTATTGTGCTGTTACATTATCGGGACGAGGAGTGCTTTCTTCTAGCAGTTGGGTCAGTCGAGTGGACTATGCCGTAGCTGTCTGTTGTGTCTGCAGCTTTCCGACGTCCAGCTGCCTTGCTGCGTCAGATCGTACGTTTCTCGCTACACTTAGACGGGTGCGAACATTTGCTGCTACAAGGTAGTGATCCGAATCTATGTTGGCACCTCGGATCGTTCGTACGTCCAACACACTGGATGAATGCCTTCCATCAATCACAACATGATCAATTTGGTTTCTTGTTGCTTGATCAGGGAACAACCACATGGCCTTATGTATGTCGAGATGTTTAAATCTGGTGCTGCTAACTACCATATTTTTTTCCGCTGCGAAGTCTATTAACCTCATTCCGTTATCGGAAGTTTCTTCGTGAAGGCTAAATTTTCCGACTGTTGGACCAAAGAAATTCTCCCTTCCTATTTTAGCATTAAAATCCCCTAGTACTATTTTAATGTCATGGTCGGGGCAGCGGTCATATTCTCTCTCTAGGCGCTCATAGAATGTATCTTTGATCAGTTCGTCCTTTTCTTCGGTCGGGGCATGGGCACAAATTAGACTGATGTTAAAGAATTTGGCTTTTATTCGGATTGTGGATAGTCTCTCATCCACCGGAGTGAATCTAGATACTAGGTGTTTTAATCTCCGGCTTACGACAAATCCACAGCCAAACTCATGCCTAGTTTTATGGCAGCTATAGTACAGTGCGTCGCCTTTGGGTGTTGTTGTTACGCCTGTCCCATTCCATCGCACTTCCTGTAAGGCGGTAATATCGGCTTTGTACTTTTCAAGTACGTCCGCCAGTGCGTACACTGCACCGTCTCTATAGAGAGTTCTTACATTCCAGGTGCATATACGCAGATCGTGGTCCTTTAAACGTCTGCGGGGGTCGTCATCATTAGAGGAGTTCATTAATTTTCTTCTTCGTTTTTTCATAGTAATAATGTTTTTTTACAAGGGTGGGCTACTAACCCGACGCCTCAACCTACTTTTTATCGTTCTTTAGGATGAACGCGAGGCACATTTTTGCTCACTACCCTTATCGGATGGTAAAGGTAGCTACCCCAGGAGGCACCACGAGGAGGTTTGTGTCCACAATTGGGATGAAGGAGTAACCGAGATAGGCCTGGATTTTGCCATGTTAAAACCATTCAGAGCCGTTACTCGGTGTCCGACTTCCCCTACGCCTGCCCACTGTTTGCTGCTCAGAAACCAAATAATAATTAGAGCACGTTCTATTCCTGAGCGACGCCGCTCTGCCGCTCAAAATTACGGATGTTCCGCTCACAAATACCGCTTATTGCGTGGCGACTTCTGTAGTAATTCATATATTTTGATATTTTGCCTCTCCTCGCTCTGCCGCTCGCCGCTTTACCGCTCATTGCGTGTCCTCGGCCTTAGTGTCAATTTATAAACGTATTTTCCAAAAAGCCTATAAAAAGAAAAGTATAGCTTCCCAGCAAAAATTAGTGCTTCGCGATAAGCAGGTTTGTAAAGGAGAGTTTTGTTAGTGTAGCTTACAAACATGCTTACGTAATGCAGGATATTTGTTCGCGATCATATTGATATATCCTTTACATATCCTTTTTATTGGAACCGATAGACGACAAAGTTGATTTATAATAGATTCCATCAGATAATGAATCAGTTGTCGATCAAATTCAGATTTTAGATAAACAAATCTTTATTCAGGAAATTTTTAATCATATCATCGAAGACGACGATGCGAAAGTGTGCGTTGATGAAGTCAATAACACAGAAGGTAAAGGATACAAAACTTGATATAATTTCAGCATTTTGTCAAGCAGGATCATATGTGCAATCAACTTCTGCAAAAACTTTTAAAAAGCAAAGAAAAGTTCGAGTGAATACACATACACCATATGTTGACCTAAACACACCATCATCTCATCAACCAATTAGAATCACAATACGTATATGCGCCATCTGCGGCGTCGCGGGACACCAAAAAAGGACTCAATGAATGTGTTGTACTTGCAATGTGCCTCTCTTTCTAAGCAAAACAAAATCTTGCTTTGGTCATTTTCATAAATGAAGCATTAATTTTTTGCGCGGTGGTATATATGTAATACTATGTCCTTCCTCAGAATCCTTCAAGGATAACATTCTTTTTATTACGAATTTTTCAATAAATATCGACCATAAATGAAAGCAAATTAAAATTTTGTTTTTCTTTCCACCGATATCTTATAGTACCCCGTTACTGGGACAGCAACGAAAAAATATTACACTTAAATTCGCTCTTGTTTTTGGAATAAATATATGATTCTCACGTTCATTATTTATTGAATCTTCAATTATGTATTGAACAACAAAATTGTGAATTATGTATATGTAAAAAAATTTAAGAAATATTAGTTTGGGCGTCTCTCATGTTCGGCTGAGGGTAATAATTCCCGTATTTCGCAGCCTAGCGCAAGCTCCATAGTAGGAATGTTGCACGTTAGTGGATTTTGAAAACTGCGGGACATCTAGACCCTTGTTAATGTACGATTTTTTGTACTGAACTGAATACCATACCACCACATTGGTTTTGGAATCGAATTGTATAGTAAAAGTTTACAGACTAGGTTTAACTCTAGTTTTTGCGTTAATAATTAAATGGGTTTTAAACTTAATTTCTATTTAAATAGAAAACTCATTTCTATAGATCATATTTAAATATAACTTATATCTCCAGTCTTGTACATTTAAATTCGATTTAAATATGATTTTGACTGCTTCTTGTTCTTGTGGCAACAAAAAATTGTGACAGCTAACAATTCAAATTTTCTTGTCGAGAAATTTGGGCTTTCTTTGTCTATATTTATCTTTTTGTGATTTTGTAAGCTGTTTTTATTATTTTAAAATATTGCTGAAACTCTTCATTATTCTTATATCCTGAATGAAGAAAAATGCATTTTTTGGAATTTTTCTTTGTTTATGTTGAAGAGCTGTTTTTTTTTGGGGAAATTTAGGTGGTATTTTATGGTGCTACCATATTTTTGTCACAATTAAATAAGAACAACTAAATACGACTGAAAAACAGAAGTTGTATATAATTACAATTTAAATTTATATGAAAATTAACTAAATAAATATTTAATTACTGAGTCAAAAACTGGGCGTTAGTGAATAACTTTTCGCAACCGAACTGCTTTTAAATTCATTTGAATCAGCTTTGCGTCTAAGTGGGATTTCTTACTAGCGCTCAGGGGATGACCCCTACTCATGTAAAACATTATGCCAAAACTAGGAAAATTGGTTTTGCAGATGACATCAGCATCTGATATTCTTATTTATAGAGTAATAAGCTAAGCTTGTAGAAAGTGGGGGAAAGATACACTCAAAATATTCTGTGCGTAAAATTAACTGAAGTTGCAATATAATATAAATTAAAATTCAATTCTACATACCGCCTACCAGGGTACGTTTGTCATTTTCAATTCGATATAATTTCACTACTTGGTGCGATGTTGTTTTATTTTGCATCTAAAAAATAACATATATAATTTATATTTTTGGAGAATATCTATAAGCAGTTTTTGCAACTTACCCCTTAACCATACAAAAGACATACCCGGGTAGGCACAGAACAATTCATTAAATTTTTTATTCAAAATGCAAAACCATATGTTTAATTTAGTTCAATCTTAACTACATTTCATAGTTTTTATATTATTTGCAAAATATATGAAAATAGACTCGCAATAGATATGCCTGTATATATCTTAAATTCTTCGTCAAAAAAATTGTATCTTAGTTTGAATATATATGAGTGCTCTGCACAATTTGGCTTTTGGCATTAATTTTGGCCACTATGATAATTAAAATGACGTTTATTTTGATAAATAGGCTACTACTTATTCAATTTGTCGAGAAAAACTACAAACAAGGTCTCTATCAGGGCAAATTCACTACGTAATAGCACTGCTTATACGGGTATGATGGTTGTATGTTTGAAGAAAACTTTTCGCTTGTAGACATAAAGGTTAAGTGATAATTTTAAAAGGTATTTACTAATTGTCTATGCGAATCATCAAATTTTAAGTAGTTTGGCATCGATTTGTAGTTGCATATTTTTGCATATTTTGGTGATAAGTGCATATTTTGGCATTAAATTCATATTTTTAGAGTTATAAAATTTTTTTCATGAATGTTTCCCAATTTTTGAAAAAAAATTAATAGGCCGATTATGAATGGCAGCCGAGCCTCAGTTGGGTTGCCAGTTGCTGAAAATTATACTACTAATGGCAACTGGCAACTGAGATCTTTCGGTTTCGATTTCAGTATTTAATGCCTTTCTGGTAACCATAAATTTTCAGTTGCTGACTGGCAACGCAACTAAAATTCGATTGCATTATTATTGTAGTCGTTGGTCTTAATAAACACACCGTTCAATATATTTTAATTCATTTATTTACTAATTATAAGGTAATAATTGATCGGTAGTAGAAATGTACGTGGTTTTATTATTAATTGTAGATAGAGAATGACTATAATAAAATGTGCCTACACATGAAGTTAACAACTATGTTTGTACGTGAAATGGACAAGTGTAATAACAGAGTTGATAATTACATGTGTGACATAAAAAGGTATAACAATCCTCCCACACTTGAAATGAATCCTAGGAGCTGATTGGGTTTTAGTCCAAGACATACTCTTCCAAATACCTTGGAATCTTGCGCTGTCTGGTTGGTGGCCGGGTTGAACTCGGTGAATGATTTGATTCCGGTCTTTCGCGTTCTTGTGGGATTCGGCTGGATTCTGTAGACCCACTTGATGTATTTTGAGGTTGACTCGTTAGTAGAGAATCATTCGCACGGTTGTTGTCATTACTTTGGTTGTATATTGCTGCTTGGTGTAGCATGACTTGTTCTAGCGATGGTTGAACATCGGTTGATGAATCAATTTGGATTGTAGTTGGAAGTAGCTGGTTTATGTGTCTCTTGAATATGTATCCGTCGTCTAATTTCACCATATAATGAAGTCGTCCCATTTTCTTGAATATTGTGCCCAGTTTCCATAACGTTTTGTTGGGGGTGTAATAACGGGCTTGAACCCTTTCTCCCACACTTAACTGTCTTGACGGAATATGATTGTGTTGATTACTTTGCATTTTTGGTGGTTTCAAAACATCTAGACTACCGCGAATTTGTCGGCCCAAGAAAAACTCCGAAGGTGTTTTGCCGTTTTTCAATGGGGTAGTTCGGTATTTAAAAATAATATCTCATCTTCTTCTGCATGGACGATGGTTCGTTAGACATTGCTGCTAATTTTTTTTTTGAGTGTTTGAATACTTCTTTCAGCTAGGCCGTTTGTAGCTGGGGATCCAGGAGCGATAAGTTTTTGAAATATACCGCAATCCTGGCAAAACGTTGAAAATTTATCGCTTTTGAAAATTGTTGCGTTATCAGACACCATTACGTCTGGGTATCCGTTTCGAGTAAAAATGTTGAGTAGAATTTCTATTGTTGATGTCGATGATGGCGCTGCTGTACATATTCCCACCTCTATCCATTTGGACTTGGCATCCACGACCATTAAGAAATAATAACCTTGATACGGCCCAGCGTAATCAATATGGATACGCTCCCAGTTGTAGTCTGGCTCTGCCCAGTGATGAAGGGGGGCTTTTGCGGGACTGTTCTTTGTAGAGGCGCACGCTGAACAAGCACGTACGAATTTCTCGATGTCTTTATCGATTGCCATCCAATACACGTAACGCCTGGCCAATTGTTTCATCTTTGTGGTGCCTATATGTGTGTAGTGTAGCTGTTGTAAAACCGCATTTTGTAGAGAGGTTGGTATTATTATTCGTTGCCCTTTAAATAAAACGTTTTCATCAATGGTAAATTCGGAATCAGCCATCGCATTGTGACGTAATTCCTGCAGTAGTTTAGAAAGTACTTCATCTTTTTGTGTTTGTTTTTGAATTCTTTTGAAACTCAATTTTTTTGAACAAATTTGGTTAAGTGAATTAAGACATAGTTGATGTACTTCATAGTCAATTGAATTTACAGATTTCTCATTCTGCATAGCTGGTGCCCTTGAGAAACAATCTGCAATGACGTTTTCTTGACCCTTTTTGTGAATGATTTCGTAATTATAGCCGCTTAAGAAAGCGGCATACCTTTGTAAGCGAGATAACGTCATCTGTGGTAGCTTGTTGTTCTGATGAAATATTCTCATCAGCGGTTGGTTATCTGTAACGAGTTTAAACCGCCGGCCAAAAAGATACTCATTAAAGTGCTGAACAGAGTAGAAAATAGCTAAAGCTTCTCTGTCTAACTGCGAATAATTTTGCTCCGCACTTGTAAGGGATCGGGAGGCAAAAGTAATCGGCCTCTCCTCTTCTCCTACTAAATGGGACAAAACCCCCGCTATTCCGCTTGGGCTTGCATCACACGCTAGTTGAAGTGGTAGCTCGGGATTGTAGGGCATTAGTACGCCATCGCTTGCGATTTCTCGTTTTAATTTATTAAACGCCTTTTGACATTCGTTGGACCATTTAAATTTTGAATTTTTATGTAATAGTTTACGCAAGGGTGTTGTAATTGTAGACACATTTAAAATAAATCGTGAATAGGATGTAACCATACCTAAGAAACGCCTCACGTCGTCAGCTGTTTTAGGTTCTGGCATTTGTAAGATTGCATTAATTTTTGATGCGGATTTTATAATTTTGTTATGCTCGATGGTATGGCCCAAGAACTCAATGTTGGTTTTGAAAAATGAGCATTTTGCGCGGTTTAAATGCAAGTCGTGCTTTTTTAGTTGTCGTAAACAACATATCAGATTTGATTTGCACTCTTCTATGGATATGCCGTGTATAATTATGTCGTCAAAGTAGTATTCAGTGTTGGGCACCTGGCGCAGAGTTTGGTCTATTATGCGATTAAATTCTGCGGGGGCAGTTTTTATACCAAAAGATAGTCGGTTCATGCGGTACGTTCCTCTGTGTGTAGAAATGGTTTGAACGATACTTGATGGCTCATCAACGGCGAGATGGAGGTAGGCTTTGTATAAGTCCAGTCGACAAAAATATTTTGCGTTACAAAGACTATTGAAAACATGTTCGGTTTTTCGAACCGGGTAATGTGCGTCCACCAGCCGCTGGTTTACTCCGACTTTGTAGTCCACGCATAGTCTGACCCCTCCATCTGCCTTTGGAACCACAACCAGAGGTGAACCCCAATCACTGTTTGAAATTATGGAAATTATGCCTGCGCTCTCTAAGCTGTCAAGTTCCTTATTCACACGTTCTGTCAAAGAGTAGGGAATCTGACGCTCTTTCGTATACACAGGTGTACAATTATTTCGTAGTTTTAACGATATTTTGTAATTTGGAATGCATCCAATTTTTTCTTCAAAAACGTCTGAAAACTCTTTCATAACGTTTTCGACGACATTATGATTGTGGAAAATATTTCTTGATTCTTTACCTGAATCTAATTCATCTAGATCAGTCAGGCTGATATTTAGTGATCGGATCCAAGACCTACCTACTAACGCTGCACATGTATCCGGAACAATGTATACTTCGTCTGTAGTCGAAACACCATTAAATTTTATGTTGACACGTACTTTGCCATCTGGTACGAAGGTGTTTTGTGTATACGACCGGAAAATTAAACTTGTAGGATTTAGTTGTTTGTTCATGTTCAACTCTCTGAATTGTTTCCTTGGAAGAAATGTAAACCCAGAGCCTGAATCGACTTCGAAATTTACTGGTTTCCCCTCAACGTTGATGTATGCGTAATAACGTTCAGAGTTTGAATTTTGAAAATCGTTTTGCTACACATCAACTATTTTGTATACGCCGTAATCTGCTGTATCAATGTTTTGAATTTGGCCTGCTTTATTTGACGGTCGATTTCCGGCATTTGTTTTTAATGATGTTATACACACCTTACTCACGTGTCCGCTTTTGGTACAGCTCGAGCACTTTAATTTTGTTTTGTTGATGCGACACTCTTTGGCCTGATGGTTATTTCTCCCGCAGCGAAAACATAACCCGGCAATTCCTAACTCTTGATAACCTTGTTTTTGACGATTTGACTGTTGGTTGGGACGTTTTTGTTTGGATTTTCGCATTTTTGAAATTTTATTTATATCCGTAGTGCCGTTTGATGAAGGACCTGCTGTATCGGCAAGCTCCCTCGCATCTACTTTCGCTGCTTCAAGTGCTAATGCTTTTGTTACTATTTCATCAAATTTGAGTGAACTTGTCTGTAATAATTGCTCGCGGATATGGTTGTCCCGAACCCCACGTATAAATTGTGCACGAAGAAAAATGTCGGCAATTGAAATTCCACAGGGATAAGGGGATATGAAATTACACTCGCTTATTCAGGAATTGTTTGTTGTTCATTCTGGTATTTAGACAAGAAGCGATGTTGTGCTACTAGTATGTTTTTTGTAGGTGAAAAATGACTCTTCAGTATTTTAATTAAGTCATCGTACTTTAATTCAGCTGGAGTTTTCGGTGCAGCTAATGCGGTGATTATGTTGAATGTAGTTATTCCTATTGAATTTAGGAGAAGCTTTACACAGTATTCTTTATTAGCACTGATACCTTTCATCTCTATGTAATTTTCGAAACGTTGTATGTAATTCTTGTAAGGCTCCCTAGCCGAATCAAATTGGTCTAAATTTGGTACCAACATTGTGTTTGCTGTATTATTTTGTACTTGGCTTGGTGCACTATTTGCCTTCATTCTCATTTGTTCGAGCATCTGCATTTGCAATTGTAGAATTTTCTCGAACTGCTTGGCATCCATTTTGTTTTATGTAACACGTATGTAAGTATTATCTGAAATGTAAAATTGAGGTTTTTCCTTCTATATTTTATTACTGCCCGAATTATTATTTTTTCTCTCGTCGCCAATTTATTGTAGTCGTTGGTCTTAATAAACACACCGTTCAATATATTTTAATTCATTTATTTACTAATTATAAGGTAATAATTGATCGGTAGTAGAAATGTACGTGGTGTTATTATTAATTGTAGATAGAGAATGACTATAATAAAATGTGCCTACACATGAAGTTAACAACTATGTTTGTACGTGAAATGGACAAGTGTAATAACAGAGTTGATAATTACATGTGTGACATAAAAAGGTATAACAATTATATAATAGAACCAATTATGTTTGTTTTATATTTCTTTTTCTCTAATAATAATAAGAAATTAAAAAATATATTTTCTTATTATTCTAGTTTTTGTACTTTGTTCGTAGGTAAATGAATATTTTTGTGCATATTTCTCATTTTTAGGTGCATTTGCTAAGCCCTTAAAATCAATTTTTATTTGCACAAGCCCTGGTGACAACATTTACTAATTTTTGAAATTATAACGATTTAATAATATACAATTATAGCATTATGGGCTTGCCCTTGAATTGGAAATCGTACGATATCCAAATGGTTCTACTACGGGTAAAAGTATCGATATTTTTTTGTTCTTTACTTAATTATAATTTTTGAAGAAATCACATATAGAGTGCCAAGCATGTATCTATTGCGGTTTTGGCCTATATAGCTATCACAGAAAACAGTTATTGAATGTTGCGAGTTTCTTTCATCCAAAAATTTTAGATATTGAAATTTTATTACATTCCCATATTCCGTCGCAGAAGCAATAACAATTTCTAGTGGTATTTTCATATTTTTTCTCTCTAGATAGTACGTTATTGGTCTTCTAGAAAAAGTTTTCTTTTTAGAATCTGTACATCGATATATGCTGACTCTTTTAGTAGTCGGTCTTTCTATCTTGTTTTGTTACCTATATCCGTTAAAATTGATTTTCCTATACTTTAAAATTGATTTCCCTGTAAATTTGTTACGCTGCTTTGTACAACTACGAAATTTATAAACATAGCGCACAACATCGCATGTTTTCGATTTACATCAAAAAACGGATATCGAAGAATATGCTGCTTACGTTGTTCCTGCGGTGACTACTCGGATATGTAGAAATCAACAAAATATTTTGTGAAATCAGCAAAAAAACTTTGTAAATGACATTCTACCTTTAACTTAGTTTAATTTATACAATAATTTTTGGAAATAAATCCTATGATTTTTGGTTGTGTGTATGTGTGTATTCATATAACTTTACGAGCTGTGTAACAAATTTAATAATCTTGCCTAATGTTACTTGCTGTTGAATACATTGTAAATGCAAATTTATGCTTTGTTAAAGTAAAATAAGACGGTTAGTAAGTGTCAAATCAAATAAACTTTTACATTTATTATTTCTTTGACAAGTAATAAAAAGCGATAAATACAAAAAGAAAAATCATGTAGTATCACATGTGAAAAGCAGTGTTGGCATATTTGTTTTTGCCTACTTTTAAGGTGGCTGTCACTTAATAGAAATATCAGCTATTCCTTCCTTATTTGAATTAACGAACTCCACCCTGATTTAATAGCTTTCAACTAAATCAATATAACTGGAAATCAGTTATCCAAAAATTATAATATTGTAGAAAATACTTAGTACATATTTTTATCAAACAGCACATAGTGGGACAGAAACGAAATATATGGAACATAAATCAAGCATTTCTAAACGCATAGTCCTATGGTAATAAAGTTTCAGATGGGCATAGCTAAGGAAAAGTTCTATTGGTGTTTCAAATATCAACTATCTTTCTTGCTCAGAAGCGGAGCTATGACGCTCCTAGATATATATGTCGTAGTGTATAATTATAGCGTGCAATCAGACGATCGGAAGACGTAGCGCGTCGCCCCTGAAGTTCACCCATATGGCCAAACTAGTTAAAATTTTACAGTTTTGATTTTTAATGTTGCATTTTTTTAATATATATTTCTGATGATGATGTCAGCGGCGAAGTCAACTCGCCGTACAGAATTTGCCAGGAACTACATGTTTAATTTTTTTTTATACGGCGTTTGACAAATATGCGGCCATTGGCAAACTATCATCCAATCATGATTCAATAATACAGGTCGTGTTGAAGGCACATATGACTATTTCGCTGCGTTTGCTGTATCTGTCAATTGTTTTTAATCCTGTGTTTTTAAATGATTAGTAAGGCATAGATACTTTTATGTGGCAATAAAGAAGGTATTTATTTTAGGCATATGAATTGTAATTACAGTTGTTAAAAGTACATTTTCAATAATATTTCGTCTTCTGTTTTTGACAAATACGGCCAACCAGGCGAATTGATATTGTGTTTGTTGTATTATTATCACCACCTGTAAAATACGTGTACTATTTTAGAATATGCAAAATGTAAAATTAAATCTCTGGTCAAGCGCTTATCTTACTCTTTTTTAATTTTCAGTCATTGTTCCATCGGCTTAACGAGTTCGAATTAGCAACCAACGAAATGCCGGCATATAGTATAGCTAACCACAACAAATTAATTAAATTTTTGCACATAAATATTTATATCATTTTTCTACAAATCATTCTTTAAAGAATCAAGTTAAATACAGCACAATGTGGCCGTCAAGCAAAAAAAAAATATTCAATTATTAATTTTTATTTTAATACTTGGATTAAAAAATCAATTCTCTTAATGAATTGTAATTACTGCTTAAAAAATTCATTATGTTCCCTGAGTATTTAAAATGTGTTATTTTAACATATTTAACTATTTTAAATAGTGAGTTTTAGTTAATTGTTTTATAAAATTATATACTACATTCATTGAAATTAATTACATAACAGAAAAATAAAAGCTAATATCATTTAAATTAAGTTAATTGTTTTACATATATATAAAGAACTAGCTGTGCATGCGGCGTTGCCCGCGCGGAAGAAATTTATTTTATATAAAAACGTGGTGTGTTTATTTGTTTGTTTGTTTGTTTTCAGATTTTCGTTACGGCATCACGCCTGAATGGCTCAACTCAAATTTAATGTTTATATTATATTGCCAATATATAGAATAATTTGGCGATATTCGACTAGTCCTTTGGCGCGGAGGGTAAAAACAAAACTGACAACCCTGGCACTATTGACAGACAGCTCCTTGAAATTATTTAAGGTCTGGAAAATTCGAAGACTATTAATAGTAGTTTTTTTTAATAAACAAACAACCCGCGAAGCGATTGTATTGTCTACGGAAAACACCCAAGGCCTACAGCGGGAATCAAACCCACGACCTCTGGAATGATAGGCTAGCCTCGCTATCACTCAGCCACAGACTCGCCCAATTGTTGTCGTCGACGAGGAGACTACAAGTTCAAACTATTTGTTGTTGGGTTGACGTGAAAGCGAGAAATATTTACATTGCAGTTCAAATTTGTTTTCGTATTATTCGAGTTACAGAGTAGAATTCTAGCACACTAATGAATCCTAATCCCATTAACGAATGTAGGAATACATATATGTAAAATTTTTACAAAACAACTTATGTATGATTATAAAATTTTTTAGTAGAGCAAAAATACTATTCAAGTGCTCAGCCAAAATTTGTATGCATATGCTTATAAATATTTGATAATTAGACGTAATTAATTGAATTTTATTAGAATTGTGTATACATTTCTTTTAATTTTTCGAAATGTTCAGACTTGTTATGGTTGTCCCAGAAGTGACGAAATCTATAGAAAAGTGGTAATGCTTGCCATACACAGAAAAAATTTTCAAACAAAAGTTTGTAATTTAATTTTCAGTAAATGTTCTTTACTAAATCAATGAATTGTTTGCTTGACTTTTATTTAGGACGCGAAAACCAAAAACAACAAGAAAACTACGCCCCGATGACGACATGCACACAAATAACAACAACAGTGATAACAAAAGGAAGGCGATTGTAAAAAGTCTGTTTACTGAAGATCTTTGAGTGAATCAATTCGTTAATGTTGTTGCTTTAATTCCCATTCATTTTTTAGAGTCTGTAGATAAACATTCAGACTTGAACACATTTAACAAAGTGAAATTTCATAAATGTTTTATGGAGGATGATGATGAACCTGACAAAAATTTAGTTTCATATACTTCAAAAAATCCAGTAAATATTTTTGTTTGATTCAGTTTTGTTTAATATTTGTTAGTATTTTTAGACTAATTGTTTTATAAATGCAGACAAAAATATTGTTTGATATTTTTTAGAAAAGCCAGTAAATCTTCTTGTTTTATTTAGTAAGTTGTTTTGTTTACAAATTTGTAAATATTTTTGACAAATTGTTTTATAGATTTAACCAATTTGTTCACTGAAAAAAACATTTGTTTTTCATTGATATTGTTGAGATATTTTTGTCTTAATTTACACATTTGTTTGTAGGTCCGTTCCTAGACAAAATATTTACTATTTCATTGAAGTCCTTTACAGAAAATGAAATTTAGTTTTTTCTTAAAATAATTACAAATAAATACTAAACCAAATAGTTTGCTGAATCAAACAAAAATAATTACTGGATTTTTTGCAATAATTTTTAGACAAACTTCTGTTTGTAAATTTTTTGCTGATAACTTTTTCTGCGTATTATCAACATACAACTTTTTAAAATGCATAAATAAAATAGAAATTTGTTATTAAAGTACTATTTATTAAAAAATAATAGATTTTACCAAAAAAAAATTGAAATACCGAAATCCCAGGATTTTTGGACCGAACCCCGGGATTTTAAAAAATCAATTCCGATTGGCATCCCTAATATAAGTCCTCATATACTTTTTTGCCTACCAGTAAGCAAAGTTTTTGATAGGTGTTTTACAAGACAAAAAAGTGATTTCAGTAAATTTACTAAATAAGGAGTGTGGGGAAGAAAACAATATTTTTCGAAGCTCGGGTTGTGCGGCAAAAATCTTTAGAAATTGTTTTGCATTCAGTAATTTCAGCTGCGGTTGTATAATATGTGAAGCACTAGTAAAATATACGAATCACTTGAGAAAGTGAACATAACGTTCAATGTAGTGGATCGAGTGCTAGTGTAGTAAATAGAAAGATAGACTCTTAACCGCGAGTTCGCCGGTTTTAGACTCCTGCCAAAACCCTGGGTGTCTCTGCAGAAAAGCAAACAAAAATGTTTAAGCAGTATGTGTGGGTTTTTTTTATAATATTATATGTATGTTATAATCTTTATGAAATTTATTTGACATATTGTCACAATTTATTTTAAATGAAATTTATTTGCTGGTGTTTAAGAATTGTCTAAATTTCATTTAAAATAAAATTGTGACAATATGTCAAATAAATTTCACAAAAGTTTGACTTGGATTTTATTTTTCATTTTGCCTTATAAGTACTTTTATTGTTATCCGGATGGATTTCTAATTGAATAGAGGTGTAGAAAAATAAAAATGGATTCATATCGAATAAAAACTTATTTGCTGGGTTTTCTATAATTTTCAAAGGCTACTTTGCTTATTTTAGAAAATCATTTACATATTTGTGAATTCTCAATTGGTTTTGAAAGTCTGTACATAAGATAAAAGATTTGTAACTTTGCAAAATTTGTTTTTGAAGTCTACTGACGATTTGCTAAAGCACCGATGAAGAAGCTGGGTCGGTTATGGACAGTAAGACTCGTGTGCGTCAACATACCGGCCGATCTCTTGAAAACATTGCTGCTGTAAACGAGAGTGTAGCCGAAAACCTGAAAACACGGAACATGTCTTCTTTACAATACAGGAAAACAAATCACAACTATCTCAAAAAATACCTGTTTTTATGTTAAAATTAAAAAAAGTTACCCATTTATATACTTAAGAATAAAATCAAACCAAACTTGAGTAGAACAAAAAATCAGAAAAATGGAAATGAATAAAAATAAACCAACGGCACCACTAGGATAGTGCAGATTAATATCAGCTTAAGTGAATTAATTAATTCTTCAAGTTTCACGAAAAACTTGTATACATAAGAATTGAAATATTAATATGATTATTTCGAAGGTATTTCCTTTGTGAATCCAAATTGATTATTAGGCTAAGGTTCATAACGTTATATTCAGAAAGAATTGGGCATGATTGATATTCCAAGGACCAAGGCATTTCCCTTGTTCCTTGGAATATTAATCAGCCCAATTCTTTCTGAATATAACGTTACGAACCTTTGCCTAATAATCAATTTGGATTCACAGAATTGAAATCACATTCAACAGAGCCACCTGACAAGTGGCGATAAGGAAAATACACGTGAGCACTTACGATGGAATTGTAGCGGCTTCCGAAAGTGGTGATATTCTCTTCTGCTGTGTACGTTGAAAAATTAAGTTGATGTTAATATTTCCCTTTTTCCTTTTAATATTAATCATGCCCAATTCTTTCTGAATATAACTTACGAACCTTATCTTAATAATCAATTTGTACTCAAAAGTAATTAGTTTTCCACCTAAAAACTAGGCCTTAAATGTTGTCCAAAATCTTTATGATTGCGAGTTACATTTTGCGGTCCCAAGAACTTAACTTTTCTATAGAGCAAATATTTTGTAGTTCTTCGCACGCTTATTACGTACTTCTCAAATAAAAGCCCTTGTTGCTGTATATTTTTTATATACTTAAAAGCGAAGTTTTTGCTGGTATATATAAAAACCTGAACCAATTTTTTTAAACGATCGAACTATCGTTGAATATTACTCGCTGAATAAATATCAATACAATGCCTTCACCCAGTGCCTTAAATTCATAGTAGTTAACTCTAAAGTCATAATCGCAGCACATAACTGCAACAAAGAACCAAAAAATGTGTGTAATGTTTAGAAATTTCCTTGAATACTATTGCTATCCTGCCTTAAACCAGGCAGGATTTTCTGTTGTAATGTCAACTCTTTATGGTATTTTAGCCATTGCAAATCTTGTAGTATTTTTATGTTTTTCTTTAAATAAACCAGAGACTGAAAAGCTAAGATAAGAACTGTATTTGCCGAGCATTGTAATAGAAAAATCCTTAACTGGATTTTTTTTGCTATTTCGTTTTAGATGTTTTTATTTTTGCCTGATTTTCTCTCACTTAACTTAAGTTTAAAAAATCCTACACATTGTCACTTAAAATGCAAAACAACGTTTCTTAAAAAAATTGCAAATTGCGTTTTTGATTGATTATGATTCTCTTGATGAAACGTCTCTACAAAACTTTATGCATAATGGTTTTAATTATTTTATAACGAAGTAAGTAAGCATAGATTTTTAACATTGTTTGTGACTGTTCATTTGGTTAGTGTGCAAATATTAAATCAAAATAGTTAATAGCCGCGTTCGAGTATTTATAATATTTTACTGTACAAATTTTTCTAGTAAAAAGCAGTAAGCATGAACATGAGATTCAAAAGGCAAATGAACAAAGAAAAGCCAACACACTAAATAAAGCTATTATAAATAGAACAATAATTATGTAGCTCTCATGGGACTAGAAAGGTTTGCGTGTTTCCAATAGAATTGAATGTTCCATTATGAAACGGACTTACGTAGAAGAAATAAATTAGAAATATCCCTACGCTCTTAAATGCAATACTGCTCGCGCTGCATCAGAATAGCAAACTTGTTTGACCATGTCGATGCAAACCTAATGATGCTATTTATTGTTTGATTATTATTTTTATTGATACATTTAAACATATTTAAATTCATCTTTGCAGTGCAATACTGCATTTATGGCGTGTGGTACCTCTTTATATTTTATTGAACCTGTAATTTGACAAGAAAAATTTTAAATATTTCATGTTTGAAATGTTTGTTTCACTTAATACTAACATACTTTCATTGATGATACGTGTTTTTGTTTCAGAAATTTACAATTCAATATAACGTAACACACATAACTTAAAAAATAACAATGAAAATACGAGTAGTACGAGTATTTTTTCTTAAAAAATAGATCGATTGTCCCATTTTTAGCTCATGTATAAAAAATTGCTTCTCCTGTAAATTTTTGAAAAGTGATGGCACGCCATTTTGCATTTTAGGCGACGACATGTACATTGTTTGAGTTTATAAATGGTCTAAACTAATGCTACGTACACGCTATGCCATTTTATGACATCGCAAGCAAACATGATAGTGTGTACTAGCGGCAAAGTTTGCCAATATGACGCCATAAGATGACAACAAAAGAAACGTTCAATGTGTACGAAGCATAAGTCAGAAGCACATGTGAAACATTTACATATTTTAAAGTACAGCATGCGATATAGTATATATCTGTGTCCACAAGCAATAACAGCTAAACTCGATTTCGGCAAGTTTTCCGGAGAGCATTTTTAAATTTGAAATCGTTGTTTGAAATCCGATAATTTAGATTAGTACGCACGCCGTTACTCGCGCGGGTTGTAGGTTACACCCCACTACTTATAATTATCGCTATATCTTTTTATTCAATTGTGCTAGGGTCGCAGCTTTTCTAATAGCTGAATATATTGACTGGCTCTAGCTGCTGACGTGAGCTTATTTCTCTTAGTCGTGCCGTTGATAAGAACGAACACCTGCTTCCGGTGGCCTCCAAAAATATTTTAACATATTATCTACATATTCGTTATTACTCCACAAGTGCACTTTTTTATTTACTGGCCCAACTTAACAATAAGGGGTGCTGTTACTTTCGCGGAGTGTATTTTATACCCAATTACTTCTAGTTCTGGTATTTCGATTATATAATTCCATCTATTCCCAAATCTTAAAAAAGGATAATCGATGCACGCAGTTCAAGTTCCTAAATAACAGTAAAAAGGTTTAGATGCTCCGTTTGCCTCCATTTGCTTCCGTTTAAGAGACTTAAAAGTTAAAACTACATGCAATTTCTGTCAAAAATTTATGTGCAATATTTTTTGTATAGCCGGGACTTAAGGATTTTCTCCTCTATGTATGTCGAATAGTGGCTTCGCTGAATAAATATTTTCTGTATAGCCACATGGCCATTGTTTGCACAGATTGCATTTCTTTGCAATATACTATCATTTTTGTTTTTTATTAATTATTTTGGTTATAGTTTATTCGACCTTTTTTAATTGTATTGAAAAATAAACTTATTATTTTTAAGACCTCGAGCTCAAAAATAATAAATTTACTTTTCAATTTTTGTTTTTTTTACAATATTTTCTATGTTTAGTACAATTATATAATAAAGTAACTAATAAAGCTAATTAATTTTTTTCTTAAAAATTAAGTGTTATATCTTTATTTTCTAACCTATTATTTTGTCCAAATTGTTAAATAAAAAAACTATGTGAAACTAAGAAAAATCTATTATATTTAAATTTTAACATTTTATGGGACGAACGTCTTTAGTATGAACCTCTTTTTGCTTGCAGTTCTAAGAAAATAAAAATTTTAACTTGGGGTGTTAAAAACACCCCGCGACTAACGACGTAAAAAAACAAGTGCGCAAGTAACGGCGGGTTAAGCTAACCTTTGTATGCTCGATGTTAGCAATCTTAGAATATTTTAATTTGTAATGTAATTTATAATGAAAAAACAATTAACTTAAGACATATAAACAAAAACAAATAGTCCATTTATTTCCTTTTCGTTCTTTTTAAATTTCTAGATCCTATTTCTACTTAAGGTATCATTCCAAACATAATGAATTGACTTTAACTTGAAAACTAAACTCGAGTTTAGCAGCCAAACCCAATCAAAAATAAAAATTAAAGAAATAAATACAAATTTATCAAACGGAATAATGGCTAAACTCGAGGTATGCAAAGCTTTCACGTATTAATACACTCATGGTACGGTTTGGAATATAATCCTAATTCTACTAAAGAGACTATTTAAGAAAATTTGTGTGAATAAACTTGAGATATGCTGTTATTCCAAAATTGTAAAAGCGGAATACTTTATTTGTTCACGATTTTGGGTATAAAGTGTACATTTTTTTGAGCTACAATGATAAAATATTGAATGGAGGTGCATTTGAATGCAAGGAGTAGTACAATAGTAGTAATAACTCAATTTTGTCCTAACTCGACTTTACCTATTATTCCTTGTGACCACATATAAGAAACAACTTAGCTCTAAAGTTATTCTGTGCATAGATTTTGAAATGTTAATGCTAAATATCTTTATTTGAAATGCACATTCCATGAGTGTAAATAGTTAAATGCACATTCCATAAATGTAAAAACTTTAGGTATATCATGGACCAGCTTCAATCTTTTTCTGTGCACAACAACTTTTTAGCAATAACGAATACAACATAGCACGATTGAACAAACACATAGACTCGTGAATGTGGTTAGAAAAACCTTCGAGGAACAGAAATATTCTTCTACGCTCTTCATCGACGTTTCTCAGGTATTTTATAAAGTATGTTTAAGTAGGTTTAATACATGATTCGCTGGAGCATCGACGCAATGTGGGGTGTATTTCGTTGTTTTATCGTTAATACAATGGAATGTGTTCTAATGAAATTGTTCCCGAAACCCGCTCTTTTCTGCGAACAACGCGTTCTTCATTAAGAGCACATCCCTTTGTGGTCGATACGCCAATAAATCTCACTACGCATTACAGAGAAAATTCGTTCTTTGGCCGAGCAGTACGTATGTGGAATAAGCTTCCTATAGAGGTATTTTCTGCCACTTTCAATGTTGGAAACTTCAAATCGAATGTCAATAAAGACTACTTACTCTATCCACCTTTCCATAACCAATTTTCCTAATTCCGGCACAATTCATTGCATGAGTAGGGGCCATCCCCTGAGTGCTGGTCTTATATGAAAAAATAGGAGTACAACAGTGACTGCGTACAAGGTTTATAAACACACTGGTACTTAAAATAAGAATTTTTGTACTAATCTAAAAATTTTTTCGCTATTCAGGGTTTTCTATATAAATAAAACCAAATTAGGTTAAAATTAAGTACTTTACACTTAAATATTCGATACTTGAATCAACCTTTCTGTACTTGATTTACGAAATTCCGAGACTACCATACTTTTGGCACTGCATAGTATTAATTTATGTACGGATGGATTGATATTTAGTTTCTGTGTTGATAAATATTATAAATAATTAAGTAATAATTTAAAGATCATATACTTTTTATTGTTACAAATGCAATTAATAATTGTATATTATTCTGCTCAGTGCCGTTTGCTACAATACTATCACTAGTTCCAATTAAATGGACTGATGATTATGACGATACATCACGAAAACGGTTAATATGTAACCATTTACATGATATGTAACCATTTGCACGATATGTCTTTTTTCACCAATTATTACTACTTAGTTTTGATGTCATTTTCTCAAGACATAATACGGTTACGCTTGGATCCTTTGGCCACCCAATTTTCCGAAGGGCAATTACAGCTGGCGGGACACTTACTGCTACGCATTAATAAGGAATGATTCTTGTTTGAGATGAGCCGACTAGAAGCAATATTTGCTTTCTTTGGAATTGGATTTTTAGATTTTTTGTGTTAGCTGTTGCCCGTTAAATGCTTGGTTTTAAGATTTTGTAATATCATTTTACAAGTTTTATGTGTAAATAGTCCTCGAATTCAAACTCTTCTTAGAAAAACAAAACGGAATAATGTATGCATATTTAAGACATGACTTAAATGATACAAACTGCAACCAAAAAATAGAAGTGTAAGGAGCATAGATGTAGGGCAATACAAAAAACATAAATATTTTAGCCATTATCATTGTGAATACACAAATAAATACAATAAGTGACATAATAAATACTTATATATATATTTAAATGAATAAACTTTTAGTTGTACCTCACATGCAATTTATTTTTTTAGCTTAATTTATTTATTTTTACTTCCTTTCATTGATTTTTTTGCAACATATCTATAAGTTCATAAATATTATTTATTTGACTTCCTGGCCTTATCGACAAGAATGTCGTATATTTATTAAATCCGGTATACAAACTATACATATAAAATTGATGTAGTAGAAGAGAATGTGTATGGAGCTGTTTTATTGCTTAAGTCTGTTGAAATGTGCATAGCATGTGTGTATTACAGCACACATTAAAATATTTAAATTTATGACCTACAGACACTTAAAGGAAGAATAGATAGCAGAGATAAAAAATTGCAGTGTGTATGTGCAATACTTTTTAATATATTTGAGTCTTTATTGAAAATGTGGATGACAAGTGATAATTTATATAAATTTATATAATATTTTAATTTATTGTTAACTTTCAATATATCGTTGTAGGAAATACAAAGCCACTTAAGCAACATTTTACATTTTTTACAGAAGAAAAAATTTTATAAATTGCAAAAGAATTGCTTAGACCTCTTCCTATGCCGACTATGGCCTCTGCAAAGTCCCATTCAAACTATGACAGTAATTACGACAGTTGCTATCACGGGAGCAAATTCCCAATATCAAAGCTACATCATATTATTTTTTAAATTATTTTTAGTGAAAACTTTCAACGATATGGAAGGATATATTTTTAAATGGACATTTTTCTATATTTATATTTAGGGTAATTGAAGTAAATATTTTTATAAAATTCTGCAGAGACTTCCCTTTTATTTGGTAAAGAGTTTGCTAAAGAATATTAGATACTAATATTAAAAAATTTTTTTAAATAAGCATTTTTGAAAAATGTTAAGTCTATCAAAATGGAAAAAAGATGAGAAAATGTAAAACCAAGTACGCAGTTTGAACGGATATATAGTTGCGTTTAGGCACTAACATACGATGGGGATATACGGAGTATTTTATTTTGTCGCCTTTGAATTTTTTCTATATTTGATGCCGAGGCAATGCCCCATAACTGGATACCGTAGGAACATATTGGTTTTAGAATGGAGTTGTATAGAAGAAGTTTACAATATAGGCTTAGAGTAGAGTTGCTTCCAATGAGAAAATTGATTTAAGCTGCTTTTAATTTCATTTGGGTCACCTTTGCATTTATGTGGGACTTCCACGTTAGACGACGATCAAAAGACCTACAAAAAATATATGATGTATCATATTTTTTGTTGCCCTGATAATAAATTAACATTTTTTTGCTGAAAGTTTTGAAAAATCAATTACTTATGCCTGTTGGTAGTAAAAAGCAGAAAATTGCTGCGTACATTGCATTAAATACGTACCAAAACATATCCGAAAATAAACAAAACCGAAGGTGGTCGGCTTCCAAACTTTCCGATATGGCATGGAATGCCCCCTTTATATAAATTTAATTATTTTCTACGTAGCTTATGATTTGGTAGCTACTGTGCTGACGTTTCAAGTAAAATGTATATTCTTAAACAGTTTAATTAAAACACAAACTGTATTTGTTTGACTTTGATTAATTAAAAATACTATGTTCAAGTAAAATATTTTAACAGCAAACAAGATCTAAACAAAAACTGTATGATAACACACAATGAAACTTGCTTTAAATATTCTTTGTTTTTCAATGGAAAAGTGTTCTTGGTTAGCACAAAAAAAGTATTCCTCTAACATAAAGTTATGAGAATTTTAAAAGTGTTGGCAGGTTGAGTAATTGAGAATAAAAAAGGAAATCACAATACCATTTTCGTCGATGATCAATCAAAGAATGAAGAAATAAATTAAAAAGGTGCTTATCAGTTCTATAAGGCAAACGACGCACAGTGGCTTAAATTGGAGAAAAGGGTAGTAAATCTATATCTGTGAAACTTGCGATCCGATTGTAAAACGATGTAAACAAAAATTATAGAGAAGAACCTACGCTCTACGAATAGTGAAACGTCGATCACCCTCTTAAACACACTGTGAGCTACAAGGTGTAAATGAACAAAATCCTTGGTACTATGCAGAAGGAATTTTTAAGTTATCTCAAATCATGAACTGTGAAAAAAAATCAAATTCAAGACTTTGAAATGAGGGTGAAAAAGTGTCCAATTTTGACGAAAATAGAGCTTAATTATTGTTCGACGTTTTTCCCAAAAAATTTTCAGAACCAAAATTTTTTCTTTTCAATATTTCAAAAGAATGGACTTACAAAATTAATGCAGCTGTAATTTTAAATCGATTAAAGCATGCGCGCTACGTCCAGCATTGGACGAATTTTTCTATATTCGTCCAATGCTGGACGTCCAATGCTCTACGAAATTCCAAATTAATCGCTCACGAAAAAAACGCCCATCGAGCTTTTCAAAATTCTGTAAAAATTTTATTAGATACATTCGATATAATTAATCTGGTCAAAAATGTAGACAGGAGAACTGATTTTCTAAAAATAGTAAAATTTTTAGAACCATTTTATTTAACTGCATGCAAATAGTACCAAACTTCATTTTTTAATTTTAGTTTATTAACAATTTATTAAAAAACATAGAAAACCTCTTATGTTTAAAAAGTTTCAGCGATATATTAAATCGGATTTTTTTACGAATTTTTAAATCCAAAGAAAAATTTGTGAAAAAAACGAATAGCTAATTTTTTAAAGTTTTCTCAGTCGAACCCTTATTTGTTTTGCAGGATGACCTAAAGTGACAAAACATAAAAATAAACTTATCTACATGGCCATTGGTGTATAGCACATATATATTATCGATTTGAAATACTAAATAAAACGGCCACAAAACAGATGCCTCAGGTGAAATGTGACAAAAGTTTACTACTACACGCATACACAGTATAAGCACAAGAGACGTATGAGTAATATAATAGGACATTTCATCTCATTAGTCATGCGTCACCAGCTTTTAGCTAAAAAATGAGAATTCACATTATCTTCATGTTTTTCCGGAATTGAAAATTCGTAAAAAATGCCCGTTCGATATATCATTAATATTTTTTAAATATAACGGGCTTGCTATGTTTTTAAATAAATAGTAAGGAAATAAAAATTAAAAAAAAATTAAGCAATTAAAAATATGTAGATTTCTATCGCAAATTCGATTTATAAAATTTTTTTCTAAAATTTGGGCTTTTTCAAGAGACTGCGACACCAATTTCATCCTAACTTTGAAACGGGTTATACAATTTCCTTACAACAATACTAAAAACTTGGAATAAATTTACCTTTAGGCTGTTCTAACGGTAGTTTTTTACATACTAAATGGTTTCGCAATTATTCAGACCGAAATGGTGAAAAATATATTTTTTTTATGCAAAACTGGAAAATTTTTATTGTTTAAAAATTTACTAAAAATCGAAAATGGCAAAATTATGTTGATGTTAGAGTTTCCCTTGGAATATTGATTATGCCCAATTCTTTCTGAATATAACGTTACGAACCTTAGCCTAATAATCAATTTGGATTTACAAGAAAATACGTTCGAAATAATCATATTAATAAACAACTAACTGCTGGCCTGAGCTTTTCACATTTACATGTTCATATATACTTAAGTATAATTTCAAACTATAAAAGTTTGACTTAAGTATGACATAAAATCAGAAAAATGGAAGTTAAGAAAAATAGACCAATGACAACACAGGGAAAGTGCAGTTTAATATCAACTTAAAAGTGATTTAATTCTCATACTCGATTTTCATGAAAAAGTTGTATATTTAATAATTGAAATCACATTCAACAGAGCTACCTTACAAGTGGTGATAAGCAAAATACATGTGAGCACTGACGATGGAAGTGTAGCGGCTTCTAAAAGTGGCGTTACTGTGTTCTGCTGTGTATGTTGAAAAATAAAGTTGATGTTAACTTTTCCCTTGGTCCTTGAAACGATAATCATGAAATTAACATATTAATAAAAACTTACCATTTTTCTTAACTGACCCTAAGGCCACATACATTACAAATAAAAAAGCTTTATATCATGACAATATATGGATAAATATTGATTTTATTCTTAATATATTGAAGTCACCTAATTTTTGAAAAAGTTGTGAATATTTACACATACTCGTATTTATGGGTTATATTTTCCGACCTTTTGCACATAGTTATACTGACTCGGCATAGAATATCTTGTAGGGGTTACGTTTAAAGTGGTACGTATGTTTAAAAATTTTGTGTAAAACACCACGAGGAATATTTTTGTGAAACAATAACCCCGCTATATCGCCTCCTGAAGTGCTGAGCACATCATACACGTTAAAAAAGTAAGGCCTAAAAGATATACAATGCCGTATCAGTATTAGTATGTCCAGGGGGCAGTTAAACTACTCCTAATATAAATACCAGATGTAAACTTTCAAAGCGCCGATATACGTATTTATTTTTTTTTGTGACTTCTATCAAAATTAGTTGCAAGAACCTTGTTATTTAAAAAAAATAATAACTTTGTTGTACAGTATAAATATTGAAAATTTTGGCAAAAATCTGGTGATTTCACTTTATCGATTGTCATGAAATAGATCTTATTTTATTTGTAATATAAGTGGCCTTATGATTTCTTAATAAAAATTTTAAGTTTCTGACCTTTTCGAATTTTCATGTATTTAAAAAAAGTTTAAATTTTTCAATTTCGCCTTAAAAATATATACTTTTCATCATTGCGGTATGAATAATTCCGAAACCATTGAGTATATAAAAATATAATGTCAGAATACCTTAAAGGTAATATTATTCCCAGTTTTTTAGGGTTTTTGTTAAAAAATTGGAGAAGCCTTTTCCAAGTTATGATAAAATCGGTGGAACAACGTCTCCAAAACTTATTTTATTGTGAAAATCTATCGATTTTCATGAAATAACACTTATTTTATTTGCGGTATATGTGAGCTTACGTTCAGTTACTATAAATGGTGACATTTTGGAATTTTCGATTTTTTATAAATTTTTTAATAAATAAATATACTTCGACTTTGCCTATAAAAATACAATTTGCATCATTGCGGTCTGAATAATTCTGAAACCATAGAGCATATAAAATATAATGGTAGGACGGCTTAAAGGTAATTTTATTTAAGGTTTTTTAGTGGTTTTTGTAATAAAATTTTAAAACTTCTTCATAAGTTATGATAAAATCAATGGATCAGCCTCTTAAAAAATCCTAAATTAAAAAAAAAAATATAAAAAAATGTATTCATAGAATTTTAAATTTCGACTGTTTCTGTAGTTAGAGGACTCTAGCACATCAAAAATATATAGTGGCACTCCTCGACATATTTCTTATAGCATATAGACATTGCTTAACCATCAATAAATAAATTTAATTCTTTTCATTATTAGCATGTTCTTTTTTGCTATAATTTGTAAAATCTTTGCATTAATAAATTTTATAAATATATTAATAGAAAAGAATATACCATATTTTCACTGCTTCAACATTGCAAGCCATTGAAAAGTATTAGAAATTTTATTTCTGAAAGTAAAAAATTATTCCTATACATTTAGGCAGTAACAATGTAAGCCACAATTTTTTATATAAACGAACGGGTTTTAGTAATTCATCGATAGATACGTCAAGTTATCCTCCCAAAATGTTTCTGTAGGATGTTTAAAGGAGAAAATACTAAGAACACGATTTATTAGATTTATTTTAAATTTAACCCTTATGTGCGCGGCAAGAAAACACCTTATAATGCGCTGTAAGGTACCCGGGTACCTATATAAAAGTTACGTAGAAAAATAGCATTTTCGCACTAAATGTAGTTGTAAAGTAAATATGGGATTGGCAATATATATCTGTAGCCAATCTCATATATGTTTTACTACGTTTTAATTTGATATTTAGTGAGAAAGTGCTTGTTTTCAACGTAACTTTTGTATAGGTACCCGGGTACCTTGCGGCGCAATAGAAGGTGTTTTTTTGTCGTGCACATAAATGTTGCTTAATTTGATTAGAAATTTCTACGTCTACCACGTTTATATAGACTTATTTGTTTATGCAGAGCTACTAACAACAAATATATGTACTTACAATGGCCTCATTTCCATATAAAGCACGTACAGGTACCCGGGTACCTTGGTTCGTATTTAAGGGTGTTAAGAGTAAATTGGTCTCTCACTCAAATTACAAAATTTTTCTTAGCTGCACGGCCGCAAAAATGCAAACTTTTTTGATAGTTAGTAGTTCTCAAAAAGTTTCAGATATGCAGACTATTAATTTCAATGAAAAAATGTTGGTTGAACACGCCAAAGGTACCCGGGTACCTAGTTGCGCACATAAGGGTTAAAGTCGAATTATTCAATATTTTCTTTTTGTGGCTTACAAGCGTCTGAGTTGTTTTTGTGGGCCTTTCTTCATTATGAAAAAACATCAAATTCAAAATAAAATTAAGCGCCAAAAAATTTAATAATGCCCAAATAATAATTTTGCTATTTTATTGGGTCTTTATGCGCCAGTGGTTTGAAGCAATTTATCCGAATACACCATGACAAAGCGTCATTATTTTTTAGGGCTTTATTTTGTAAAATGCGCCCATTAGCATTGATGAGACAGCCGAATAGTGGTTTTGTTGCTTAAATAAAAATAGGTGATCATTATGTATTTTCATCTGCTCATTGCGATGGCGTCATTAGTTTTCCCCTAGCTGCTGCAGTTTTAAAGGTATAGTGACATTTAACATTTGCATAATTTACACCACTTTTTGTATTATTCGCTTAATATTTCACGACTCGTATTTCAAACTTTAAAAAACTTTCCGGATTATTAATCTACGGAAAATTCTCTATCATGTGGGTAGAGCCACATTGATGAGCATATCAGAATATCTTACTGTTATTGCAAGGATGCCATCCAATCCATATTTTCGTAATCAGCGGATAAAAATACACAATAAATGTTTTAAATACTAAACTAAAAGCACACTCATCAATGTGGCTCTACCCAAATGAGAGAAATTAATAGTTTCGGAAATTAATAATCCAGAAAGTATTTTAAAGTTTGGAGGACGAGTGGTGAAATATTAAGCGAATAATACAAAAAGTGGTGTAAATTATGCAAATGTTAAATATCACTATATCTTTAAACCTAGAGCTGCTAAGGAAAAACTAAAGACGACGACGTAATTAGGAGATAAAAATAAATAAGAATTAGCTATTTTTATTTAAACAACACACAAACACCTCCATTTTGTTGGGCTATGTAAGTTGTCAATATGTTATGTTTTTGTAATTTGATTTTTTGCCATTCAAAATTTATCAACGCTAAACGTTGCGTTTTACAACGTTAGGCCCTTAATGTATTGATAAAATATTATATATGCCAGCTTCTTCTACACATTTTTTTTAATTTTTTCTTTAGTAAAGACGTGCCATAAAACACAGTTGAAATCTCCGAAATATATTTCAGACCCATTGTTTCTATGGATAAGTTGCTTAGAATTTTTCGTCCTGGGTATTCCCGGAAAATTCGCTTATTTTCGTTTCCCGCTTTCCCGATAATTTTATACAGGAATTCCCAGCAATAAAAATAAATTTATATGGGGAAATGGATATTACTACAGATGACAGTGATATTTTGAAAGAGAAGACTTTCGAGTAAACTTTAAACGCTGCTATTAACAAACAGCGGCTGACATTATTTGAATATAGCGGAAAAAGTACCAAAAATATTGATGATTTAGACAACACCCTCTTAACTATCTAGGCTACTTCTTTTGAGGCCGAAAGGCTTTTCTCAACAACTGAAAATTGTGTTACTGAAATAAAAAACCGATAGTGGGATGAAACAATTAATACATTGAGTGTTTTTAAAAGCTATTTGCAACAAAGAATATAAATGTACAAAATTACTAAAGGCAGAGAATTTTCATTGCATACCAAGAAGTGGACGACTGAATTTGATATTTTAAGACTACTCTTTGTCGGCAAGATTTATCCTAGCCAGGGTCTTAATCGCTTTTTGGATAACTTCCGCCCTCTGATAACTACATGTTAACATCATTAATGAATTATCAGAAATAAAACTACTTTGATTTCAGTTCATCAGGGATATTACTAATGATTTGTATGCTTTCTTTTTGCTCGGTCAATTTTGATTTAGTGTTGGAAATGTGATTTGATCAAGAGTGTTATTAGCTATGCTTAAAGAAAATCGGCTCAACCGTTTAGAAGTTATCACCTATTTTCTAGCGGTATCCTCTTGAATCTATGTGTCTGTGGTACTGCAGCTCCTAAACGGCTGGATCGATATTACATTAGGTGCTTTTTAAAATTTTTAATTTAATGTTATTAACGAATTTAATTTGAATCTTTTTTTTTTGCTATTTGTTAAGTATTTTGCTTTTTTACTACCTTAGGAACTGTTCTGTTTGTGAAACAATTTTAAAATAAAGCCCAGTTTAAAATAAATAATGATCCAATAATTCATTTTGCTCATATAAAAATTAATGAATTCCGGAAATTAAAGTTTTTGGTGAATATATTATCAATCTCTCCAATTCCCAGGAATTCCCATGATCCCGGGAATTAATTTTTTCCCGCTCTACCGGGAAGCAAAAAAAGCCCGGGAATAAAAAAAATCCTAATTATAGCCACCACACGAGTTCTTGTAAAAAAAATCTACCGAGCTTAATGGATATGATTATTGTTTAAAGTAGGCCTGTGTGTACGACGTACATTGTACGTATGTGCGTGTGTCTCAACATAAAAAGAATTTGTATACTAGAAAAATTACTTAATATTTTGTTTGTTTGTGGGTTGGCGGGAACCCAACCCACCATCTCTGGATTAATAAACTATCATCGCCATCAATGACCCACGGTGGCAATGATTTCAAAACCTTGGTTGTTCTTAGCTGGGTGTATATAACTTTAAGCAGTAATATCTTCTAATCTAACACGCAGTCATAAGATTTTTCTTAATTTTTCCTGTCAATCTTTTTATTTATCAAAATCCTATTTAGTTTCTTTGTCAATCAGATTGCTACAAATTAATGACAAACTAGTACATACTTTTACTTCTTAAGAGAGCTTTTTTCAATTGTACTGATTAATTTGTCTTGATAAATCTTTGTGACTTATATTGCTGAATGACTAAAATCTCAACATAACTTACATACATGATTGATTATTCGACGACACATGTTAAAAATTAGGTGGTGCATTATTGTACTAACTTAGAATGGGTTGCCAACAAAATAATTAAAATTAATGTTAAGGTATATAAACAAATTAAAGTGTGTGTAATATAAATAAATTAAAAGTTTGCAAAAAAACTGAATAATACGCTTTAATAGCAAACGGAACTAAAAATTAGAAAATAATTTTGGATGAAGAATTTTTGTTACAGCAATAGAAATCAACACAACCAATTACTAATAATTAATTGGGCATAAGATTAAAATAAAACGTAAGTTAAGTATTAACAAAATCATTCACTTGTAGTAAAAACTTATGGGGTGCTTGATATTAAAGCGTATTATATATATTAAATCGCACCCCACGCTTTTTTACTATAAGCGAATTATTTTGATAATACATAATTTAAGTTTAATTTCATTTTATTTCAAAATAATTAATTAAAATTTGTTGTTGGTATTTCTACTAGTGCAACGCAAACTCTTCCTAATAATAATAATAATAATAATAATAATAATAATAATAATAATAATAATAATAATAATAATAATAATAATAGAGGCCCTATGCAAACTCTTCATAATAAAACTTTATTTTCTACTTTTTAGTTCCTTTTGTTATTAAAACGTGTTTTATTAGTTTTTTTAAACTGTAATTTATTTTCTTAGTCTTTAGTCTCAAAACGACATCAAAAGTAATTTGGCAGAAAGACTACTATATATCCATTAATCTAGAGACAAAATAAAGTCAAACTGCATACTTGGGTTTTCATTTCTTCATTCTTTGTCCTTTTTAAAGGACTTAACATTTGTCAATGATGCTTTTTATAAATGTTTTTTTTTTAATATTAGTATCAAATATTATTTAGCGAACTCGTTACGGAATAAAAAGGTTCGAAATATTATGACTTTATCTCTGTTAGTAAAAAAGCTGTGCTTGTTCTTTTCCCGGTACAAAAAAATTGTAAGTAGAAAATTAATTTATAAAAAACAACCATTATTTTTGAGCCGAGAGCGATAGAAACGTAAAAGGTGAGTGCATTTTGGAGTTTATTAATCGATATAAAGACTACCAGACTGACTTAGTTTTGTAATATAAACAGTTTTTGCTACTTATGCTTAACTTATATTAATAAGATATAATATAAAAATTGTGTGAAGATTTTACCCATTTCCAATGACATAATTTAAGTGTACAAACTGGACACTTGGCAAGAGGTTGTTGATATATTACGTAACTCCTTTAAACATTTCTTTTTATATTACAGCATGATCTTAGCTTGGAAGTATTTTGAGGAACACTAGTAGAAAAACCAAATTGTTTTCAAAAAGTGTTTTAAGGATTAAAAATGGCATGTATCAACTAATTCTCCACTCTTACAGCATTTTCGTAAAGTACATAGGAAAAATTAATTTTTCAATTCAAACACCACATTCCCTTAATCAAACGTAAATTTGTTCAATTTAGGTCCTACAAAGGAATTTATAAATTCAAATGCAAAATTTTTTAATAATTTGTTTGAAAAAAGATTAAAAATTTTTTCAATCAATTATTTTACAGAATTCTAAAAAACAAATCAAACAATTTCATAATTTTATCAGGGGCCTAATCGTCGCTTTCGATATCGAGCTGATTCGATAAAATTTTCTTTGTTTCAGATTATGGCATTCGCTCTCGAACAATATAAACACATTGTTCGATATCGAATGTCATAATCTCAAACTATGAAATCGAATCAGGAATGTCCGTTAACGCCTGTAAAAAGTCAAAACTACTCTAGAGGGAAGAGCACTTGTTTCAAGACAAGCCACGCGACTGGTCTCAAATAACTAGCAACCGGTTCGAGTTCCGGAACTTTAAATGAATGGGACTGCTAACTTTACCATGACGTTGTCATTGGAGGGGGTCAATTGACATAATTAAGACACTTAGTGACGGGTTCTAGACGCAAACCTAAGGTCATTGTCCTATTTTGATTTCCTTAATACTAGATTAATTACTGTACATTAGTCATGTATTTGATTTGAAAAAAAAATCTGCTTGTCTTTTCATCGGTCAGTCAGGAACATTTTGTACCATTCCCACTTCCACCAGTCATACGACAAGTACGTTCAAGAATATTTGTACAAAATTTACCGTAGCATAGTGATAAAATATATTAGAAATCGTGGTTTTGAAGTGGTTATTCGAATGAATTTTTTTTTTTGTTATTCGTTCATATATTCGAATAAAAGTTTTAAACTATTAATTTGTAAAGATATTTGCAAAAATCTTGAGTACTGCTTACTTGAATTGAACAAATTGGGGATTGTTGAATATATATGCTTTTCCTCTTTCAGTTCATAGTTATACTATGATGATCAGATAAAAATTCAGTGAATTACAAGCCTTTATATTTGAAAAAAAAATTATTTCTTGCGTTTTTTCAAAATTCATAATTTTGAAATGCCTCATTAACGCAAACAAAAAATTTAAAATTTTTGTTTTGACCTATATCTCAAATAAAATTTTGTTCCCAACGTGCAAAAAGTAAAATTGTTAACATCGGGCAAAAATTTAGAAAGTTACAATAGATTTAGTGAAAACATCCGAATTTGAATTTTAATAAAAAAAAAATTTTTGTGTGGAGTATAAGAAAAATGCCAGTGGGGCAGAATTAAATATTTTTGAAATATATCAACCATTTCTAACTCTTTAGTCCGATCAGTAAAACATTTTACATGGAGATATCAGAGGAGTGTTCTTATTTAATTTAGAAAGATGAGCTTCCCATATTTCTCAGGTTCAGAGGTATGAAGTGCAAAGTAGTGCACTTCGGTCATGTAAAATTTTTTAACGCTTGTCATTTTTCTGTTTCTCACTCGATACCTTATAAAGTTCTAAAAAAGTCTTAGGTTAAACAAATATCTTGTACAGTTAATGAGGTATACTCATTTTAATTTAAAAATTTCTCAATTTGTAAATCCTTGGTCCAGTATTTTTAAGATATCGGGTCCAAATAACAACCGATTGTCACAATTATTTCTTTGCTAGTTATATGATCAAATTTCGGATAGGCAAAATATACAATATTTTATTTGAAAATTGAAAAATTTTGAATTTATTAAAATTTTTGACCAAAAAAAGCACCATAATTGTTTCTCTATAAAATAATTTTAGAAAAACAACTTAATCGAATTTACAATTTTTGGTGGGCATGCACCCATTTGAAATCGACTTATTTTTTAGATTTATTGGAACTTTCTTAGTAATTCCAATGATTGTCAAAAACAAACCATAGTTTTCACATAAATTCCTATATAACTGCAAAATTTCATTGGAATATATCAATAATGAACGATTTTATAGCATTAAGAAAAAATTTAATATGCACAAAAAACCACATAGCACCATTTTCCACTTGTTTTGCCGTAAGTCTTTCATAAAAATTTGAATACAGTGTTGAAAACTACATATAACTTTGGTAACTTTGATATGCGATATGTCGACCTTTCTTTTTCAAACAAGTAAAAGTAATGGAATGGAAGCAAAAACGCATACTGACCTAGGGACCAACGAATGAAAATTAAAATTTTGATGTGTTCACTAAAAGTGTTGCAACTTTCTCATATTTGGTCCCATGTAACTAATTTTACGCTTGCTATATTTGAAACAAAATTTTCTTTAAGATGTGGGTCTAAAATAAATTTAAAAAAATTTATTTTGCCTTACTGGAGCAACTTTAAATAGTAAATTTGTCAAAAACGTGGAAAAAATAAAGTTTTTTCAAATCTAAAAACCTGTAACTCATTGAATTTTGATCTGATCAACACATTTTGAATATGGGCTGAAAGAGGAAAAACATATATATGCAAAAAAACACGTTTTTCGCGAATATCTCGAAAAGGGTTCTTAAGAAAAATAAATGAATGCCATATTCGTATTCAATGATCCCAAATTACCTTAGAAAACATTCCATTTTTGAGGTGATCGCAAAAAGTTGAAATTTTGTGAATCAGTGTAATTGACTGAATAATTGACAACACTACTACTATACAGCTTAAAACAACATTTTTGACACCAGAGGCACATAGTGCTCTAAAAAAATGAAAAAAACCGTCTTGAACCTTCTTCTCTACACAATCCCTTTTCCAAAGAAGGTATCACAGTAAGTAGTTAAGTAGTAGGCATTATTTGCTTACTAAATAACTATTTACTTCTCTTTCTAAAAAATATTATTTTGCTTATAAATATTATTCCCTGAAAAATCAATAATTTTAATCATTCATTTAGTCCTTAAGTGGTTTCATAACTGCATAATTTTAATATTACTCACATAGGTTTAAAAAATGTGCCACCAAACCCAGAAAAATATATGTTCATCCTACCATCCGTTTCTGCAT
Source organism: Panzeria rudis (assembly GCA_956483635.1). Taxonomy (NCBI): domain Eukaryota; kingdom Metazoa; phylum Arthropoda; class Insecta; order Diptera; family Tachinidae; genus Panzeria; species Panzeria rudis. The sequence continues at coordinate 32,457,746 of OY101451.1, read as the reverse complement.
CTGAAAAATTTTTCATCAAATAAATGCCTTCGGCTGAATTTAGTCTTGTCTGCAGTTCAAAGGATGAGAAAAGAGTGCCATTTTGCTGAAGGCGTCTAAGTGAATTACACAACAAGAATGTAGTACGCAGGCATTGCATAAAGATAGTGAATTTCTGCGTACATATCGGCAACATATAGGTGTGTGTATTGTACGCAAAATATTTATCATTGAGATTAAAAAATTAATTTAAATGTGCAGCAAACGACGATACACATACATACTTTGACTGGCATTGGCGTAGCTAGGCATTTTTTCTAGGGGGGCAAACATTTTTTTGGAAATTTTTAATCCGGTCATTGATTTTCTTAACTAACAATACCACTAAAAATCGATTGCTTTTAATAACACTGCTTTCAAAGTTTTGTTTCATTTCGGCCATTGTGCATAACGGCTCAATTCGTTTTCGGTGTATACTTCTTGTTAAAGCGTCATTCAGAATCAAAGGCTGGTTCATTTAAAACTAATTATATATTATTTGAAAGACTATAAACTTAAGCGTCGAATAGTGGCTGTGATCGAATAAAAATCGACCAGGTTAGAGTGCATAAAAGTTTAAATTCTATGATAAATTCGATTATAAAAATTTTAAACCATAATGGACCTAAATCTGGTGAAAACAAAAAATCTTATATTCTGTGTTTTATTATTTAGGCTGTTTATGATCAGATTTTTTCCATTTATTCCATTTTTGTTCCCAATGTTTCATCGCCTTTGTTCCGGCGTCTTTAGAAGCATCTTATAATCGACTTTAGATGGTGCTTTAAAGAGATGTAAATATATGCACATACGTCAAAAAACACAAATGTACCGTTATATGAACAATGGCTTTTTTTCGGCTATATGTATTTATTTATTGTATCTTCAATAAAATTGAACTAACAATAAGTAATCAAATCTTAATTCTAAAATTTTAATTTTCAAGTCCAGCCAGTGCCAGACAAAAATATTTGTTTCAGCGGTTGGTTGTTTGGGTGTTTACGTCTCTCGTGTTCGGCTGAGAGCAAGAGTGTCCCTCCTTCTCAGCCGAGTGTGGCCTCTAAAGTTAATGATGTTTCGGGCTAGGGGATTTGGGTGCAAGTCAAGTCTTTTTATGTAGCTTGTCACGTGTTTAGAAAACACTGTCTTAACCGGCGGCACATCTAGGTCTTTATGAATTCGCTTGTTTCTGACACACCATGGGGCTGCTGTAATCGTACGGAGTATTATATTTTGTTGCCTTTGAATTTTTTCTACATTTGATGCCGTGGCAGTGCCCCATAACTGGATTCCGTAGGACCATATTGGTTTTAGAATGGAGTTGTATAGAAGAACTTTACTATCTAGGCTTAGAGTAGAGTTCCTTCCAATGAGGCAATTCATTTGAGCTGATTTTAGTTTCATTTGGGTCACCTTTGCATTTATGTGTGACTTCCATGTTAGACGACGATCAAGATGAACACCGAGATAATTTAGTTTAGTGTGTTGAGGTATTGTTTCGTTATTTATTTGTATAGGTGGACAGGTTTCTTTGCACAATGTAAAAGTAATGTGTAGACATTTTTGTTCGTTAATTTTTATCCGCCATTGTTTTAGCCATTGTTCCAACTGGGGTATATAATCTAGCAAATTGCGGGTGGCTTCTTGATGGCTTTTGTGAACACTTAGAAAAGCTGTATCATCAGCGAATGTTGATATATGTATGTTACTGCTTACCAGCAAGTCAGACGCATATATCAGATATAATACAGGTCCGAGGATGCTGCCTTGAGGAACTCCGGCTTCAAATGGTTGCGGAGGGCTTTGAAAATTACCTTCTTAACAACAAATTTTCGCTCAGTTAAGTAGCTTTCTAAAAGTTTAAGGATGTTTTCGGGTAGGTTTTGCTTTAGTTTATGTATTAAACCTGCGTGCCATACTTTATCAAATGCCTGAGAAACATCGATGAAGAACGCAGAACAATATTTCTTTTCTTCGAAGGTTTTTCTAACCACGTTCACGAGTCTATGTGTTTGTTCAATCGTACTATGTTGTCTCCTAAAACCGAATTGGTTGTCTGGAATGCATCCAGAAAGATTCAGTATGGGTGTTAGCTTACTCATAAGTAGCTGTTCAAATAGTTTTGACATGTTAGACAACAGGCTTATAGGCCTATAGGAAGAAGATTTGTAGTAGTATCATTTAGAGCAGCTTGCTTAAGGTTTGCCTCAAACATTCTAATAGAGTCATCTATGTCAGCAGGCGTTTTTAATGGAATATTTTCTGGGCAATGAGCACTCAAATATTTTTTGTATTTCAACCAATTTATACGTGTGGTTGTCATCGTTAATTCACAAGTGGGTGAATATGTTGTATGTGAATATATAGCGACAATAGTTGGCGTGTGATCTGAAGACAAATCTAAAGATGCTTCAACTTGGATCATTTCGCTGGGCACACCCTTTACTACTCCAAAATCAATAACATCAGGTATTTTTTGGCGATCTGTTGGCCAGTAAGTTGGCTGCCCACTTGACATAACATTTAATTGCATTTTTGAAATTGTGTCAAACAAAAGGCGACCCTTTGGCGTGATGAGGCGAGATACCCAGAACGTGTGCTTAGCGTTGTAATCACCGGCGGCCAAAAATCGTGGGCCTAGTGAATTAAAAAATCTACTATACTGATTTTCTGTAATAGAGTATCTGGGAGGAGAGTAAATTGATGAAATCACCAGGTTTTGATGAAATGCTGCAATGCAGATGTTAGTTGCTTGAAGATAGTCTTCACAATGATCACTCATTAAGTAGTGTTTTAATCGCGATTTTATTAGTATACCCGATCCACCACAAGCTCTACATTGGGGGCCCTTTGTGTCGTAGAGAGTATATTCGTTGATTTTAAAAAAACTTCTAGCAGTCAAGTGCGTCTCAGAGATAAGCATATGAACAATGGCTGAAGTGAACTTTTTTCAGTGTATAAGCACATCATTCCTAATTACCCTAAAAAATGCATTAGCAAATTTAATCCTTTTCGTTGTAAATTGACAACCTGTTTGAATGCTTTTGTGTATTTGACATATAATTATATTTCAATTATATTTTACATAGTTTTTTTATGTAGGTATTCTTCAAAAGAAAATTCTCAACATACACGGCAGAACAGACCCACGTTGTTTTTGGAATTTTTCCCTGGTTCCTTAGAATAATTATCCTGTCTAATTTTTTCTGCATATCACGTTACGGACTTTTGTGCAATAAAATCGTTTGGACTCAAAGGCAAATTAGTTCGAAATAATCACACCAAAATATAAAAAGTAGAGAACTGCAAAATTTAAATTGATAACAAATATGTGTCATGAAGCAAAAAATCGTACGTTATCTTAAAAGTAATTCAATAAAACCTAAAGCATTTCATACACGTACATCAAAGCAAATAATATTATTTACTCAATAAATATTACCCCAGCGGCAAACTTTTGCAGACTTTCAATTATAATGCCTTCTTTAAGACCTTCCTAGACCTTTTTTTAGATCCAGTAGTCATGCTCGCTTGCCTTCTCAGGAAGGTCTTATGGAAGCAGTACCTACTCTCTTCTACAGAGGTTGTTTTTTATTATATGTATATATGTATACATACACATTTATCAAACAAATTTTTTAGACTAATTTTTCAACCCGAAGAGTAACAAAATTTTTGTTTTGTTGGAATTTTTGTTGAAAAGAGCAAATACATTGGATTCGGCTCAAACTATGTATGTGGTCATACATAATTTCGACCAAACGTATATTAATGCACTGTGATGTAATGACCACAGGTTTTATATTACGATAGCTATGATCAATTTAAAAAGTTTTGAGCACCGTAACACCGAAACAAAGCGTTATATAAAAACTTACATATATGCTAGTATTACTAGGAACTATGAACTCATATATATGTACATATATATATTTTTTAATTTTTATCCGGAAGGTTGGGAGTGGTCCTAGGTGTATGCCAATGCGGTGTTGCTCTTTCTACTCTGCCATTTATCTCAAAAAAGGTTGACCCTACAAAATATAACTGTATAAGAAATTTGTAGGAAATTGTATTCGCTACAGCTTTTATAAAAAACTCCAATTTTTTCGGCCATTGACTTCTGATATTTTGTAATCCGTACACGAGATTACGTGAGACTTTGGAGACTCATTATACAAGGCCAAGATAAAATTATCTGATATGTGGTTGAAATCGATCGATTTCAAATCACGCCGATTTATAACATCATTTCGAGGCTCAGATCATTTTATTCGAACTTAAATTTGGTTTCACTGTATCGTGTGATATACAGAACACCTATTTGGCTATTATAAGATTTGTAAAATCACGCGATTTTAAATCGATCAATTTCCATCACATAGCAGTATATAAAAAATTTCAGTTTCTTATCTCAAGCTCAAAGACTTAAGCGATGATCCCGCTATAGTAGCAACGTACCGATTTTCGTCAGCGCAATAAAGTCATATCTATTAAAGCCAAACGAACTTATTTCTCAAATAATTGCGCAATAATTTAAAATGGCCTTATTACCAGTACCGAGCAATTTGTAAGGCTGAGATCACACGCAATTTGTAAGGATGAGATCATAAAAACGCACGTTTCTGATTTTTTGAGCTTAATTTATGGCTTTTGGGCATTACATGCTATTATAAAATATTATATCAGTTATTGTAGATAAGAATGAGAGAGGCGAATGTAGTCATCAAAAACGGCTTATAAGGCTTATAAATCTCAAAGTGTGTTTTAAGAAGCAAATGCTGCCTCAGTCTTAGTTGATATAAAATATCAGACGGGGTTTTTACGGATGGATTTATTGCGGGCGCCAACGAAAATCGGAACACTGCGCCGACAGTAGGATCTTAGCTTTAGAAATTTTTTACCTTATTTAAGCGGGCTATATTGCATTTGAGGCATTCAGTAATGTTCAATTGTATTAAAAAATTAGAAAATATAGAATAAGCTAATGAATTTATATACAGCAGTGATATTTTTTGGAGAGTAGTTAAGTGAGGAATAACATGGTGTTTTTTAGATGGCATGCAATAACGTTCATGGAAATAATGTCCGTGGACATTTTTTCACATAAAAAAGGAAAAATGTACATGGGCATTATTTCCATTTCGAAAAGAATATAATATTCGGTGTACTGGTTTCTTTTCCTAGCCCGCCTTCGGGCGGTCTTAAGGATTTTTTCGTCTGAGTATGTCGAATAGTGGCTTCGCTGAGTAAAGATTTTTTACTATGCAACGTGGAAATAACGTCCATGGTCACTATTTTGATGGACGTTATTGCATGCCACCACTTTTTAATATCAAATATCAAAGTACGATCGTATCAACTTTTCCATCACTGGCTCACACACATGTTTTTAATTTTGTTCCAATCTAATATCATTTTGCAAGTGATGACACTAAAATTATCGAAAGATGTAATATGAAACAAAATGAGATAGGAACATCTTTGAAAGATGAAGAAAGTTGTACATACTTAGCCCTGCACAATTCTTATGGAAAGATGATAACATCTTGGCGAAGTGATGAAGATGTGGGTAGATGTAAAAAGCCTATAAAGGTCGTTATTAACTTTTGGATATCATATCGATCGATGGTCATACATTGACAACTTGTGACTGAACTTGTATTATTTTTCACAAAACGCAGAAAGCGTTCCCATTCTCAAAATAAAATAACAGAAATTAGTTGAAAGTATCTACTAAATAATTTTAAGCTATTTTATTTCTATGCTAGTAACGCTTTCAGCATATTTATAACGTAATTTCTTCTACCGAAAAGTGGTAAAAACCAGTTGCGTATTGTCAACTTATGACCATCGATATGAAAGTTTTTTGAAGATCTAAAACTTTTAAACATCATATTGCTGATGGGCTGTTGGACTAATTTTATGCACAACTGGACCCAGTATCAAAAGGTTTTTAAAATGTTGTATGTACTACGTTTTATATTTTGTTAGAGAAAATACAAAAATATATCATCAGAATAAAATAAACACAGTCGTACGTTTTTGTTTAGGGTTTTTATATAATAAACAAAATTTTGGGTAATTATTGGAAACTAAATTTTTATAAAAATTGTAATGATTTCTGTAAGTAAACGGGATACATTTACGATTTGAATACTAATATGTATGTCTTTCCAAACATAGATAAGTTTTTAATAATTTTTATTAAATATTTCAGTAATACTTGGGGGTGGGCAAAATCAAGCGCCCCCCAGGAGGGCCTATCTACTCCAATGTTGACTGGTATATTATGGCAGCAACTTTTAAGGTTTAGAGTGAAGAAGGTTGAAAATGCTGTTATAGAAATATTGTATATAAATTTTGCAAAAAGTCTTAAGCTTGTGTCAACGATTTTTCTAACTAATACTAAATTCATGTCAATGCACTTCTTCTTTTCAGTTAGGGTGAATTTCCTTTTAAAGACATAAATAATCAAAAGGGTTTTTGCACACTTGATATCACAAAAATATCATGTAGGAAATATTTACACTTGCGTTATGCTAGTGGCTGCTTTTAATATATAAAATATTTTTTCATAAACGTAAATATATAAACTGACATTATATTAAGAAAAATGTTAATTTAATCAATTTTTTTCACAAAATATTACAAGTTATTTCTGCATATAAAACAAGACATTAATTTACAAAACAGTGGCGGTATTCAGTGTTTGGTGTAAATGCTTTTGCGAAAAAACAAATGCTAAATATCGTAGTTTTTTATAAAATCCAACAACAAAACGCTGGAAGTTGCCGTTAGATTTCATAAGAAATCTACGATACCTTGAATTTGCTGTTTCGCGGGACCATTTGCACTATTCTTGCCTTTTTCACAAAAAAGTTGTTTAGAAGCCACACCCCTTTTTATGCTCTTTGTTTAGAGAGACAAAAGAGGATACATGCATAGTAGCTGTCATTGATGCCAACTTTGGCTCTTTTTTACGATATAACAAAAAACGATATTATATATTGTATTGTCATATCATAAGTTTTTTACGATATGACAACGCTGCGATATGACAACACCGTGTATGGCTACCTTACTGTTGTCATATCGTAAGAAACTTACGTTATAACAATACATTATGTCATATCGTTTTTTGTCATATCGTAAAAAAGAGCCAAAGTTGGCATCAATGGTAGCTGTGTTGGTATTTTATCAAATACAGTTTGTAAAATAAATGTTGAGGGAAAATAAAGTGCCTTTTATTAGAAATAAAAATATATTTTTGGAAAAACTAAGGAGATTGGGCCAAATGTATTGAAAATGTTCCCATTTTACCAACACTCACAATATTACTACAGTAGCGGATTTTATTTTGTTCAAGAAGTATTCCGTGCAATCATTTTTAAAAGAGTAAACATATAGAATTCTAAGCAATCTTATTTTTAATTGATTCTAGCTAAAAAAAACAATACACATTATACGGATTTTCTGTTGTTTTCAATATAGTCCGTTGTTTGTGTTATAAGTATCAAAAAAACATGCATAGAAATAACACACACACAAATACTCAAAATATTCTGTACGTAAAATTAAAGGAAATTGCAATTGAAATTATATAAATACACATTTAAAATCAGTGGTGTAGTGGTTAGTACGTTTGATTATTAAACGAGAGGTCACATTTTCAATTTCAGCCAATACCGTGCGTGTATATTTTTAATTTGTAATGTGCAGATATAGGAAAATTGTTAATCACCTAGTTTGGGGTTACCCGTCCAATAACCCACCAATATCACCAATATTTTGCTAGAAATTCCATGGTATTTTAAGAATAACACACATCGAATCTAGAGAGCCTCACTCTTATAGTTGTACAGATATAGGAAAATGAAGAATTACCTCGTATCGGAGGTACCCGTTTGCCCCATTCTATACCGCATATATTTTGCAGGAATTTCCATGTTTTTTATAGGTATAGCACACATCGAATTTAATGAGCCTTACTCTTATAGTTGTGCAGATATAGAAAAATTAAATATTACCTCATATGAGGCTACTTGTTTCCCCCTCCCATAATACCAATATTTTGCTTGAAGTTCCATGTTATTTTAAGTATAACACTCCTCGAATTTAGAAAGCCCCACTCTTATAGTTGTACAGATATAGGAAAATTAAGAATTACCTCATATGGGTGTACCCGTTTCTCCTCTGCTATACCACCATTATTTTGCTGTAGAATCTATGTTATTCTAAGAGTAAAACATATTGCATTTAAAGAGTCTTACTCTTATAGTTGCACAGATATAAGAAAATATATAATTACCTCGTAGGTGGGGTACCCGTTTCCCATCCCCTGTTCCACCAATACTTCGCTGCAAATTCCATGTTATTCTAGGCATAGCACATATCGAATTTAAAGGGCATTACATTTATAGTTGTATATATATAAGTAAATAAAGAAGTTCCTCGTACGGGCGGTACTCGTTGCCTCCCTTCTATACCACAAATATTGTGTTCGAAATTCCACTACTATACTATAAGAATAACACACAGCGAATTTAAAGAGCATCACTTATAGTTGTACAGATATAGGTAAATTATAAATTACCTCGTATTGGAGGTTCCCATTTCCCCCTTCTATAGCACCAATATTTTGTTCGAAACTCCTCGTTATTGTAAAAATAGCACACATCGAATTTAAAGTGCCTTACTCTTATATTATTACAGATATAGGAAAATTAATAATTACCTCGTATGGGAGGTAAACGCCCCCCCCCCCCCCCATATTTCACCAATATTTTGCTGAAAATTTTCATTTTATTCTAAGAATAATACATATAAAATTCAAAGAGCCTTGCTGTTATATTTATACATACATAGGCAGATTAAGAATTACCTCGTAAGGGAGATACCAGTTCGCTCTCCTATTCTACCAATATTTTGCTTAAATTTGCATGTTATTCTAAGAATAACACGCATCGAATTTAGAGAGCCTCACTCTAGAGGTTGAACAGATATAGAAAAATTAAGAATTACCTCGTATGAGAGGTACTCTTTTACCCAAATATATTCCAAAAAAAAATTTCATATTTTAATTTCCCTGCTGTCAATAGAACAGTCCCGAAATTTCCACACGATCGGCTGGATTGCTTGGCGTCCTATCAGGAACATACACACAAACAAACAAACATACAAACAAAGATTGATTTTTATATATACAGATAACGGGCCCAAAAACCTGGGCCATAAAAATCAATGTTTTATGTACAACAGGGTTCACACAGCATTTAATTGAAAAGCAGTAAAATGAGAAAGAACTGTGTTGTTTTCAGGTGGCCACTTAATTATTCCAGTTCGGCTTTGCAATATGAAATGCTGTTTACTGCCCTATATAATAAAGCATAAATCATTTCCATATATTTTTTACTTAAAAAGCTAGAGCAATAATAAAAAAGTGTGAAATTGTTAAATTTTCTTACTTCGGGTGGATACTACTGCTACAGCGGATTTGCGTTTCTGGTACCTCCCAGATTATTCTGAATTTTTTTATTAAAATTTAAATACATGTGGCACAGCTATTTGTTGATTTCACTTCGAATCACTCTTGCCAATTATTTGGAATATGGAGTATTTAACTGAATCATTTGGTGATAAATATTACCAGACTTGTTAATTTTCATACTAATATATTGTTACGAAATGAAAATGCAGATTCAAATGTAACGACACAAACTGACAACCCGATCATTATCTGCTTTATACCCCTAAATCACTGTAATAAAATCAAAACCTGGCAACCAAGTACCACAATTAAACTTGGCATCACTCGACAACTGCCAATAGAATTCAAAATAACGGAAAATGGAAGTTTCCGGAATCTTCAGGAAACGGTAGCTAGAACTTTCAAGATTATTCGAGACTGCTTAATCGCAATTACAAACAGTGACATTAAACTTAAACTGCAAGAGATGTAGACTTGATGACAGCGTAATTTGTTAAGTTGCAAGCATTAGAGTATGTGTGTGTGCGAAGATAAACAAACAGAAGAATAATCTCATGCATCTACACACGCACATACATTGCACCATAGCAAGACCAAAATGATCATGCCGTACACTTAAAGATGAAAAGAGACCTGAATTACAGTACAGTTAAAGATAAAGAGAGACGGCTGTATTCCAGATAGTTAGCGAAGTTACCAGAAGGTTTTATAATTGACTATATAAGGGGAGGCTGCCAGACGACAAGGAAGAAGTGTGTTTTTAAACTTAGACGAGTAAACATCGCCAAGAATAGTTAGTGTGTACATCGCGTTTAGTTGTACGTGTTTTTAAAGTAATAAATAAAGTGTTACTGAGAATTTATTTGTAAAACAAATATCCGTGTTTTATTTTATTGCAATTCAACGAATCCTGTGAAAATAATAAAACCGTTTTTATGTAAAGGACTAAAAACGTAACAATTGGTGTCAGAAGTAAAATTGCAAAATAAAATAAAAAGGACATTATTAATTAATAAAATAAAAAAAAGGACATTATTAATAAATAAAAAGGACATTAATAATAATAAAAAGGACATTAATAAAAAAAAAACATTATTAATTAAAATAAAAATTACAAAAGGACATTAAAAACAAATAGAAGCCATGAAGTTTGAAGAGCTAAAAGTTGAGCAGCTAAAAAAAGAGCTGAGTAAGCTGGAACTGCCAACAACAGGCAATAAAGTGGAACTTCAGAAGAGGCTGATAGATGAGTTCAAGCAGCGTGGCATCGACATCGGGACATACGAATTTGAGGATAAAGAGGAAATAGAGGTATGTACTCGTGCCACGACAAGCAACATGGATTTAAGCACAATGTTCGCCGCTATGATGGAAAAATTTCAAGAATGAGAGAATGCTGGCTGAAGTTCAAGAAACATCTAGAGCTAACAATGAGAGAATACTGGCTGAAGTCAAGGCCGAAGTTCAAGAAACATCTAAGGCCACAAATGAGAAACTTCAAGAAACATCTAAGGCCACAAATGAGAAACTTCAAGAAATTTCTGAGGCCATAAATAGAAGAGTAGATGGCATTGAAGTACAAGTCAGCAAATTCGACGAGAAACTCTCAGAACTAGAGAACAAACTCCATAGCCTAGAAATTGGCGGCGTCGAAGTGCATGTAAAAGATGTGGACGAGAAATTACATGAACTGGAAGCAAAAATTGTTAATCTTCAGTGTCAAGGAGGGCCAGTGAGAGTTATTCCAGAGGCTTCCAGCAGAGTAAAGACGCCTTGTTTCGATGGCAGCGCACCTTTGAACATCTTCAAGTTCCAGTTCGAAACAGTTGCCAGCAAAAATGGTTGGAACAGTGAAGAAAAGGCCATAGAGCTGATTTTGGCCTTAAAAGGAGCCGCAGCAGAAGTACTTGAAACCGTACCAGGGAGCTGCAGAAATAATTTTGATGACATAATGGCGGCACTGCAGCGGAAATATGGTGGCGAACATAAGCGAGATATATACCGCATGGAATTGCGATGTAGAGGACAAAAGCCCAATGAGTCTCTACAAGATTTTGCAATGGAAATTGAGCGGTTAGTGCAGCTTACGTATCCAGGTGAAAACCACCCATTCCTGGATCATGTCAAAACAGAGGCGTTTGTTAATGGCATCCGTGATCCTGACATCAAGCTTGCAGTGTGTGCTACACAAAAGGCTACATTCGCAGAAATGGTTTCATTTGCACTAGCTCAGGAGACTGCTAGGGTGATTTGGAAGCCACAGGTGTGCAAGGTGCGGAACGTGGAGGTCATTGCCGAAAATGAGAGTGATCTGGTCTCTAGCATCAAGGAGGCAGTGAGACAAGCAATGGCGGAGAAGGACGGCAAAATAAAAGCTAAGTGTTATAACTGCGGCAAAGTTGGCCACTTCCAGCGCAACTGCAAGGCGCCAAGAAAAAGAGCCAGATCTGTTTCGCCACCAAGGCATAGTAAACGGGTGAACCAACAAACAACACAAGAGTCCCCGTTAAACTAAAACGAGCTAGCACTAAGGGGCAAGAGCTAGCTCCCACAAACGACGGCCCCACAATCTCCATATCAGTAATGCAGCAGAAAAATAGCAACCTTACTGCATGTGGATACATCAACGGCGAAAAGCACATCTTCACCATAGACACAAGAGCGTCGCAGTCAATAATCAGGCCTGATATAGTGAAGGGGAAGTGTGAACCTTTAAGGAATATAAGACTACGTACAGCTACTGGGGAGCCTGCCACTGTCTACGGTAAGACTGAAGCGAAGGTGACTATAGCCAATATAAGCGTAAAACATGTGTTTATCGTTGCCGATATTGTTGACGAGGTTATTATTGGAGCCGATTTTATGATAAACCATGGCATAAACCTGCATATGGGGCAAACGGTGATGATTTGGCGTAATGTTGAAATACCGCTTGATGTTGGATATGACAATCAAACGCACGTAAGGAAACTAGTTGCTATTGAAAACCAGACTATACCACCGCAGTCTGAATCAGTAATATGGGCACGCATGGAGGGAGATTGTGAGGACAATCGGTTGTGGGTAGTAGAACCAACAGAAATTAAGAGCGAGCTATTAACAGCAAAAGCCCTCGTAAAAACTTGCAAAGGAGGAAAGATCCCTATAAGAGTACTTAATTTATCAGGCAACGAAAAAGTCGTCAGCGGAAATTCTGCTATGGGCCAATGTACTCCACCAGAGGCAATAATAAACTGCGAGCGAAAGCCAGAACCAGCCAATATGTCCGCAAAAGAACGTGAACAATTTGAAGAGCATGTGGGGAAGTGGGTAGCAGGATTAGCAGCTCCTGATAGAAATAAAGCTAAACAGCTGCTAAAAAGGCACACCAGCGTCTTCGCCTAGAAAGATCAAAGCCAAGGGAGAACGGCAATAGTGAAACATGAAATAAATACAGGCGAAGCGAGGCCGATCAAACAGCCACCCAGAAGTGTACCCCTAGCAAAACGGAATGAGGTAAAAGAACTTGTTCATGAAATGGAGCGGAGTGGTGTAATCGAGCCATCTTCAAGTCCTTGGAGTTCGCCCGTTGTCTTAGTCAAAAAGAAGGATGGCAGTACGAGATTCTGCGTTGACTACAGAAAGCTCAATGACGTTACTAAGAAGGACAGTTATCCACTACCAAGAATTGACGACACCTTAGACACGCTGGCTGGAACGAAATGGTTCTCCACGTTAGACCTACAAAGCGGATATTGGCAGGTGGAGATTGCAGAGAAAGATAAGGAGAAAACTGCTTTTAGCGCGAGCGATGGATTATGGCAGTTTAAAGTTATGCCATTCGGGCTCTGCAATGCTCCAGCTACTTTTGAACGCCTAATGGAACGAGTGCTGAAAGGACTTCACTGGAAGACTTGCTTGGTGTACCTTGATGACATCGTCGTGATGGGAAAGACTTTTGATGAGCACCTCAAAAATTTGGCAGAGGTTCTTCAACGCATATCATCAGCTGGTTTAAAACTTAGCGTCAAGAAATGTGCATTGTTCCAGAGAGAAGTAAAGTATTTGGGCCATCGAGTTACAGCAGACGGAATCTCAACGGATGAAGATAAAATACGAGCAGTAAAGGACTGGCCTCGTCCGAAAAATCTTCATGAACTGCGCAGCTTTTTGGGCCTTTGTACCTACTACAGACGCTTTGTACCAAATTTTGCCAACGTCGCTGCAAGCTTGCATGAGCTAACCAAGAAGTCGAGGCCGTATCACTGGGGCGAACAGCAGGAGAATGCGTTCCAGACACTAAAGGATTTACTGAGTACGTCACCAGTACTAGCCTACCCCATAGCTGGAGAAAAATTTTTGCTTGATACCGATGCGAGCGGCTATGGCATAGGAGGTGTGTTGTCGCAAGTTGTCAATGGCACAGAAAAAGTGATAGGCTATTATAGCCGTATACTCTCAAAGCCTGAAAGAAACTACTGTGTGACACGACGTGAGCTTTTGGCAGTGTTGGAGTGCATAAAACACTACCATAAGTACCTGTATGGCCAACACTTTACGCTGAGGACCGACCATTCTGCATTGAGATGGCTGTTGCAGTTTAAAAATCCTGAAGGGCAGCTAGCGCGCTGGATTGAACGTCTTCAAAGCTACGACTTCAGCATCGAGCATAGAAGGGGCGTAAAGCATAACAATGCAGATGCTTTATCACGACGGCCCTGCAGCTTGGAGTGCAGACATTGTGTTAAGGCCGAAAAGAAGGAATGCGTTATTGATGTTCGGCTAACGCACATCGATTCCGATGAGGACTGGTCAGCGGCACAGAGAAACGACACCATATTGGCGACAATTATAGCAGCCAAAGAGGAAAATAGAAGACCTGCTCGCAATGTAATATCAGCTGAAAGCCCACTTGTGAAATCTTATTGGGCTCAGTGGAATAGCCTGAAGCTGATAAACGGGTGCTTGTACCGCGTATGGGAAAGTGCAGATGGTAAAATGGCTTCCAACCTAATAGTTGTGCCATCCTCCAAGGTGAATAAGGTTTTGCACGAGTTCCACAATGGTCCTAGTGGCGGTCATCTGGGAGTGACAAAAACGCTGGAGAAGCTAAAACAGCGTTTTTATTGGGTTGGGTGTCAACAAGCCGTAGCCGACTGGATAGCAAACTGCCCACAGTGCATCGCAGCAAAAGGACCAGCAAGAAAAAGTCGAGGACAGCTGCAACAGTACAACTCAGGTGCACCATTTGAGCGGATAGCAATGGATATAGCAGGTCCTTTTCCCGTCAGCGACGCCGGGAATCGCTATGTTCTTGTGGTGATGGACTATTTTAGTAAATGGCCAGAAGTATATGCCATACCCAATCAAGAAGCAAGGACAGTTGTGAATGTATTTGTCAACAACTGGGTATGTCGCTATGGTGTTCCAATAGAATTACATTCTGACCAAGGTAGAAACTTCGAGTCTGCTATATTCCGGGAAATGTGCGAATTATATGGGATAAAGAAAACAAGAACGACGCCGCTGCACCCACAGTCCGATGGCATGGTAGAAAGATTTAATCGCACTCTAGAGGAGTACCTGCGAAAAGTGGTAAGCGCGCATCAAAGGGACTGGGACGAGCACATTCCCAAATTTTTGTTGGCATATAGGTCAGCTGTACATGACTCGACATCACGAACACCTGCTAAAATTGTCTTCGGGACGGAATTAAAATTGCCTGGTGATTTGGAATTTGGCGTTAAGCCTACACCAACAAGTGAAGAAGGCACCAGCTCTTCCCAAGAGCAAGAAAATTTTAATGAGCTACATGAATTTGTACGCAACCGAATTAGAATGGCCAGTGACAAGATGAAGGCTAGATATGACCGAGCTGCAAATTCTGAGGGATTCAATGAGGGTCAATTGGTTCTACTTTACAACCCACAACGAAAGAAGGGATTGTCTCCAAAATTGCAGACTCATTGGGATGGACCGTATAAGGTTATTAAAAGGTTGAACGATGTCGTCTATAGGATACAGAAGTACAACAGCCCAAGGTCCAAAATGAAAATCGTACACCTGGAACGACTGGCGCACTATGGAAAAGGTGATTGTGTGCCTATTCGGGACGAACAGGCTTAAGTGGGCGGCAGTGTTACGAAATGAAAATGCAGATTCAAATGTAACGACACAAACTGACAACCCGATCATTATCTGCTTTATACCCCTAAATCACTGTAATAAAATCAAAACCTGGCAACCAAGTACCACAATTAAACTTGGCATCACTCGACAACTGCCAATAGAATTCAAAATAACGGAAAATGGAAGTTTCCGGAATCTTCAGGAAACGGTAGCTAGAACTTTCAAGATTATTCGAGACTGCTTAATCGCAATTACAAACAGTGACATTAAACTTAAACTGCAAGAGATGTAGACTTGATGACAGCGTAATTTGTTAAGTTGCAAGCATTAGAGTATGTGTGTGTGCGAAGATAAACAAACAGAAGAATAATCTCATGCATCTACACACGCACATACATTGCACCATAGCAAGACCAAAATGATCATGCCGTACACTTAAAGATGAAAAGAGACCTGAATTACAGTACAGTTAAAGATAAAGAGAGACGGCTGTATTCCAGAAAGTTAGCGAAGTTACCAGAAGGTTTTATAATTGACTATATAAGGGGAGGCTGCCAGACGACAAGGAAGAAGTGTGTTTTTAAACTTAGACGAGTAAACATCGCCAAGAATAGTTAGTGTGTACATCGCGTTTAGTTGTACGTGTTTTTAAAGTAATAAATAAAGTGTTACTGAGAATTTATTTGTAAAACAAATATCCGTGTTTTATTTTATTGCAATTCAACGAATCCTGTGAAAATAATAAAACCGTTTTTATGTAAAGGACTAAAAACGTAACAATATCATTAATATATAAAAACTTTATTAATTTTATTTGAGATATTTTGCAATTAATTTAAAAAAAAAATATGATTACTCGCTTTTAAAAAATTAGCCAATAAAGCTTCACAAGCGTTAAAAAATACTATCTGTTTGACAATATAATTGAAGTATTTTACTGTTACTGCAGTGCAATTACAATGCAGATATCATTTATCATTCCATTTTAAAACCATTATGATCCAAAAGGCAAAAATAAATAAATCTATTTCTTATTTTTTCAACTAATGACTAGCAAACACGAAAAACTCCGAATTGCATCATTAAAGGAAAATTGTACTAACATTTTATTAAAAACACAACAGAAAATATTAAGTCAGAGTAAGAACTGTGCTTCCTCTGCAATAATGAAAAGAAAACAACGTAAAGAAAACTAAAACCAGCAACGAAAATACAAAATACAAATACTACAATATTTAACCATTTTTCTTACAGCAGAATTTCGTTTGGAATATGTTCCATATTTGCTGTATTGCCGGCAGCGTAAACCCACCAAAAGTGTAAAGAAAATTAAAAAATTAAAGTTAAATGAAAAAAAAATTAAGCTTTATTTATTTTTATGTAATTTTGCACAATTTTTGTAGTTTAAAATACACATTTATTTGGCGGAAAACGATTTGCATACCTTTTGTTTGATATTGTGCCGAAGGGTCAGCCATTCCTTTTTCTTAGTGGCCATTTTTTAACAACCAAAAATTAAACATAAAAATAGAAATAATAATGATTAAGTGCTACTTAACACGAATAAGCTAAGAAGGTAAGGAAATTTGTTTCTTAGAAAGGAATTATACTTTATACGGTTATATATGTGTAGTCCATTTGCAAACTCCGCTAAGTTAAACAAAAATTCTCTTTAAGCCGCCATTTTATTTGTTGTTTGAAGTTTTAATTGATTTTTTAAAAATTCCGTTCTATTAACCCTGCTGTTAGGTCCCGACCATTTCGGTCAATTTTTGTTTTCTTTTCGCCTTAACTACGGAACGGTTCGATATGTCAACTTAAAACGTTAGCTAGTGTGGTATTTTTATATATTATTACTTCTACGAAATTTTTAATTATCTATGATATAAAGGAAGATAAAAAAATAAAAAATTTGATCTTAGGCTCGGACCATTTTGGTCCGTTGATATTTATTAATATGAACAAAATTTACAAAACAAGTGCAAAAATTGTAATTTCCTCAGTACTTGATTAGCAAATTATTTCTCGTTGTAATTTGCATATGAATTTGCAGCATATGATGCACTTACTATCGCACTTAAATTTGGAGCAGCTGCAAGTCCCTCATTTTCTAGAAGATGACATTTTTGGTAAACGGCTCAAAGATGGTGCAAAATCAGAAAATGATGTTATAATATCAGTCAGAAGGGATCCCAGAAATCTGGAATAGGTGCTAACTTATCATTAAAAATTCGTAAAACACATTTTAGTGCATTCATTGTTAAAAAAAAACTATATAGATCAAAATCTATATAGACCTAACATAAGGGTTAACATAGTGGACTTTGCAAGTGGACTACTGATATGTATGTACATTAGGGTGAGTGATTTTTTTATTTAACAATCGCTTTGGAATACCTGTAAAAATTTGCTCTTTTAACTTTCAAATATAAACATGATATGTATTTAGAGGTGTACGCAAGATCATTAAGTTTTACTATATTCTTGAATTTAGTAAAAAAATCACAAATATTTTATCAACGCTAATTGCGTTACATGGGCAACCTTTTGCACCAGCATGGTACAAAATGCTGCAGAGGGTTGCCAAAGGATGCGCCAGCGTCGAAAAGCACTCTTCAAGACCAGTGCTGGAATACCATCCGGCCCAGGAGACTTATCTACGTTGGGGCCCCTAAAACCTTTTTAGGCATAGTTACGGATACTCTTTCAATCGCGGGCAGTGGTTGATTGCTTTCCGGCAAGTGGGAATTATTTGCCAATAGTTCAGCCAGAAGGTTAGCTTCATCAACCGGGTCAGTGAATATTTGGGCATCCTTTAAAAGAGCCGGAATTGAGGAACTAGCATTTTTCTTTATCCTTTTAACGAATGACCAAAACTTCTTGCTGCCTCGAGGAGCAGCAAGAATTTTAGCACGAAGACGCTGCTCGTACAAAGCTTTTTTCGCGCTTCAGCACCCTGGCACACGAAGATCTCGCCCTTTCAGTATCTGCGCTTTTGTTACTACGCCAGATATTGAATATTTCCTCTCTGGATCTGACAGCATTCTTGCACGTCTGATTGAACCAAGACTTCGATCTGGGTTTAAGCAGGATTCGCTTAGATGGAATAAAGGCTTTCATTCCCAGCAAAATTATATTTTCAACCACTTTCGCCGTGGCATTGACATTTCTGTCTAGAAAACATAGTTTCCAGTTGAGCTGCCGTGAACCACAAAGCTTTTTCGCGCCTTAGCACCCTGGCACACGAAGATCTCGCCTTTTCAGTATCTGCGCTTTTGATACTACGCCAGAAATTGAATATTTCCTCTCTGGATCTGACAGCATTTTTGCACGTCTGATTGAACCACGACCTCGCTCTGGGTTTAATCAGGATTCGCTTAGATGGCATAAAAGGTTTCATTCCCAGCAAAATTATATTTTCAACCACTTTCGCCGTGGCATTGACATTTCTGTCTAGAAAACATAGTTTCCAGTTGAGCTGCCGGAAAAATTCGTTGAGGTCAGCCCAACGAGCCTTTTCGTAAATATATTTAGAACGTCTCGTAGCTGTTTGTGAGGCGTTGCGAAGTTTTGAGAACGAAAAGGACGGCGAAACGGTGCAATGATCCGAGTTACCGAGAGGCGCATTAACAGTCACTTCGTACTTGTTGGGGTGCGAAGTGAGAAAAAGGTCGAGAGTATTGTTTTGGTGCCCTTCAACATGCGAAATATGTGTTGGCTCATTCACTAATTGCGCGAGGTGATTGTGCGTGGCGAATAACTCAACATATTGGCCTTCTGGAGTTGTATGACTTGAATGGCGAAGCCAAGATGAATTGTGAATATTGAAATCACCAGCAACAACAATTTCACTATTCGGACAACTCTCAAGGATCTTCGAAATTGAATCGGAAAGGATATCGAAATTGAGTATAGTTTTATCCCTTACCGTATTTGGACTTCTGTACAGAAATCCGAAGTGCATATAGTGTGTAAAGATTTTGAATTTAACCCATAGACAGCTAAATGCAGGATCATTGCGTATATATACCGCAAGACCCCAGTGAAGACTGAAAAGTGATAGAAGGTGATACCCAGGTAAATGAAAATCCTGTGGATCAGGAAAACATCCGGCCGATAGAGACAAATGTGAGCCTACACAGAAAAAAAGTTCGGCCGTAAACCTCGTATGTTACAGAAGTCTATTCTGAAACGGCCTGCCATAGCAGTATGTGAAAG
This sequence comes from Panzeria rudis, assembly GCA_956483635.1. Lineage (NCBI taxonomy): Eukaryota > Metazoa > Arthropoda > Insecta > Diptera > Tachinidae > Panzeria > Panzeria rudis. The sequence continues at coordinate 32,437,915 of OY101451.1, read as the reverse complement.
TCGAATCGGCTGTTTATTTTATAGTGCTGAAACCAATGACATCAGTTGCTGCTGTTTAGAATGCTCAGTGACCAGTGCTATGCCTTCGTCAATGAACAGTCAAACAACAACTAACACAATGGCATCAGCATAATAAAAAAAATAAATTAAAAGGAAAACTAGAGAAGGGAATGGATGACACTAATAAGGAGCCATAAAAGCCCTGATCTGGTCATTGTTTTTTGACACGCCTCACTGTGCCAGCACGGATGTTGTGCCAACACTGGAATGCCGCGGACCGCTATTTATTTTTTATGGTTGGTATTTTGGCACCTACAACTGAATTACAAAATAGTACATGCAACCAACAGAATTCGATTGGCTACAAATTCGATTATCACAACGAATCTTTTTTCTCTGTATGCATATCGACGTTGTTGCTTAAAAAGGGCCAAGCAGCTGGGTAAAATAGTGCGAGATTGGCCCTTTTTGCGCAACAGCGTCCATATGTATAAAACTTCATATCGATTTGCGCTGTCTACGAATTCATTTCCGACCCAAGATTCCTTGGCGAAAATTTCTCTGAAATTTAAAGAAGTAATTAAGCTATATGTTTCTTATTCTATAGAAACCCAATACACAAACTTTCACTATATACATACCTTTTTTGAATTAAGAACTGCAGCATCCGTAGTTGATATTTTTCCTCCATCAGCGTTTCTATTTTTTTTTTGCGATTTTTCGCAAATTATGAATATTTGTAACATTTTTTTGAACGTATTCTTTAAATAATTAATTAAGATTTATTTATTTAAATTTGTCATTTATATTCAAAATTTTTTTCCCATTGCTGAGTATCAGTTGAGAACATCGAATTAGATATTTTATTATATTAAAACTAAATTTGTGTGATAGATATTTGGAAATTACAACTAAAATTATATTTTAAGTAAAATTATTTCATGCTATAATATATTTTTTTGTTGCAATCCCCGATATGAAGTAGTCATATATAATATAATTTAGTTGTGCCTTCAAAATCTATAAATTAGTTTAAGGAACTTTAAAATTGATTGGGTTGATTACTATTTCGGCTGTGTGATTACTCGTATCCATTTTGAATATGGAATTGCGGCTGTATATACAGAAAATTTATTTCGTTTGTTGATATATATTAAGTCGGAAGAAGATTTGATTATTGAAAGTAATATGTAATAGTTATAACCATTTTCTAACTGTTCTGTTCTCTCTGTGTATGTTTATTAAAGCACTCATATGTGAAAAATTGTTATTCCTTCGCTTTCCGCTCCTCAAAATAACACTTTAGCACATTCCATACATTTCATGGCTGATCTAATGTACATACATATGTCAAAGAAAATTCGTCCTTATTAAATTAAATAAATCGTTTTTCAGTGCAAAGCTGTCCTATTTTCACTGCATGCTTTATATTTTCTAATCGAAAATTTACATTGTAATAAATTGGTTCGCATACATTTTACTTTTAAAGCATTGATGGATGTGCAATTTACTGCTAAATTTAAATGACATATTTAGTTACAATAAAAAGTTAATAAAAGAGGGTTCAATTGTTGGCAAATAGTTAGTTTATTTGACTTTGGTATCAAAATGATAAATTTGCACTGCGATTATTTATAATTCTGACCAGGATTATTATACAATTGGAATAAATTACATCTATTTCTAATAGCTTTTAAAAGGCAGTTTGAGCTAGACGGCAATGATTTTGTTTTACTTTTAGTTATTTGTGTGAGCTTTAAAAAAAATTAACAATTTTAAGAATGGATATGATTTTTCTCAATATGAAAATAAACTTTAGTGTTGAATTGTCTTTTATTAATACATATTCTGCACTGAAAAGAAAGCCTTCATGTATATAATAATATTTTACGTTACAGCAATGTTTTTGTCATTGTTTTTCAACCAACGTAACGTCACGTCATTCCTGTTATGAAAATTGCTTCATTAATTATAAAAATTTCATAATTAAAATGAAACTTTTCGTTCGCACCACCAGACGGCTTTTTTTATTTAGTCCTGCCAGAGACTTAATTTAATATTTTTAACATTTGAAAATTACTTACTTTAATTTTACTTCCTATAAATAAATTTGTAAATATTAATCTTGAACCCTTGATCTCTTGTTTGTTAGCCAAAACCTTTACTGCTTCAGCCATGTCACCATTGAAAATTTATATTACAAAATCAATATAAAAGAAAAAGAAAATTATACGATAAAAAAAAATTCATTTCCAATATCTGTATTTGAACTTGAGTTCTAATTTTATTTTTTACTTTTTCATTTCCCGAATGAAAAAATTTCATATTATTAATGACAACACAAAATGTATAAAATGTGCCTGAAAAAAGTTTCATACCGTTTATGTAATTTTTCGTTGCTGATATGCAATGTTTCATGCCATTAATGACATTTTTCGTTGTATTAATGTAAGGGGTTAACGTAACGACTTCACTCCCATTACGAACCGTTTTCCTTTCAGTGTGGTATGTGGTGGAAATCGATCGATTTCAAATCACGCCGATTTCAAGAAACAAAATCTCCTGAAAGATGAATTGTTGATGTTTATATTATTTTCGAGGCTTACAGTATTTTATACCATCTTAAATTCGATTTCACTGTATCGTGCGATTTATATAACATATATTTGGCTATTATTTGTTTTATGAAATCGAGCGATTTGAAATCGATCTATTTCCATCACACACAGAGAAATAAAGTATAATACGTACGCTCAAATTGGATAACACATAAATATTACCCATTGTTAAGTTAATTAGCTAAAAAAGCTCGAGCCATATTTTATTATCTTTATAAATTATCAAAGAATTATGCGCTGCACTGCGTCCACATCAAGGTCCTTCTCTTAAAGAACTGTGAAATCATTGTTCTATACCGTTTGCTATCCTTATAGTTGTTTTTCAACATAAAAAGTTAATCAACAATAGTGTTACTGCATTATATCGGAATGAAAGGAAAGCAGTTGACATTTTGTACAATCGTTTTGCTTAGTGTTCCATAAGAAGACCCAAAAGTCGCATAAGGATTACCTTTTGAAACTATTTCATACTACAATAGAAGATAGAGCTGAAAATTAAACGAATTGCTTCGTCGGTATTGTAGCAGAACCGTAGGCGAAGTAAAAGAACTAATAAAATGGCTACACAGCTTAAACAGCTCAATGCCTCTACATCAGAGGGGCTTGTAACACTGCTCTAAAAAAACGCGCAATAGAAGGGTTGTAAATGAATTAAGCTTTCTATCTCTCTACCCTATCCCTTTTCCAAAGAAGGTAATACATTAATTAATTAACTGGTAGGCATTAATTGCCTGATTGTGTTACTTCTCTTAAAAAAAAGCTATTAGAAATTTTATATATCGTCACCTTACCGTTCAAACTTGATAAGTTCTTTTTTTTAAAATTTGTGGTTTTTTCTTTGTTAGGTTTGCTGGTTTTGGGACCGCCCTTGTATATTTGGATTTTAATACAAAACATTTTTTTGGGGAAAAAATTATTAAATAAATTAAGATATAATTTCACAAATATTTAATTTTTTTTTTAATTTTTACAAAAAATATCTTATAGTGTATAGTAGGGTATTCATTTAACAGGGCTTTTGTTTTAATCGGCTAATCGCTCGATTAAGTAGTCGAAGTTTTGGTTTTATCGGTTAATAATCGTTTAATTTCAGTATTAATCGGTTAACCGATTAATAAATGTTTTCCATATATCAAGTAATTGCAACAAACAAAAATGCATAAATTATTTATTATTTTGAGTTTAATAGTAAAAAAACAAGAACATAACAAACATAACAATTCTTTAACTAAATCGAGCAAAACAAATCACAATATGTATTAATTAAAAAATTAACAAGTATGTGTGATCATTTTATTAGTTATTTCAATAGTTTAAGGAGATTTTCTAAAAAATCTTTCAGCAAAATTATTTGGTTTAAATGTTCAGGATTTAAGCGATTCTTTTTTCTAGTTTTGATAGAACTTAACTTAAAAAATTCTTTCACTTATCGTAGATTTTGAAGAAATTGAAAGCAGTCCTTAATACAGAATATCTAGTTTCTAATTCCTTTTCCTGTATTTCTCTAAACATATAAAGTCGTCCAGTATGTCCAGTTTGATTTTTTCAATTTCTTCGAACTGTTTCGCTTAATTCTGTTATAAGATTTCTTGTATTACTATCGATAGTTTATTCTGTTCTCAGGTGATCATCTAACTCATACTGGCAGAGCTCAGCAACGAACATTCTGCAAAAAAGTATATTTGCGAATTCCTTAGTTTCCGTTTTTGTATTGTATTTTAAAACACTGTTGCTAGAAGGAAATATTCCTGAGTGCAGGTATAAACTAATTGAATTCGTCTCTCATTAAATCCAATCGTTAGATTTTTAATTAAATCGTTGGCAATAGTATTATTGGCTTTTATTAAACTATTAAACAAAAACTTAGTGCTTCCTTCAAGTTCAATTAGGGAAGCAGAGTATTTACTAAGTTCTTTTATAGCCACGTCCAAAGGTTTTAAAGTTTTACTTAAGCTCAGATCACTGAACACACTTATTTTTTTGTATGAAAAATAATTTTGATACACATACCTTTTGCATATGAAATGAAATACAAAATATAGTTTATAATACTACAAAGCATGAAAAATTTTGTTATGTCGGTTAGTCGCTTAATCGACTGAAATTAATCGGTAACAGTTAATCAAAAATAGCCAATTTTAAATTTTCCGATCAGTTAATCGGGTAGTAATTAACCGGTTAACCAATTAACGGTTAACCGAATGAATACCCTAGTGTATAGATGACTCATTCAAGTTTCATAGTGAGCATGATAGTCGTTCAGAAGTTAGACTGCCAAAATACCTTTAAATTATGTTTGCGAAGTACTGTGACCACACAGAAAAAAATAGACAAGAATTATATCCAATAAGACCATGTTATTGAAAAAAATATGAATTTAAATAACATTTGTCATTAACTTAATACAATATTTCGTTGTTTTTATTTCTACCCCATGCCGGTTATATCTCTTCTTTTCATACAAAAGTACTTAAAACAAGTTTTATCTCATAGAAATATAACTGGGACATGGCTCGGCTGTAGAGAGCAAGCTTTACGACCGGGAAGCCCGAGTTCGTATCCCAGGCATGTCAACATTATTTTTAATTTATATTTTTTTCTTTTGAAATAATTTTGCTATCAATATAGCGGAATTCTTTATCACAGGAAATTTGAAAAAGAAATTATTGAATACCGGGATTTTTGTTATCAAAAACGAAACTTAATTTTTTCTGTGCAGTCTAAAGGCCGTGTCAGCTACAACTTTGTCGCTTTGCGTGACGTTTCTAACTTTGATAGAAAAGTGTAAAGCAAATGGTGTATGACACAATGAAAACTTTGACAAAACTCGCTCATTGCTCGTTTACCAAAAAAAGTAGTTGAAAATTTTGCTATTTTTTTTTTTGGTCAATTATGTTATTTTACGATTTATTATAAGAAAATAAATGGCACATACATATTTACCTCATTAAAACAGATTCAAACGCACGATATGTTTCGTTTGGCAATATAATAAAAGAAAATGATTCCAGCTGATTGTCAAAGCAAGCAAAAAGATGAGAGTTGCCGAACTTTTCGCTTCACGCTGCGTTAAAGGTGCTTTATGTAGCATGTTTCTTATAAGTATGTACATTTCATCATAGATGTCAAAGCGAATCTGTAATGCAACGCGAAGCAAAAGTTTTATCTGACATGGCCTTAACTTCTGAAACTTTGTACGAGCTTAATTAATTTTTTTTCCTAAAAAAATATTTTTCTAAAATCCAAATATATAAGAAATATATTATTTGACATATTGTCATAATTTTATTTTATATAAAATTTATTTGCTGGTGTTTAAGCATTATCTATATGCATTTCATTGGTGCTTTACCAAATCATCACCAATTTGAACAGTTACTTATGTACTAGGGATGGGCAAAAATATCGATATATAGATATTTCCTTAAAAATATATCGATATATATCGTCGATATTTTTAATATCGATATTTTTTCAAATTATATCGACAGTATCAAATGCGATATTTTTTAGTTTTGGTTTTGTTTTTCGTGCAATTTTTAAAAACATTTCGGCACAGTCTTCATCAAATAGAATATTACTAACAAAATCTTTTGTTTTATTTATAATATTTTGTCTATGCGAAAAGTTTTCATTCTTTGAGTGTAATTTTGTTGTTTATGTTTCATGAAATATTGGTGGAACAGTAAGGATCTTGGAAATTAACTCTGTACAGCTTAGTTATTTATAAGAAAGGAACTTTTATTGCTTTATTTTAAAAAAAACTTGGGGACTACGTATGAATTATCATTTTTGAAAAAATATCGATATTTCGATATATCGACATTTTTTATTCGATATATATCGATGCTGATCGATATATAAATATATATCGATATCGATAATATCGATATATTTTTTCACTTGCCCATCCCTATTATGTAGACACTTTCAAAATCCATTGAGAATTTACAAATAAAATCATTTATGATATAGATATAATATAGTCAGAAACTATAAAAATCGGAGACAAAAAATTTTCTGCTTCACAAATTATGTCCCACATGTGTTTTTCGCCGATAGAGAGTAAGTCCCCAAAACAGAAATGAACTAAGTCCAAGACTTTTATATGGAGGGCAACAACAACGATTTTTATGGTATTAGTTTTAAAATTTAATTCACATCTGTTTTGGGACGAAGTTTATTAGGGGACGTAGTTCTTACCACTGGGAGGCAGAAAGTACTAAGTCTTTTAAGTCCCAAAAAAAGAAAAGAACTATGTACGTCCCCAAACTTTCATATGGTGTGCAAGAACAGCGTTCATCTTTTGGGACTTAATACGCTTTTAAAATTGCGGACGTGAGTAGTGATTTCGCTGAGTAAACGTTCTCTGCCATGTCAGCCTTGGGCCGGTCCTAACGGGTTTCTCCTCTGCCTTTGTCGAATAATGGCTTCGCTGAATAAAAGTTTTCTGCCTAGCCGGATTTCGCCCGGGGTTAAAGATTTTTTCTTCTTAGTATGTCAAATAGTGGCTTCGCTGACGAAAAGTTTTTTGATTTTCTTTCTAAATGTATGTGGGCAATGGCTTTGCTGAGTAAAGGTTTTCTACCTATCAGGCCTTCGGCCGGGCTTAAAGTTTATGTTTCCATTATTTTGAATACTGACTTGCCTTGGTAAAGATTTTCTATCTAGACAGCTTTCGACCTGGCATAAAAGTTATCTAGAGGGTGCTAAATTGATAAGTTCAGCAGAAAATCTTTAGTAAGCGAAGCCATTATTTGACATACCCAGAAAAGAAAATTCTTCGGACCGGCCAAAGGCGGGATAGGGGAAAAACAGTTTACATTTCGAAGCCATTGTTTAACATATTTAGAGGGGAAAATTAAAAATACCTTTAGTCAACGAAGACACTATTCACTCAGCGAAGCCGTTATTCGACATACCCAGAGGAGGAAACCCTTAAGTCCGGCCGAAAGCCGTCTAGTAACAAAGACTTTGCTCAGAGCAACGACTATTCGATATCAAAGGAAAGTAAACATTTAGTACGTTATTTTCTTAAAATTGAATTAAAATTGCATTTGAATGAATATGAATTTTCTTGTACAAAACTATGTATCTATACGCAAATATAAATACATATACATAATGTGTTCTAAATTTGGATTTATAAAAACTTTTTAGTGGCATTTGCAAAAAGCTTTTTTACGTATTCAACTTTTTTGTTTTTAATAAAAGAAGTAAAAAAAGTTACTTAATTTTTTTTTATTGCATTTTTGGTCGTTACTAAAAATAACTTTTTTATTGCAGATTTGGTATAATTTTGTTTAAAGTTTTAGTTCATTCCATTAGGGACTTAATACATTTTAAACTTTGGGGTGTTAGTTCACTTAGTCCCCAAACTCTGTACAATTACATTGAAATTAAAATAAATTCAAAAATTAGAGTAACTACACGAAAGAAAGGATTAGTTTGGGAAATATTAAAATAGCTGATATAACACTTTATCAAAGAAAAGTTGCTTTGTCCGAAAACATCCATCATGAGCGATTCAGTATGCCAACAAATTTGATATAAAAATCAATAAAGAATTACAACACAATTTTTTCTTAATGTTTAAAAGGCCATATTTTACGAATCAGGTAAAATAGCGATAAATAAATTTGATTTTTATTCAATTATTTTTTTAATTTTTCCGCTCTTTTTTCCCTCTGTGTTACGCCGCAAAAGCTTATGATCCCGTGGCCATGTTCTGTAACTTGTGAGAAATTTTCGCATAGAGAAAAATGTAATTATTATATTAGTCATTCCACTTTTGCAAAATGATTTATAAACAATTAATATTCTACTGAATAAGTAAAATATTAATTTTGGCAAATAGTGCGATTATAAATTAAAAAAAGAAAATTTAAGTTTTTTGTTACTCACCATGTGTACTACAGGATGAAAATTGAAAATTTCTCACATTTGTTAAAGAACATGGGTACAGGTGTGATAATCACAGACTTAAGTATTCACTTAAATACAAATAAATATCAATAAGTAAGAATATTTGGAAAATCAATCCTCCCTCAATGCTTTTTTTATGTTGTTAATAATATATTATAGTATTTGTAAAGTAACCAAATCGCACCGCATTAAAAATATATGTGTAAGTGATTATTGACATATCACATAATGCCGCTAAAGACAGGATGGGCTTAGTTTGGAACTATTTGGAGGAAGACAGTCAAAAAAACCACATTGCAGAAAGTGTTCTAAGGCTTACAAATATCACGGATCAATAAATAAATCATAAATAGATCAATAAATAAAGTACACATTATACAAACTGATAGTTTCAATGAAGATCCAAACAAGAATAATATGACAAAATATGTAAAGATAAGTTATTTTAATTCAATCTAACAATTAATATATATGAAGGATTTTGGCTGAAAATTTAATGTCTGTTAATACCTTTAAAAAGTCGAAGCAAGTGATTGAATATATTAAAAATTGCGGCTTTACCGTAGTGATTCAAATGAAAGGTTTTATTCATTATTTGTTCGAATATTCGAATAAATGTTTAAAATTATTCGCCTGTTCGAACAAGAAAAAAATTATGAAAATTTACTCGAACGATTATAAAACCCGAATAATTAACAACATTAGTGCCATATTATTTTGATATAGAAGTATAATATGATAAGCTTTAATTATTTTATTCTGATAAGAGTATGGTTGGCAGCAACCACATATCTCCGTCATAGTATTTTTCTATAGAAATATAATATGATGCTTTAATTATTTTAGTGTAAAAATAATATGATTGGCTCAAACTACACACATAAATAGTTGAAGGCATGTTTTCTATTCTGAGTTGCAGTGTTCGGATGATATTAGGAGGGATTCTACAACCTCTGTGCTAAATTTCATAAGGAGAGTCATGCAGAGCTGGCTTTAATTTATAGATCTGTGGCACAAAAGATCCACCTGGTGTCGCAGTGCCGGTCTTTGGACCAGATCCTTCCCCTATTCTATCTAACCACATACATGTCTTAATCATAGTATTTTTCTGTTAGATCATGGTTGCCTCAACCCTGTTTTTTCTTTGTGTTTTTCTCATAGATTTCAGAGAATTTTACAAACAACTGTGATTTATTGGTAATGAAATAGTTCACAACGTCTAAACTCTAAACGTTTCATTTGCTTCTTGTTTTCAATTTAAATTTTTTTTTTGGTATCAGTCACATATTAATTCTCCTTCGCCATCGGCAAGAAGATGGAATCCGGCGTTTGCTTCCGTTAGATACTAAATATTTCTTTGCAGAGGGCTTAAAATAGGTGAAGAGTCCCTGCATTAGGTGCATATGATTATTATGAATAAAAAAAGGACTTATATACGTGTCCTAATGCATTATTATAAGTCCTACCAGTCATATTTGTTTCAATATAGAGTAAAAACGAAAGTTTTCGATATGAAAACAAGGGTTTGAACTTTGCACCACTCCACTTTAAATGAAAATCAACACATGTCCTCTACTACTGGGTACGCGTAACGTGATAAACAATTATTTCGGTACCTTTTAAGGTTTCTATATTATAGGCCTCTAAGCCTGGGCATCTCAGCAATTTTTGAGAAAAGTTCGTCATATTTAAGATCGAATCACTTTAGAACGCGTCATCGGATATAAATGAAATCTATGGCATTCGAAAGGTTTCTGTCTAAAATGCCAAAGTATCTTTTATTCTTTAATATCCAAAAAAATGGTATTTTAATTTTCTTTATTTTTTTTACAGACTGTAGCCAACTGACATGTCTTTATTGTGTACAATTTTCATAATTCAAAAGTTATAGCTATTTCTTTTGGATAACTCGATAATTTCTATGAAAACTGTATACATTGAAAATAATCTATGCAACATTTTACAAAAAAAACTTTCGTAATTACTTTTTTCGTATTATATGCGAAACTTTCGTACATTCAACGAAAAAGCTTTTAGTCTAGAATTTTATTATTTTACGAAAGTAACGAAAACTATTCGTATTTACTTTTTTCGTAGAATGTACGAAACTTTCGTACATATTACGAATTAGGTTGAGTCCAGAATTTTATTATTTGACGAAAGTAACGAAAACTTTTCGTAGTTATTTCTTTTCGTAAATTATACGAAACTTTCGTACATATTACGGAATAAATTTTTACACCAGAATTTCATAGTTTTACGAAAGCAACGAAAACATTTACTAGTACGTTTTTTCGTAAAATATACTAAAATTTCGTACGTATTGCGAAATTAATTATGGACTATATAAGTTGTTCTTAAAATTATTGAATCATATAAAATTGGGCACTAAGTGACCCGTATACATATAAATTGTAGACAGCGTTACCGTCGAAAATTTTCAAAAAGGGGCACAAAAAAGGATTTTGATAATAAAAGGGGCACAAAAATGGGATTTCTGAGAAAAAACTTTAATAACAAGAAAAATGTAAAAAAAATTTTAAATTTTTTCGTAAAACACAAAAAATATTTAGTAATATTCTCTAAATATTACCTTAATCTATGAAAGTATTTCGATATTTTTATCTTTTCTACGAAACTCTTTCGTATTATATAAAAAATTATTTCTTAAAGCACAAAACATAATTCGTAAAATAAACACAAAAATTTCGGTCGTTTCTTACATTTTACGAAAGAATTTCGTGGTGCGAAATTAGAAAATATTTCGTAAAATATACGAACGATTTCGTTCATATGTCGCATGGTTTTTTTTCAGTGTAAGAAATAATAATAAAACAAACTATTTGAATACATTAGGATTTTTTTAAATGTAATTTTGAAAATACCATAATTTTGTAGCGCGTCATCATACTTTAGTAATTCAAATATCATTTAAAAGGTTTAAGCTCACTTTTTTTCAAATCCAAGACAAGGCCATCGCAAATGAAAAAAATGTTGATCCTTAAATATCCTGAAAATTGGTATTTATTTTCTATGGTTTTTTTTTACAGCATATAGCAAGCTAATCTATCGCCATTGTGTAAATAATACAAATCGAGATTTTTACGGCTACGCTTGTTTTTATTGTTATTGCTTATAAAATTATCATAGAAATGATCATGTTATCACAAAGAAACCACTATAAGTTTTGAATCTGTTTTCATCATATCTTGAACATTTTACACAATAAGGATATCTCAGTTGACTACTTTATGTAAAACAATAAAGAAAATTAAAGTACCATTTTTCAGGTTATTTAAGGATAAATGATATTTTAGGATTTTAGACGCACTTGTAGCAGGAATATATACACTTTTTAATCAACAGTCGTTAAGAAGAGACTGAAACCTTTCCAATGATATCCATTTCGTTTATATGCGATGACGCGCTCTAAAGTTATTCAATATTCAATATGATAAACTTTTCTCAAAAATGCCCGAGATTCCCCAGTTTAGAGGCCTATCAAATAGAAACCATAAGAGTTATCAAAATAATTATTCGCCATGTTACGCGCACGCATTAGAAGTAGGGATGTAACGAATACCGATACCGATACCGATATATCGGCGATACTTCAGATTTTCCGATACATCGGTATCGACGATATTTTACTGTCGATACACCGATACTTTAAAAAAAATTTCTGAGTTTTTTTTAAGAAATAATTTATTTTTGTTCGATTTTACCGTGAATTAAATTCACTTCGTTATTTTTTAAATCTTATTAATATCAATTTTAAAAATTAATAATATTTTATGCTGTTATTTTGTAAAAAAAATATTTATTTTTTGTTAATTTTACCATGAATTTAAATTCAAGTCGTTGTTTTTTAAATCTTATTCCAGCAAAAAAAAAAGATATTCCAAAGAAGTCATGAAAATGTAGAATTCGCGATCTGAAAGTATTGCAAATTTGGATAATTTCTTATTAGTTTTACATATCCTTGCCATTGCAAGAAGTTCTGTTTTTCGATTACCAATTACCGAATTGGAAGCGATGCTAGGACAAATTTCCTTTTCGGTATTCTATCATGATTTTTCCTCAAGGAAAAAGGATACAAAATCACCCATTTTCACAATTTTTTTTCTGCGAATTTAAACTCAGAACTGTATTTTCATGTAAATTTAAGTGAATAAATATAAACTTAGAAGTCTTTTAATAATTAAGCTATTAAGCTATTTAGAAGAATATTAGTTGATAAATGTCCTTTAAAAAATCGATTTTTTAAAAAGCATGGCGGGTATTTTTTAAAATTATAAGGGAATTAAAAATGTTTACTTGCTTTTGTACTAATTATCTGCATATTTTTAATATAGATTTTTTGGAAGCAAAGAAAATGTACCTCCTTAAAAATTACTGCCAATGTTTTATCAATTTTAAATATTCTCTCTTATAATGTAGTTTTGTATAATAAAAAAATTGCGCTTGAGTTTTGTTAATCTAAACTTGAACTTAATTTCAATATTCGTATCGGTATCGGAATCGGTATCGGCGATATTTATTTTTAAATATCGGTATCGGTATCGGATCGGCAAAACGGCGTATCGTTACTTCCCTAATTAGAAGAATATATGTGATGAATTTAAATAAAATCGGAGAGGATAAAATCCAGACCGTGTCGAAAATTTTCGTTTCTACCCTATACGTTCGTTTCAAGAGTAATAAAATATGTTATTAGGTTCGAGCTATAATTGATAACCTTTATCACTTAATCTTATAAAAAATTAAAAGAATTGCAAGTTTTTTCCTTGCTTGTGTCGATTCTGACTGTATATATTTTATCAAATCAGTTGTAATATATTGGATATCATCTTTAGTTATTCTAACAGCAGCACTAAAGCTCATAACTATAAGAAATGTTCGCAGCCAGACAAAAATACAAGTAACTTTTTTTTAAAGTTCTTTGTTGATTATCTTTTTGTTCCTATTTAATGATATGTCCTATTGTAAATAATTCATGTCGTATCTAGCGGAAGTTTCTGTATTGCATGCCGTTTGTACACAGCTGTATTTTGTGAATAGTTGTTGTTTTATTTATATGTAAATATTCTGTTTCATTTATTTCCAGACGTGATACAAAGTTTTCATTTTTATGTCAATTCATTCATTTCAAGTTTGAACATTTAAACAAATACTATATATTCATTCCCATATTCTTTTTTTACTTCTCATTTCATATTTTATAAAAGTTTTGATAACACTATTCGTAAACTTTAATACATTTTCACAAAGGTATACTAACAAAATACCGAAGAAGGGGATGTAGAAAAAAGAATTTCAGAAAAATGTACCGTTCAGTTTAAAAATGCAGTTAGTGTCAAAAATAAATATTTAATATATATATAAAACTCGCTATGAAAGAATGACGTCTGATTAAAACTCAACAGTTGAGAAATTGAAACTAAAGCTGAGATTCCACTATCAGCTCAATGTACCGATTTTCATTGCAATTCATGTACCAATAATGTGAACGCATATAATATTAGCAAATGCGACAATCTGTGCCGATATCGTTCTGAGTATGAGCAATAAAAATCAGGATTGATGCGCCGATAATGTGAAAACTTTTGTGCACAATGTCTACAAATCAAATAGTAAATTATACACCAATTTTCATCGGGCACTTCTGCGCCGATCAAAGTCGATAATCGACGCCATGCAGATATCTTTCAGATAAGCATAAATTTGCTTAATGTTCTGAAAGAATTTTTTTATGTACATGTGTATATAGTAGATTGATGGTGCTTTTTTTTGGCAAACATTTTCGAAAATTCAAAATTTTTTTCAAACTTCAATTTGAAAACTTACTGCCTGTCCCATGATGTCGAGAAGTGGATTTCGCCTTTGCATTTATGTGGGACTTCCATGTTAGACGACGATCAAGATGAACACCGAGATATTTTACTTCGGTGTGTTAAGGTATAATGAGGTTATTTATTTGTATAGGTGAGCAGGTTTCTCTGCACAATGCAAAAGTAATGTGTAGACATTTTTGTTCGTTAATTTTTATCCGCCATTGTTTTAGCCATTGTTCCAACTGGGATATATAATCTTGCAGTTTGGGGGAAGCTTCTTAATGGCTTTTGTGAACACTGAGAAAAGCTTTATCATCAGCGAATGTTGATATGTGTATGTTACTGCTTACCGGCAAGTCAGAGGCATATATCAGATATAATACAGGAGCGAGGATGCTGCCTTGAAGAACTCCGGTTGCACTGGGTTGCGGAGGGATTCAATAATTACCTTCTTTAACAAAAAATTATCTCGAATTTAAGTAGCTTTTTGAAAGTTCAAGGATGTTTTCGGGTAGGTTTAGCTTTAGGTAATGAAGCAAACCTTCGTGCCATACTTTATAAAATGCCTGAGAAATATCTGTGAACAATATTTCTTTTCTTCGAAGGATTTTCTAACCACGTTCACGAGTCTATGTGTTTGTTCAATCGTGCTATGTTGGCTCCTAAAACCGAATTGGTGATCTGGAATGCATCCAGTAACATTTAGTATGGGTGGTAGCCTACTCCCCGACTAGAAATTTTCATGCAAACACATTTGGGATCTAACTGGGATCCCAATTCCGATGTAACGCAGAAACGTATTTGGGACCCGATTGGTTTCCTGTGGGGAAATATCAAAACCTTGAAAAAATTTGGTCAAATCGGGAAAATATCAAACTCTAATATTGAATTAAAATTGCTGAAGCTATCCAAGGGATAAAAGTATGTGGTAATCATCTCTTTTGAAGATGAGCAAAATATACGATTAAAGATCTGTGTTAGATTTTCCCAACAAGTTCCCAATAGTTTCCCATTTGGGAAGAACTTATGTTAAGGCATTAATTTGTAGATGGGCTGTCCCAACAAGTTCCCGATTAAATCACAAATGGGATAACCCTTTTGGGTGTGCCACATGAATTCCCAATCGGACCCCAATATGAGTATTGGGAAAATTTCTAGTCGGGTCGTAAGTAGCTTTTCAAATAGTTTTGATATGTGAGACAATAGGCCTATAGGATTCCACCTTCATGTGATCTTTGCCATTCCATTCTGCAGGATAGCCTTTGAATATAATTATCCTTTTTGCAGTATAGGGTGGCTCTAAGAGCATTTTGGTGCTTATTTAATCAGCGCCTGGAGCTTTTTTCGAATTTAATCCCGCAATACAGAGTTCAATCTCATGAATATTGAACCATAAGATAAGATCTGGTGTAGCTATAGTATCAGAGGTATTTGGAGTAAATACTTTCTGCCAACAGAGGACCTTTTTCAGCATCAGTTCTTGCCCAATATACATTCGAACCTCGTAATGGTGGCTTATATCTGTGTTCACAAGCCCTAACCGCCTAAGTCGCTTTGAAAATTTTTCAAGAGAGGTATTTAAAGTACCAAAAACTTGCTTCCAATCAGTCGTCAATTTGCTTTTCTTTAACTTATATATAGATAATTGTCGTCTTAAAAAAGTTGCATACTTAACAAATTGGTAGCGATTTGATTTAGACACGAATGGAGTCTATCACACCAAAAATTAAATTTTGTCCAAAATTGGACTTAGGCGATTAAGGGTTGTGACTGCAGATATATCACTGGTATTTTGAGACCTTGGGCTTCTCTCCATAGCGAATAGTCTGTTTGAGGTGTTGCATCGAGTTCATTCAGAAGTTTTTGAAGAGAAACGGGTTTTTATATTCTAGTACAGTTTTAAGCTGTTTACTATATTCCTTCAGCTTAGATTTTAGCTGAGTGGGTCTATAGCGTTGCCATTCCCTACGATCTCTTAGTTTTTCAGATAAAAGTCGTTCTACATCTGCTGAATAGATTTTATTATATCTCACCTGAAAATATGTAGTAGTAGCATTTAGAGCAGCTTGCTTAAGGTTTGCCTCAAACATTCTAATAGAGTCAGGCGTTTTTAAGAGAATATTTGCTGTGCAATGAGCGCTCAAATATTTTTTGTATTTCAACCAATTTATACGTGTAGTTGTCATCATGAAATCACAAGTGGGTGATGAAGTTGTATGTGAATATAGTGACAATAGTTGGTGAGTGATCTGAAGACAAATATAAAGATGCTTCAACTTATATCATTTGCTAGGCACACCCTTTAGCACTCCAAAATCAATAACATACGGAATTTTTCGCCAATCTGTTGGCCAGTATGTTGGCTGTCCACTTGAAACATTCAAACGCATATTAGAAATTGTGTAAAAGAAAACACGACCCTTTGGTGTGATGAGACTTGATGCCCAGAACGTGTGCTTAGCGTTGTAATCACCGGCGGCCAAAAAGCGTAGAGCTAGTGAATTAGAAAATGTACTTTATTGATACCTGGGAGGAGAGTATATTGGTGAAATCACTAGGTTATGATAAACAGCTTCAATGCAGTTGATATTTGCTTGAAGATAGTCTTCACAATGATCACTCATTAAGTAGCGTTTTAACCGCTATTTTATTAGTATACCCGAGCCACCACAAGCTCTACCTTAGGGGCCTTTGTGTCGTAGAAAGTATATCCGTTGATTTTAAAAAAAGCTTCTAGCAGTCAAATGCGTTTCAGAGATAAGCATAACTTCAATTGTAACGTAAGCAAGATAATTCCTAAATTTCAACTCGATGGGTCTTACAGTTTGGCTTCCCGAAAAATTGCAATGAATTCAATGAAATTTTGTGAGTGGTTAGAGGTGTTATATTATTTTACTTTTTCGTATTCATCATACACAAATTTGCACAAATTCAAACTTTAACCCCCTACAAATTCCAAATAAAATTTTGTAAATATGTCACATACGAATTTATTTCTAAGGGTCAAAATGTTGAATGAATTCCCCTAAGATTGCATAAAAAACATGTATTTATTTTCAAGATTTATTTTTATTTGTGAAAAAAGTTTATGTAAACTTTTCTTATAGAAACAATTTTATTATAATAAACTTACCTGTTAGTGATATTATTGTAGATGCAACTTTTATTGAATATTTACTTTTACAATTCAATTTAACACCAAAGGATTTAATTTTGTATCGAAAATGAATTGAAATAAAAATTAATAATATACTTTTATTTTTATAAATAAATACTTAGTTCTTTATATAATTTTGAAGCTGTAAATAATTAATTGTTCTTACAAGTGGCGAGTATAATATCAAACAGTGATATCTCCACTTTTATAGTTTCTGTATAAAAAAGCAAAAACAAAACATCTAACTGGAAAGATACACATATGTAACGACAAGGAAAGCAGCAAATATACAATTGAATGTTCTTTCCTGTGCGATGTATGAAGGCACCAACAACATATTTATACGTTTCAGAATTTTTTCAGACACTTGGCATCAATTTGTTAGTGCATATTTTTTCATATTTTACCGTTTACACAATGTTTTGGCATATTTTAAGCTTAGTCGCATATATATGGCTTTTTTATATTTTTTGGGACATATTTAACTGTTTTCCTGAATATTTTCGTATTTTAAATTTAAATATGCCTATATACAAAAGAAAATAAAAAAATAGTCTGCTTGCCATCGAAAATTTTTAAATTTTTCCACGTTAAAAAAATTTTTCTTATACAATTTTAAATTTACTCTAATGTATTTTTTCCCAATGTCTTACAAAATTCCCCATTCCACTAATTTATGCGCAGTTTATTCACAGCTTTAAAGATTCGTAATTATGTGTTGAAGATTTTTTGAACAATTTTAATTTTGTCGAGATTGTTGGCCTATTTGCACTTTATAGAAAAATAGAGGGCCGAAAATTCCCAACAAAAATCGTTTCTGTTCCTTTATTTCTAAATACGGTTTCTAACATTTGGTACATTAACTAATACCATTCATTGTGGCACAAAATTCTTACCGAATTGTGATAACCACCTGGTTCGTTTGATGATTCAAGAAAGGATAGAGAAAACTTTTTTGTTCGTTATAAGCGTATTAATTTCCATGCAGTTTTATTTATAGGACTTAAAAAACAGTTCGCCACACAGAAAAAATTATCACCTAAAAATGTTCAAACAAAAGTTTTTCTAAATATAAATTTAATTTTTAGTAAATGTTCCTTACATAATCAATGAATTGTTTGTCTGACTTTTATTTAGGACGCCAACACCAAACACAACAAGAAAAACTCTGTCGTAAAAAAACAAACCCATGACGACATGCACACAAGTAACAACAACAACAATGATAGCAAAAGGTACAATCGCATTCCTTTTGCTATCATTGTTGTTGTTGTAACCCCTTTTTCCGGAGATCGAAATTTATTGGTACAGCTGCACTTGATTTGATCCGGTTTTGGGGAGAATGTAGTCCTTGGGCAGGGGGTATTCCCTGCGTCGATCCTGGGACGAAGATCCGACTGCTGTGAGTATCGTTGCTATTATTGTTGTTGTCGTTACTGTTTGCAAGTTTGTTTACTGAAGATGTTTGAGCGCATCAATTCGTTAATGTCGTTACGTTAATTCTCATAAATTTTTTCGAGTCTTTAGATAAACATTCAGACTTAAACATATTTAACAAAGTGAAATTTCATAAATGTTTAATGGATGATGAAGATGATGGCCCAGACAAAAATTTTGTTTAATATATTGCAAAAAATCCAATATATATTTTTGTGTGATTAAGTAAACTATTTTGTTTAATATTTATTAGTATTTTTGGACTAATTTTTTTACAAATTCAGACAAAAATATTGTTTGATATATTTCAGAAAATCCAGAAAATCTGTTTGTTTGATTTATCAAATTGTTTTGTTTACAATTTGTTAATATTTTTAGACAAATAATTTTATAGTATATTTAAACAATTTGTTCACTGAAAAATAAATCCGTTTATTTTTTCAATAAAATTATTAAGATAGTTTTGTCTATATGTATTTACTAATTTGTTTGTAGGTCCGTTCCTAGACAAAATATTTACTATTTCATTGAATTCCTTAGCAGAATATGAAATTTAGTTTTTTCTGTGTATAAGCGTAAATTCGCTATAAGTGGAGTTCGCTATATGCGTACTAATTTCTATGAAATAGCAAGACAAAGATATTGGAAGCGGCAAAGTTATTCGCTATAATTCGTTATAACTAGTATTCGTTATAGCCGCACTCCATTGTATTAGCCATGAAAGCTTTAAATATCAAAATACACAGCTTTAAAATTGCCAATTATGTACTTTTGAGGATTTCTTGAGGAATTTCACGTTTATGGACATTTATGGTATTTTGCTAGCTTATTAGAATTATTTAAGTTCATAAATTATTTGGGTCTTGGTGCCCAAAATTTTTTACTCGGACAGATGATAAACCAGACCGGCGTTGTTAAATCCACTCTAATACCAGAATATATAGATTGCTTCCAATGAAATTGTGTCCATGAACGTTAATTTTCATGCCACCAATATATGTATGTATATAATTCGTGGTGTCAGAAATGAATATTATATTAATTATATTAATTATAATTATATTAATTATATTAATTATAGTAATTATATTAATTATAAACGAAAATATAAAGTTTTAAAGCATAATTTTTTTTAATTTCGGAATATATTTTTAACTTTTTAGTGCATATTTAATGCGCATAAAACATATTTTTATGGCATATTTCCGGTTTCCCTCGTAATTATCAATGATAATTCATACTAGAATAGAGAAAAAAAGAAGGATAATACAAGAATAAAATAGGGCTCTAAGAGTGACAGTACGAATTATTTAAAGGTAAATGATATTTAAATCTTGACTGCAAATCACCGACTTTGGTCGAGTGGTCTACGCGGAAAAGAACTCTGACGAGAATAGTGGGAGCTATATAAACATGTCAGTTCAACCCTCTGTGCAGTAACAATTTTCTTTGTCTAACTGCTTTAAATTTATCTCTAAATAAAAAGGTAATTTAATTGAAAAAATAAATTAAATCCGAACTCATGCCAAGTTCGACTAACGCCCCTTTTCACAATGTATGATTAAGAGTTAACGTGGACTTTAACGGCAAGTTTTGTATGGCGAAGTTTCCGTTAAAGTCCATGTTAACTCTTAATCGTACATTGTGAAAAGGGCCGTAAAACTCATAACTTGCTTAACAAAAAAGTATAAAAAATTTTTACCGAAATTACCACTGCATCCCGTAGTTTACACACTCTGCTAACGAGGTTGTACTAAAACAAAATTGACATTTGTTTTTCGACTGTCTATATATACGAAAATCGTCAGTTTGCCGCGATTTCAAAATATATAACAATAAACTGTTCTGCAATTGTTTTGTGTGTTATCTTCATACATTGCAGAGTTAGGTGTTTGAGCTTTATTGTGGAACGTTATTTTTGATAAGTTTTTAGATTGTTTTTCTTTGACAATAAAGACAACAAAAAAATACGTGTATTTTATATTGTTGTTATCGTCTCCTATACAAAAAACTGATTGTACCAATTTGGGGCTTAGTAATCTCGGTAGACATGAAAGTGAAACAAAAAATATATTTTTTGTGAAAATTTTAATATTTACGTTTTTAAGCTATAGCGATTTTAAATTTCGGGAAATATATTTTTGTGCTTCGCAAAGATTTAAAGTTACGTTATTGTGGAGGGGGTTTTATTACATTTCAAACGGTATCTTGCTGCGGTCTATGACTTAAGCACTTTTGGAGATATTGAAAATGTTTATTTAAATACTTGGCAAATATTTTTCGAGAAAAACGTAACCAACAGACAAGCTAAGATTGTATTTCCTTTAATTCGAATATTTTTTTAAATATTGGTTCGCATGTATTAAAAATAATATAAAAATACTTTTTACAGCATAATTAACTTAATTTTTTTTATATAAAACCAAGGTAAAGCACACTACCCCTTAGCAAAAGTAGTGGTTACTTTTTTTTGGGCAAATATTTGCCAAATGTAAACGTACCTTTATAGATATAAGTTTTTAGTTTTGATGACGTCATTCTTCACAACCGAAGGAGTTATAAATCCAAAATTTGATATCCATTACTTTAATATACTAAAAGAATTCTACACAACGTTTTATCAAAGTAGAAGATGGTGAGATCCACCAATGGGTTGATTTGAGGTGGAATAACTCATATACTCGTATGTATAGAATACTAGAACATTAAATAAATAAAGGTAAATATAACATATAACTGATTTTATTCAAACCGTATCTGATGCAAAATTTTTTTAATGTGTCAAATGTACACACAATTAAATTTCATAGTTAGGGTTCTCAATTGGATATAGTCTATTGGGACGTATGAGTACTATTTAATTGGTCAGTAGCACGTAACGTATACATATTGTCTGTAAACAATTACAAAGCAAATACCTATTCTGTATACAAATGTACATATTTATGTATGTATGCTTATGGATATACATAAATATACTTAAACGTAAAATGTCGTGCAATACTCTCATTAATAATAACAAAGTTAAATATATTTAGTTGTGTTCAGTGGCTAGAGTTAAAATTAATTTGTATGCCATATTACAAACAAGGGAACATTAAATGTTACTCGAGACACACATATGTGTTTTTATGCTTAAGAGGTTAATATGTGCTTAGCTCAGATTTAATGATAACCAATTTAATTACTGCAAAATGTTACAGCGATTTAACCAATTACGCATAGCTGATATGCTAAAAGTGCCTAAATACGTATCAAGATAATTTTGAACACTATAATCGTTAATTAAATGTTAAAAAAAATTGCTTTATTTATTAGGAAAAAAAATTAAATTGAGACCTATGATTTCTTAACGTACTTTTGCACTCGGCAAATATTTGCCCAAAAAACGTAATCACTAATTTTGCTAAGGGTTAGTGTGATTTAACTTGGTTTTCATATCACAAAATAAAGTTAATTATGCTGCATAAAGTTGTCTTTACATTATATTTAACCCCCTGTGTATCTGTGTGGATGTACGAACCCTCGTACAGATTAATCGGCAGGACCGATTTTGATTTTCTGTTTGAAAGGTGACTTGATCGAGAGTGTTCTTAGCTGTGTTTGAATAAAATTGGTCCAGCCGTTTAGAAGATATCACATCTTTTCTAGATGTATCCTGTTGAATCTTTGTGTCTTTGACACTTTAGCTCCCAAACGGCTAGATCGATTTTAATTTAGTAAATTTTGTTTGAAAGGTGACTTGATCGAGAGTGTTCTTAAACTTTTGATACAGCGTCAACTGGATCCGGGGGTTTACAAATTTTTAATTGTTGCTATTTATAAATGCGAAGCAATATTTAAAAAAAAATTAGAATTAAAGGAAATACAGTTTTAGTTTGTATGTTGGTCGCATTTTTTCGGCAAATATTTGCCAAGACCGTACCGTATCTTTACCGTACCCTTAGGAGCATTTTATGGATCGTTGTAATTGAAAATTTTATTGAGAGTGATAATAAAATACCAGGGATAGATTCAACTGAAAATTATATCACATCTTATGGCAATACATAGAAATAATTAAACTTGATTTAATTACTGCAAACCGTTCATAGCGATTTCAATATATGTAGCTGATATGAAAACTGCCGAAATACCAGAGTGGTCGACTCGGGTTTTCAACTGGTTTCAAGCAGTTTTTTTTTCCTCAATACGGTTGTCGGTTTTCTTAAAATTTTGGTTTTTCGACTGTCGAATATTCCTTTTTTTTAATTAAAAAACTGGCTCAGTCGAACAGTTTTCGATTTGTATATTTTGCTAATAAAATTAAATTCTACTATATTAAAACTTATCCAAGTATTCTTAGCCATAGGGTATATAGAGGCCAAACTGAAACTTGAAAAACTCAAGTCTGCTATAAAAAACCTAAGTCTAAGAATGTACCAGCAGAACATTTTGTATCAGTATTGGTTTAAAATAAAAAAACTGCACACATCACTAAAAATGCACTAGGTTGTAATAAAAAGAATTCTAAAGCATTTATATTTTTTAATGTTTACGTATGAAATGAATTTCAAAAATCTCCATTCTTGTTAAACAATTTAAAGTGGAAGGAAGTACCTTATTTTTTTATATCATGAGTGAAACTTTGGTTAAAATATCCCTATAGGGTAGTTAAATAACTACCTTGTCAATAGTTCTAAAGTCTACTGGTAGATTTTCAATGCCAAGCCTATGTTATATGTCAATAGGCGATTACATTGGCTGGGGTACACCTGGTCAGTAGTAGTATTGACAATGTCACTAGTAAATCACTACAATTTCACTATCGGTATCGAGCGAGGAAATATCAATATTGTAGACTAGACCACCTGAAATTTAGTAGTGAATCTTTGGTGCCAATGTCGTTCCAAAAGAACTACTTAGGCAGCAGTGATACGGTCTACGGGTGGATTTTCAATCACAAGCTAATGTAAAATATCAAAAGATGATTACATTGGCTGGGGTACACTTGCACCTTTATTCTGTAACTATTTGTCGATGTAGCGTCAAAACAATATCAAAAGTAGGACGCTTAGGTACTCTCTTACTCTTCTATTCTCTAAGGCCAAGGAAATATCAAGAGGCTGTTAAAATTATGCAATTGTTGCCAACAGCGAGTACGATTTTTTGTTTTGACTTTTTTTAATGTTGGAATTTTTTAGTTTTAGGGTTTTTAAAATTTGAAGGTTTTACCTCTTACGGTTTCCAACATATAGCAAGTTATCTAAATTACCTAGTCAAAATTACATTAACTGATAGAACACCCTTTAATTTGTATTGTTTTAAATGTCGGTGTTTTTCTACAGACTACACCACTTAACACTAACTTTGCAAATTTAATGTGTCTAATATATAAATGTCTGTAGATTACATTAGTATTTCAACATGTTTCGTTGATTGCTTTAGAACATCCTTTAATTTTTAACTGGCATATATTTGTTATTGTAGCGGCCAAAGTTTTACATATGCTGTGAAAATTTCAAGTCCGTAGCTCTTACGGTTCCCGAGAAAACATCCTGTGACAAACAGACAGACAACGTAGCGAAAACAATAGGGTTCCCTTACACTTTTAGTGTACGGAACCCTAGAAAGAGGGTTGAACATATGACCAGACGTACTTTCCTATACGGATTTTTACCCATTTTGCTCCTACGCCCTCAAAATTTCGAGTAAGTTGCGAAAAACTGCATTTTTCGGGACTTGTAACGGTTTTTCATAATATACTCTTATTATCAGTAAACAAAATTATAGAATTTTATTTAAAAATTTCTTATTGGTGAGTTTGATTGTTCGATTCTTAGTCATCGACTCTAAGAAACCCCAAATAGCTGATTTCACCATTTTAAATTCCAAATATCGGTTTGCAAATTATCTACAACGGGCTTCCATTGTTTCCTTTGTATCTTTTAAAAAATTAAAAGGATAATTTTTAAAAGTCTCGACCGCCATATATGATTCGCCATATTGGATTTGTAAATTTTACTATCGCATTCGTAATCCGGGAGTCGAAAAACCTCCATATGGCTGATCTCTAACCTCTGTCGCTCCTACTCTTAAAGTAATTAGAAAATAATGCTGATCTATTAGAAAAGTGTCAGTACTATAGCCGCCATATTGATTTCGCCATTTTGAACTTTAAGCATTTTTTTAAATAATATCTATCACGTATCCCCAGAGTTCCTTTTGTTTGTTTTTTAATTAAGAGGTTGATTTTTTTTTAATTTTGGCTACCATATTGTTTCGCCATCTTGAATTTTAAAATTCAAATTTCAGATTTGAAATCAATGGTGCCAAAAACATCCAATGCAATAGTTTATAAAACCACTAAATCAATACTCTATTTATGGTTAAAATTTTTCGTGGATAGCTTAAACATTTTTAAAAAAATATGTTAAATAATTTATGTAATATTTAATTTACTGTAAGAAAATTTAAAGAATTTACATAACTTCTTAATAAGGATGTAATTCTTTTTGTGACCATCTATTACCAAGTAAAAAAAGACACTCCAAAGAAGTCATAAATATGTAGAGTTTACGCTCCGGAAGTAGTGCAAATTTGGATAATTTCTAATGATTTTTACATAGAGTTGTCATTGCAAGAAGTTCTCTTTTTCGATTCCTAATCACCGAATCATAAGCGAAGTTAAGAAATTTTTCCATCTTAGCGTTCTATAATGATATTTTCCTTTAGAAAAAAAGGTCAAAACTAGCCGTTTTCACAACTTGTTTCTTTACATGCAAAGTTAAACGCAAAACAGCGTTTTCATATAAATTTTAGTAAAAAACTATTTAATTTTTAGACGAAAATTAATTCATAAAATTTGGTAAAAAAAATAAATTTATTAAAAAAGAATGGTGGGTATTTTCTAAAGCAGTAAAATAATTAAAAATTTTTGTGTGACTAAAATAAATTTTTGCTTCCTTTTCTACTAATTTTGTGCATATTTTTAATATCGATTCTTTGTCAATGAAAATGTAGTTCCTTAAAAATGACTACCAATATTTTTTACTGGGTTATTACTTTCATTATTAGTTTAATTAAGAAACCTGGATGTTTAAAATTAAATTTGAATTTTTTTTGGTTTTTGGTGCGTTTCTAAGCCGAACTTTTTAAAGAATGTATCCACATGTGCTCACCACTATACATGCGTATAAGTTTTAAAAATTAGTTTCTATCCAATCTGTAGCCAAAAGTTTAAAATCAAATAAATACAAAAACCTTTTAAATAGTTTACCTCCGGGCACAAAATTCTTAAATATTTTTCTATAAAAATGAGTTGAAATAAAAATCGATGGTGGTATGAATTAAATAAAAAATTTAACTGTAAATAGCAGATTCGTGATACATATTCCACAAGGAGAGTGCTGTAATCAAGATTAATGATACATTACATTTATGGCAGCAACAAAATATGAATATCTACGTGCTTGAAATATTTAAGATACATATGTACATATGTACTTATTTTAGCTAATATAAAGACACTTTTAAACTACAAATGTATTTATATTTCAATAGGTTGGCCAGTTAAAGTTATGATTTAATTTGTTTTGAAATTTACAAAAGTTTATATTAATTTTACATTAGAATTCATTTAAATTAATCTCTTGTTACGTTTTTATAATTTATTTGATATTTTTCTTCTTAATTCGTGCTATGGTTACCCTAGTTGGACAGGAAAATCTCTTGATTTATGAAACCTTTACGTCATTTAAGAAATAATGGTTTTTACACATAGAAAAAGACGCTGACAAAATTAAGCAAAATACTACTAGCAAAAATTTTATCTATTACATAATTCTTTGAATGATTTCAAACGGTATGAAAAGGTAAATCCCTTTATTTTTATTTTCCTTTACTAAAATCAAAGGTTTTGTTTAAAAAATGTTCAACATTTATTAAAATAGGTGATAACATTTTTGTGAGAATGAGAGTTTTAAAACAAAAGCAAATGACGATATCATGGGGTATGTAGAGGGCAAACTCAAACTTCAAAACCCTATGTCTAAGAATGTGTTAGAAGACCATTTTTTATTAGTATTCTTTAAAAAAACGAGCTTGCTTGTAATACACTCGAGCCCTGATTTGCGTCGATCCTATTTGCGTCGTTTCGATTTGCGTCTCTTTTTAAAATGTAGGTTATTCCGTTTTGCGTCAGTTTGATGCGTCACTAAAAACAGTAGGATTTTAGTCACTAATATCACATGTGAAGAATTTTAAAATTTGCGTGAAAAAGGGCAATTACCATTTCATTCTGTTAGGCAAATTATTCTAAACGTAGTTACACTCAAAATATTCTGTACTTAAAATTAACTGAAATTGCAATATAAAATAAATTAAAATTCAATTAAAAACCGGTCTACCTATTTTTTCATTTAAGTTCAACAAAAAGTTTATTCAACTTGAAATGTTAAAAAGTTAACAGACTAAAACAATAAAAACTTAATGATTCCGTAAAAATAGAAGAGGTGTCCTTATTTCTGCTATTTTCACTTTTAAATAATCAACCCCAAGTTCCGTAAAAATAATTGATTTTTGCTTCTTATTTCGTATCTTTAATTATTATTTTATTAAATTTATATTTTTACTCACTGTTTGTTATGTTAACTTCTACTAGGATCGAACAAAGCTCGTTCGGGCTTGAAATCCAACGCATTAACCATCTGGCCAAAGCATAGTATGCACAAAGAGAACATAAACTTACTCAGTTTTATGCATTTAACAATACAAATTAAAAAACATACGCATGGTCTTGGCTGAAATTGAACATGTGACCTCTCTTTTAATAGTCTAACGTACTAACCACTACACCACTTATTTTAAATGTAAATTTATATAATTTCAATTGTAATCTCCGCTAATTTTACTTACATAATATTTTGAGTATTTGTGTGTGTTATATCTATGCATGTACTTTTTTGGTACTTATAACATAAACAGCGGATAATTGAAAGTAAAAGAAAATCCGTATAATGTGTATTTAGTTTTTTTTTATTGAATGTTAGAATCAGTTAAAAATAAGATTAGTTAAAAGTTTTAAATGTTTACCCTTTTAAAAATGATTGCACGGAATACTTCTTGAACGACATACGTTCCGTTACTGTCATAATATTGTGAGTGTACTGGTGTTATTAATTTAGTTTTATTATATGAAGATAGATCAACCTAGTCTCAAATGAGAATTTATGTTTTTTCTTTAATGCATGTTTGCATATGTAAATTGGAATATAAATGAATTAACTTAATTTTTCATGCTTTCATGTACATTTATTTTTTCTTACTTCTTTATTATAATTAAATAGAAAAAAATCGTTTCCATGTGCCTTTTTGAATTAAAAAAATCTGTATATTTTTAAAATAAATTTTTCAATAATCAAAAATCAGAGCATTTATATAGAAAAAAGTGATTCGATTTGCGTCGTTTCAGATGCGTCGCATTTCCCCGGTCCCCATTAGCGACGCGAATCAGGGCTCTAGTGTAACTAGTATTCTAAAGTATTTGTATTTTTACAACGTAATTTATAAAAAAAATATTTATCTATAGGAGAGTTGTAAAACAATTTTTTTAATGAAAATTTGATTTATTAATCTGTTATAAGTCAGAAAATTTTTTTATGGATTAAGGCATTAATATATACATGAGTTTTTAGATGTTTCCAGCAAAAACTTTGCTTACTGGTAGGCAAAAAAGTATATGTGAGGTTTACTGCAATAACTCTGTGAGCCACAATGTCAAAATATTGAATAAATCGAATTTTAAATTTGAAAAAAAACTGAAATTATATGGTTTTTGAGTTTTACATTTTAAATACGCAGCATAATTAATAGCATAATACTAGAGTTTATCCAAAAATCTCTCTACAATGCAAAGCTATGGTACCTAGCAAGGGAATGAGTACATAAAACCAATTTTTGATTTCATGTGGCTCACCGAGCTATTACAATAAACCCTTCATATGAGGATTTCAGTCATAACTACTTACAATTTGACTCGATAACTATTAATTTTTGTTTGAGAAGTCCAACATATAAGGGGTACGCCTTAGAAATGTATTTACATTGTCACAGCAATTAACTAGTTGCTGTTTGGTTTACTTGAAGCTAAAAAATAAGTAGTCAGATAAACAAATTAATATTAAACAAATTTTCTACACATTATATTTTATATACATATATTTTTAATGTTTTTTTACTCAGCTGGGATACGAAACTGTGCTCGTTCAGATTTGAAGATAATTGCTTTATCCATTTAGGTGTTGAGTACTTATAATTTTAAGCGAAAAAAAAATAGTTTTCATTTACACACACATGTTGATATAAAAAGTGGTTGTATACTTATGTTATTAATACATATCAATAAAATGTAACTACTTTTAGATAATGAGAAAAATACGTACTACTTTTATTAAACACTAAGTAGTACTTATGATTTGAATAAGTAATAAGATAATAGGTAAATGTGTTTTTACTTCTGTTGTTTGATTTGCAATATAATCTACTGGCCTACCGTGCTGTGTGTAAATAAAAATGCAAGTTCTATTTCATATTGTCCTGACGTGTCGTGAATATTATGTTCACTTTTTCAAGGGATCTTCGTCTATTGTATAAAAAATAAAACATCACCTCAGTTCTAAAAAACTATTGAAATTTTTACAATTATTAACTAACATTATGTATAAAAAGTATTTGTTGAGTTGTGCAATTATTGTTGTAATAATTAATGAAAATATGATATTATAATGTTTGTAATACTTTCGAGCTCAAATTATACTGATTTGCTAAATCCTTTTTGCAATTTTTATATATGGCGTTAAACATTTTTATCCCAAATAGGAACAAAAATACAATACTGTTCAATAAAAAAGAAATTCAACTTATCGATAAAATTCAACAAACAAATGTCAAAAAAAAAATTAAACAAATATTTTTAAAATACAATTAAAAGAAAAACAAAATTTGATTAAAATAGTGGCAAAAAATAATTAAGACTAAAAATGATTGTGAGTAGAAAAAATTGCAAATTAACGGATATTTAGTGCAAAATTTATGATCTCTCAAGAGTGTTGAAATGAACCCTTACCAGAACCAGACAATAGATCTCTTCATTGTGTTAATGAAATTTGTCATTGAAAGTCAGCTAATGAAGGCCTTGATTGGATTAATGAAGAATGTTTCATTGTATTTATAAGCTTCATTTGGCCAACCATGTCATAAATGGAATGAAATTACTTACACATATGTCAGTATCAATCGCTGCCGGTAATGCTCAGTGACAGTTACTATGACTTCATTACTTTATCAGTCTAACAAGAATTAACACAATAACACACCAATGTACATTAGAAAAATTAATCGCTTGTCTGCAACTAGTCTCGAACTCAACACCTCAGGACTTCTAGTCAACGCTCTAACCACTTCAGCCAGTAGCACCCTTTTGCTTCTCATTATTTTAAGTACATAAATGAGGAGTGGATATTTATTTGATGGTTAGAAAAAAGAGGGCGCATAGCCAGTAACGTGCTTTATACAATCAATCACAATATTTTGCAAATTGGCTTGAATCGTAGCATTTGCAAAATGGTATTGTATAATAATACTCAGCACTTAGCAATTGTTAGTGGTGATTATAAATATACTATGCCAGTTTGCAAATGGTTAGACTGTGATTTGAGCTATTGTATAAATGAAATATTTCCACTGCATTTATGATGACCATATTGCTTTGAAATTCGAAAAGATTTGAAATATAAAAACATTTTCGAAATAAATAACTGTTGATTTACTTATGTTTGCAAAATCGTATACATTAAGGTCCTTATTCATAATTAATTATCAAATGTTAATAAAAGGCTTATGAAACAGATTTCCATAAAAAATTTGTTTCATAAGCCTTTCAAAAACCCTTGAAAAGTATTATGAATAAGGGGGTAAGTTGACAAAAATTGTATTGATATTTTTCACAAATTCTTCAAAAAGAAAATTCGATTAAGCAATGTAACGGTTTTAATTACTGCAATGAAGTATGAAAAACTTAGTAAGAGTAGAGTTTGAGAGATTTCATGTATGAATGTAATTGCTCGTTGTATTAATGAAAAGTTTCATTAATACAATTCAGAACATTTACTGCAACCGTTTCACTGTCTGAATGTATGGTTTTTCTTTCAGTGCAAGATGAATTCACAGTACTCGTATATGTTAAGAGAGTTTTCATTATTTTATTGACAGTACGAGAGTTTGTTATCTATATTGTCAATGGAAAATAGGTTCTCAAAATAAAATAAATTCGAAACAGTTACAGTCGACGTATTCCAATAGCCAATTTATATGTAATATAACAATGCGCCGGAATTCTGTTTCATCATTTACTAACGTTATAAGGACTTATTTTATTGCCAAGAGTTTCTCAATTAAAATGCGTATTGTGACATTATCTGTTTCGCACGCAGTGGCGTCCTATTTAAACCAGTTGTCGTCTTCCTCTTTTCAGAAGAAATTGCTTATCGTTGATCTAAACTACGTTGGATACTCCTGAATAGTTTTATGGACAGCGGAAATGTTCTCGGATTATTTGACTTACGCTTCTTGCACGTGTTATAGCAGATTGTTTTCCTAACTTGTCATTTCGAAGTTGTACACTAAATGTTGTAGAGGTACAAATAATAAGCATATAATATGCCCAATGTTTGTCCAGAAAAACACTGATAGTATAATAAAAGTTTTATGACTTGAATGTTTTTCCGTGTTATCGATCTGTCTGCGTATATTGAATGGTGACCTTGCTGAGTAAAATTGTATGCCTAATCTTAACAATTACTTTAGTTTGTTTAAAAGAAAATCTACTTTACCGGAAAATTTTTTAGATTAAAGCATTTTCCTTGTAAATGCACAAACTCAAATGAAACCATTCCGACTGACGATAAAAATTATGTAAGCAAAAATATATAAGTGAAGTAAGTAAAAAATTTTTTCCTCTAATCAAACCAATGTTCTAAAAACATTTTTAAATTTGAAAAAATTTTAAATAAATTTATATTCAAAGTCAGAGTAAAGCCAAATGCAAGGCCGATATATAAGGCCTGTGCATCAGCCCATATGACAGGTAAGCAATATGTAAAATTTTAGTATATTTTACCAAACACTCACATTTTTATATTTGCTTTGATTTGTTCCCATTAATTTTTTGACACAACAATTCCCAACAAATTTGCTCTGTTGTATCAATTTGCCGATAAGTGCACCTGATAGATATGCCTTGGCCAAATGTTTGTTTTTAAGTTCCATAGAAATATTTTAAAAGTGCACTCTTCGTTTAAGCTATATTGATTTCATTTATTCGAAGTCCTTTTTATACAAAATCTTGCATAAGTAAAAAATGTACCTATAATTTTGTATTTTTGCTTCGACTATAATACATTTTGAGCGCTTACCTGTATAGAAATAATTCTTTAATTTTTAATGATGTCTTAGAACTTGAATACTTTCCTGAAGAGTCAAACATTATTGTGATTACTAGTAGTATGAATAATTCGAAAAATATAATAAAACGTTTAAACTATTGCCAATAACTTAAAAACTATTCCAGAAACTATTGAATACTGAGTTGACTGCAATACGAAATGGAAACGAAGGCTTGAGTAAATTCAGTTACCAATCTGTTATCAACATATGGAATATAACACACATAATAGCCACAGCGTTATTAATTACATTTTAACGGAATACGCATAAATATTTTTAACACAATTTAAATTTTTTTTTCACATAATATCAATATTAATAATTCACACAATTATTAATTTTATTAAAGTAAACTCTTAATGAATAGTCAAACATGCAACAACGTCAAACCAAAAATTTCCCCATTGCAATAAAAAAAGTAATAATTCACATTTGTAATGAAATATATTGACATCATTTTATGTACTTGCGAAGTCATTTCTGTTTATTTTCTCTTAATTTCAGATTATTAATATTGTGTAAATTTTATTTATAATGCTTAAAACTTGTTATATTAAATATACATATACAAATACATATAATTTACATCTTAAAATTCATGCATGTATAATAAAAGCAAATATTTATATTTGCATTTTGTATTACTTTAATCAATACGAAGATAAATCTTGTGGGAAAATTATAAATTCAAATTTTAAAATGCATTATAATAAAGGGTAAATCATATTGCGGCTTCTTTATACTAGTTGAAAGTATTGCATTTATAAAATATTTGAATTGGTAAAATGGCTCTATGTAAAAACTATTCAGAAAAAATTGATTCGCCTATTTTAAATATTATGTGATTCAATTTACTTATGTCTTTTTTATAACCATTTAACATATTTGTGTTCACCCTATATTCATGGTTAAATAAAGTTTATAAATTTGCATATAAAATTTTTTTTATTTTCATAAAACTGTTAAAAAAAAAGAATTTTGTATATAAAAAGAACCAATTTAATGAATAGTTATTGTTAATAAAATAATTTGCAACAGATTTAATTACACACGCTATAATTAAGTACACGTTTGCTTAACGAAATAATTGATATGTTTTTTAACCATCTTTTTTTAAAATTATTTTTCAATGGCAATGAAAACCAGAAATGCTTTAGTAAATACAAAAGGCGAAGAAAAGCTGAATTAAATTAACTTTCTGTAGCTGCCAAGTTGTCTTTCCAACGCATGACATATCTGCTATTTTCTTATCTAATCATAGATTTCAAGTCAATATTGCAAGTTATGCAAACACTTTAGATTATTATAAATCAACGATAACTAGTGAAAGGTGAAATGGCTATTTTCCAATAATGTGTTGACGATATTGGTATATCTCATGGAAGTACCATAGTTTGGCCTGCAATAATCCACGATTTAGCTCAGTAATACTATATGTGTGGTGGAAGTCGTTTATAAAAAAAATTGCTATGTATTTTCGTTTTGAGTACATTTTAATATATGTTTTATTAGCTTTTTTACACGCAAAGTCTATTCAAGATTTAGCAACATACCAGGATTGGATTACAATAAGATAGTGGTAAAATCCTCTCATTATCAAAGGGTGGTATTAAAACTAGCCGACCTAACAACAAAAAAATAATAAATTTAAAAAAAAAATTTCTTTATTTCTCAACGTAGTCTCTTTTATAGCCATATTCAGTAGCTTCGATACCCTGTTTATAGTAAGAACTGTCTAGGTCCTTAAAATTGTCATCAACCGCAGATATCACCTCTTTATTGTTGGCAAATCTTCTACCACCGAGCCATTTTTTTCAAGTTTAGAAATATAAAGTAATCCGAAATATAAAGTAAATATAAAGTAATTCTCAAATGGCTTTTCAAGGTCTGTACATAAGATAAACGATTTGTAGCTGTGCAAAATTGTGTTTGAAGTCTGCTGACGATTTGGTAAAGCACCAATGAAATGCTGCATATAGACAATGCTTAAACTCCAGCAAATAAATGTCATTCAAAATAAAATTATGACAATATTTCAAATAATAAATTTCTTAAAAGTAATCCGAAGGAGCTAAATCTTGCGAATAAGGGGCGTGATGATGCAATTCGAAATTAAATTCATTGATTTTGAGTTCGCAATTTACTCTTTACATGTTGATTTTCGGACGGCCAGTGAACAAAATATATACAAACAATTAACAAATATATAGTACAAAAAGACAAATATTCGCAACAACAAAATATTAAAAATCACCGTTTTTCTAATATTTTATATATTTGTTTTTTCTTTTGCTTGTTAAATCATAAACACTACACAAGTCGAAGTATCCCGCAAAAATATATCATGTTTCTGGAAGCAGTAAAAAACTTTCATGCCATCCACAAGCGATCTTTTGAAGCGCTTCTGAGGATGATCAAAAAGAAGACAGAGATCTCTCACTGTCCATAATGTTTAAATTACGAAGCGTTTTACATCTCTTCAACACGAACTCCCAAATAAACAAAATCATTATTAGGCTAAGGTTCATAACGTTTTAATTCAGAAAGAATTGGTCTTGATTAATATTCCAAGGAACAGGGGAAAAATTAACACCAACTTAATTTTTCAACGTACACAGCAACGTACTTTCAAGTTAATATTAACTGCATTTTGCCAGTCTGGTATATTTTCTCCATTCGCATTCTTCTGATTTTTCTTCTACTCAAGACAAACTTTTTGGTTTGATTTTATGCACTGAAAAAAAACCTTGCAACATATGAACGAAATCGTTCGTATATTTTACGAAATATTTTGTAATTTCGTACCACGAAATACTTTCGTAAAATGTACGAAACGAACGAAATTTTTGTGTTTATTTTACGAAGCATGTTTTGTGTTTTAAGAAATAATTTTTTATATAATACGAAAAAGAGAAAAAAGTTTACATTTTACGAAATAGCTTCATAGTTTAAGGTAATATTTAGAGAAAATTTTTTTGTGTTTTACGAAAGAACTTTGTATATATTATGAAAGAATTTTGTAAAAAGCAAAATAAAATTTTAGATTTTACGAAATATTTTCATAACTCAAGATAATTGGGCAATTCAAAGTGTTGCCATATCAGTCATATTTTTCATATTTCATATTATTTTATGCATGCATAAAATTTTACTGAAAATTTTCAAACAAAATATTCATAAAATTTTACACATCAATGGCATGTATTTTAAAAAAATTGTATATCATATTTTATAATTTTCTTTAAAATTTTGATGTTTAAAATAAAACAAATTAAATTAAAATGTAGAAAATAAATAAAAAACGTGTTTGTAAAAAATAAAAGTGTTAAAGACATCGCAACTTAATACGTGCCGATTTTAAAATTAACTTTTCGGGGAAAATTAAAGAAATTATAACCGTTCATATATAAGCTGTTCAAAGTATCAGGTAGTATTTATATACAAAATACGGGATAGAACAATATGCAAGCTCGCTATGAATTGCCCAAATATTTAGACAATATTACGAATTATTTTAGTTGCTTTACGAAATTAGTAATTTGTTTTTGATGGCAATATAATTTTTCACACAAAATTTTCGTTTTATTTTACAAAAACTGGCAGTTAGTAACAAATTATTCACACAATTTTGACTATCATTAATTTTTTTGTTGCAAATTTGATCATGAATAAGACCTTCTTTAGCATAACATTTAAGTTTGACTCTTTCAGCTTCAGATAAAGATTTTCCTCGAGCCATTTAAATTTCAAACTGTTTTATCTATCGGCTTAGAAAGATCGAAAATGTATTAAAAACTAACAATACGCGGAGAAGTTATAATGTAAACTATAAAATTAATCAGAAACCTATTCTGATTAGGGACTGCTCTTGGACAAAATATGTTTTGCAGCAATTATTTCATAATGGTACGATATTCCAGTTAATTATTTTGCACAGATTTCACGTAATGCATATTATTTATTAATAAGTCCAATTTTAGTAGTAGTTTGAGCAATAGTTTTTGATAGAACTACCGAAAATATTGCTAAAATGTTAAACCTAATCAGATGAGCTGCAGTTTAAGCTTGCTAACCTTTATTTTTATTTTAAATATTTTAAATAACTTTTTTTTTTTAATTTTTCTTGTTATTAAAGTTGCCCCTTCTTTTCTCAGAAATCCCCTTTTTGTACCCCTTTTATTTTCAAAATCCCCTTTTTGTGCCCCTTTTTGAAAACTTTCAGCGGTAACGCTGTCTACAGCTTATATGTATACGGGTCACTTAGTGCCCAATTGGATATGATTCGATAATTTTAAGAACAACTTATATAGTCCATAATTGATTTCGTAATATGTACGAAATTTTAGTATATTTTACGAAAAAACCTACTAGTAAATGTTTTCGTTACTTTCGTAAAACTATAAAATTCTGGTGTAAAAATTTATTCCGTAATATGTACGAAAGTTTCGTATATTTTACAAAAAAAAATAATAATAACAGAAAAGTTTTCGTTACTTTCGTCAAATAATAAAATTCTTGACTCAACCTGATTCGTAATATGTACGAAGGTTTCGTACATTCTACGAAAAAAGTAAATACGAATGGTTTTCGTTATTTGCGTAAGATAATAAAATTCTAGACTAAAACTTTTTTCGTGGAATGTATAATACGAAATAATTGGTATATAATACGAAAAAAGTAACTACGAAATTGTTTTTCGTAAAATGTTGCATGGACTATTTTCAGTGTACTTAAATATATATGAACATGTAAACATGTGAAAAGCTCAAGCCAGTAGCTAATTGTTTATTAATATGTTAATTTCGAATGTATTTGCTTATGAATCCAACTTGACTATTAGTCTAAGGTACGTAACGTTTTAATTCAGAAAGAATTGGGCTTGATTAATATATGCCAACAATATGAGCAAAAATCTAGCCGAAAAAGAAAAAAAACGACAGGAAGTGGCCCCCTAGAAAATGATACAGAAAAGCCAAAAATCCAAATGGATACTGATCGTTATTTTGAAGTTGTAAATAATAAAAAAATAAAAAGAAGTCTACTATGGAAAAACCTCGCTTCAGTGGCGAAAATGCCCAAAGATGGTAAATCTGATGCGGCGCATTCTGCAAGTCGCTTTTCCATTTTACAAAACAACCAAGATGAAATCATCACTGTCGGTCAAGCAAGCCGCCTCCAATTTATTTAAGGGAGAAAAACTCAAATGAGGTAATTAAAAGGCCAGCACAATTAATCGGTGAAGAGGCGTTTTACGTAATCCAATGCCTGAATTGCCAAAAATATGGCCAAACCAAAAATATATTGCAAGTTGCGCACCGTTTGTCTCGTCTGTGGTGAGCTACACAGCACTTGCAATTATGATAAGCCAAACGATAATTCCAAAATTAAAAAGTTTTGCAATTGCCATGAAAACCACACTGCAAACTGCAGTCTTTGTCTAAAAGACGTAATCACACATATGCTCAACCTATTTCTTTCGACAATAGGAATTATCCCCAGTTGCGCCAATCAGCTACCAGACGGCCTTCATACCCCAACATTTTTAATGCTAACCAGGCCAAAGCGCAAAACATACCAAACAGCCAGTTCTCGTACGCTAATGCTTTGAAGTCTAACCAGCCCACAGCTTAAAATCGGCTCTTGCCAGCGAAAACAATTGTTTAAATTTTTATCGAATTGAGGCTTCAATAGAAAACTTAATACAAACAGTAAATTTTTTACAACCAGCATGCCCTGCAGATCCAGGAAGTGTTGAAAATGCAGTCTACATTATTGTAGGCTGCATTAACATAAAAACGAACTAGAATACATCATGATGGATAACAAATTGATGTTATGATTATTTCTGAGACACATTTGATGGCTAGAAGTTGTTTTTAAATCAACGGACATACTCTCTACGATACGAAGGACCCCCAAGGTAGAGCTTGTGGTGGCTCGGTTATACTAATAAAATCGCGATGAGTGATCAATGTGAAGACTATCTTCGAGCAACTAACATCTGCATTGAGGGTTTTCATCAAAACCTGGCGATTTCAGCAATTTACTCTCCTCCCAGGTACTCTATTACAGAAAATAAATATAGTAGATTTTTTAATTCACTAGGCTCACGGTTTTTGGTCACCGGTAACTACAACGCTAAGCACACATTCTGGGAATCTCGCCTCATCACACCAAAGGGTCGCGTTTTGTTTGACACAATTTCAAAAATGCGTTTGAATGTTATATCAAGTGGTCAGCCAACTTACTTGCCAACAGATTGCCGAAAAATACCTGATGTTATTGATTTTGGAGTGGTAAAGGGTGTGCCCAGCGAAATTATCCAAATTGAAGCATCTTTACATTTGTCTTCAGATCACTCACCAACTATTGTCACTATATATTCGCATGCAGCTTCTTCACCCACTTTTGATTTAACGATGACAGCCACACGTATAAATTGGTTGAAACACAAAAAATATTTGAGTGCTCATTGCCCAGAAAATGTTCCATTAAAAACGCCTGCTGACATAGATGACTCTATTAGAATGTTTGAGGCAAACCTTAAGTAAGCTGCTCTAAATGCTACTACTACAAATCGTCAGGTGAGATATAATAAAATTTTTTCAGCAGATGTAGAACGGCTTTCATCCGAAAAAAGAAGAGTTCGTAGAGAATGGCAACGCTACAGATCCCCTCAGCTAAAATCTAGGCTGAAGGAATGTACTAAACAGCTAAAAACTCTACTAAAATATCATAAAACCACTTCTGTTCAAAAATTTCTGAATGGGGTAGACGCAACACCTCAAACAGACTATTCGCTATGGACAGCAGAACGAGGCCTCAAAAGACCAGCGATATATAACTCTCCATTGCGAGCTTCGAATGGAGATTGGGCAAGAACTGACGATGAAAAAGGTACTCTGTTTATAAACCACTTGCAGAAAGTATTTACTCCAAATACGTCTGATACTATAGCTGAGCTGCCACCAGTCCTCGCTATACCAGATGTTACTTTGAGGTTCAATATTCGTGAGATTGAACACGGTATTGCGGGCTTAAATTCGAAAGAAGCTCTTAAAATGCTCTTAGAGCTAACCTATACTGCAAAACGGATAATTCTATTTATTTTTAACAGTATTTTGCTATCCCGCAGAATGAAAGGTTTCTCTAATTACTATGATACCTAAGCCAGGAAAAGATCATACGAAGGTGGAATCTTATAGGATTATAAGCATATTGTTTAATATGTCAAAACTATTTGAAAAGCTATTTATGAGTAAGCTAACAGCCATAGTGAATGGTGCCTTCCAGACCAAGAATTCACATATACT
The DNA here is from genome assembly GCA_956483635.1 of Panzeria rudis. NCBI lineage: Eukaryota > Metazoa > Arthropoda > Insecta > Diptera > Tachinidae > Panzeria > Panzeria rudis. The sequence goes on along the minus strand of OY101451.1, from coordinate 32,398,149 downwards.
CTTGAACGTAGTTAGAAAAACCTTCGAGGAAAATAAATATTGCTCTGCGCTCTTCATCGATGTTTCTCCGGCATTTGATGAAGTATTGCAGGAAGGTTTAATACATAAACTAAAGCAAAACCTACCCGAAAACACCCTTAAGCTTTTAGAAAGCTATTTAACTGAGCGAATATTTGTTGTTAAGGCAGATCATTTTCTAAGCCCTCTGCAAACCATTGAAGCCGGAGTTCCTCAAGACAGCTTCCTCGGTCCTGTTTTATATCTGACATATGCCTCTGACTTGCCGGTAAGCAGTCACATATACATATCAACATTCGCTGATGATACAGCTTTTCTAAATGTTCACAAAAGCCATCAAGAAGCTTCCCGCAAACTGCCAGAGTATATACCTCAGTTGGAGCAATGGCTAAAACAATCTCGGATAAAAATTAACGAGCGAAAATGTCTACGCATTACTTTCACATTATGCAGAGAAATCTGCCCACCTATACAAATAAAATAACCGAAATATACTTTAACACACTGAAGTAAAATATCTCGGTGTTCATCTTGATCGTCGTCTAACATGGAAGTCCTATACAAATGCAAAGGTGACCCAAGTGAAATTAAAAGTAGTTCAAATGAATTGGCTCATTGGAAGGAACTCTATTCTAAGCCTAGAATGTAAACTTCTTCTGTACAACTCTATTCTAAAACCAATATGGTCCTACTGTATCCAGTTATGGGGCACTGCTTCGGCATCAAATGTAGAAAAAATTAAAAGGCAACAAAATAAAATATTCCGCAAAATTACATCAGCCCCATGGCATGTCAGAAACAAGCGAATTCATAAAGATTTAGATGTGCCGCTGGTTAAGACAGTGTTTTCTATACACTTGACAAGATACACAAAAAACTTGAGTTGCACCCAAATTCCCTAGCCCGAAACATCATTAAACAAATATTTTTGTCTGGCATTGGCTGAATCTAAAAACTAAAATTTTAGAGTTAATATTTGATTATTTATTGTTAGTTCAATGTTATTGAAGATACAATAAATTTAAATTAACATACGTACATTGTGTTACTCACAGCCTATTTGTTTAAACCGTTTTTAGAATATTCCACAAGCTGTTCGTTTTCTGCAGAAAATGCAACCCTGATATAATGTGTTGTTATTGCTTTTTTAAAAATTTCCATTAAATCATTTGATCAGGAATGCATTTTCTACAGAGCTCGAACTGCTTGTTAGATAGTGTAAAACTGCTCTTAACCGCGAATCACTTACACAACCACAGAATATGATAGTGTATGTTTGAGCACCACTGACTTAAATAATAAGATATTTTCTTAAATTTATCAGATATATTACAAGACTATTTTCATTCCTAATAAATATAATCCAAACTAAGCGGTTATATTACTTATCCAGAATGAAAAAATGTTTAACAAAAATGTATTAATTTATTTAAATTATTTTCGTATTATAAAACCAAAATCGCTTTTAAATTTTTGGCTTCTTCTACTTAAGCCAAGTGTAAAATACTTCAATTCTTCCTTTTTCCGGTTAGTTAATTTGAAAAATTTTAGTTGAATTATTCTTGCAGTATAGAGTTTGCATGTTAATGCAAAAATAATCCGTACAAGCATTTTTAAAAGAATAAGCATTTAAAACTCCAATCAATTTTAGTTTTAACTGATTCCAAAGTTCATCCAAAAACGAAATACACATTTATAAGTATTTTCTGTTGCATTTAATATTGTCTGTTGCTTATGTTATAAGCAGGGATCGGGCTTTCATGCCAATGCATGTTTTTGTCGTGATAAATAAGAATATATTGACTAATTAGCTATGCGAATAGTCAATTTTTAAGTATTTTGGCATCGATTTGTAGTTGCAAAGTGCATGTTTTTGCGTATTTTGGCAATAAATGCATATTTTTGGAGTTATAAAAACTTTTTTAATGCATATTTCTCAATTTAAAAAAAAAATATTAATATGCCGATTATGGAGGGCAACCGAGACTCAGTTGGGGTGCCAGTTACTGAAAATGATACCACTGATGGCAACTGGTAACTGAGAGCTATCAATTTCAGTTGCTATTTAGTGCCTTTGTGGCAACCATTAATGTTCCGTTGCCGACTGGCAACGCGAATGAGGGATAGGCACCAAAGGAAAGAATGTTCATTTTGAATAAGTAATGTTGTTGGTCATGTATATTAACCCTATCTGACAGTGGTGGGTTAGGTCTTACCCGCTCTGTAGCACAAAAACCTGACGTGACCCGAAAAAAATAACTTCTGACTCGGATTCAGCGACCGAGAAAACATAAAAAAACGTCATTAAACCCCGCGGGATTTTCAAACTGTTGAACAGTGTAATTAGTAATAATTAATAGGAAAATTTAACACAACAATATAACAATAAAGTTTTTATTTCTAGTTAGTAGATGATATAATTTTAATTTAGTTTTTATCTTTCCCGCATTTGTGTACGTACAAATACACATATGTATACCCCTTTTCGTTTTTGTCCCTATTTTCATTTTGGCAATTTTTGCGTTGTGCTTTTTTGTTTAATTTTATTTTTTTCTATTTTTTAGGTATTTTTCATTGTTTTTGGCGATTTTTTTTTTTATTTGGGACTTTTTTTAATTTTCGTGATTTTTTATTTTTATCTCTGGCGATTTTTCGTTTCTTGCAATTTTTTTGTTTTATGCCGATTTTTTTAGTTTTGGCGATTTTTTTTTGTTTTGGCGTTTTTTTTTAATTTTTTCACTTTTTGACGGTATTTTTAGTTTTAGCGATTTATTTTAATTGTGGCGATTTTTTCCTTTTTGGCGCTTTTCTCGGTTTTGGGGATTTTTTCGGTTTTTTGTGATTCATTTAGATATAGCGATTTTTTTGGTTATGACACTTTGTTCGTTCTGCCGATTTTTTTTTTTTTCGTTTTTGGCGATTTTTGATTTTGGCGCTTTTTTCGGTTTTGGGGATTTTTTTAGTTTTAGTGATTATTTTCGTTTCGACACATTTTTTTGTTTCAACGATTTTTTTTATTTTAGAAATTTTTTTAGTTTTGACGATTTTTTCTTGGTTTTGGCGCTTTTTTCGTTTTGGTGTTTTTTTTTCATTTTCGGCAACTTTTTCGTTTTTTTATAATATTTTTAGTTTTGGCGATATATTATAGTGCTTTTGTAGTGCATTTTTCGTTTTGACGACTTTTTTCGGTTTTGGCGTTTTTTTAGTTATTTGGCGATCTTTTTATTTCTGGTGATATTTGCGTTTTATCGATTTTTTAGTTATGGCGGTTTTTTCCTTTCCTTTTCCTTTTGGAATTTTGTGGAGGTATATATAAAATTGGAAGACGCTACTAAATTTTTACTGATATGAGCTATGATATTTATGATACTCATGCTTTTAAGCAAATACTTTCTTCGTAAAATAATTAATTTATTAAAAAAATTCATTTATGAGCTAGAGGCTAATAAAAATCCATGGATTTGAATGTAAAATCTTGTAACTCGAAAAATGCACCACACAAAATGACATTTGTAATCGTAGTCACGTAAATTATTAAGCAGTTACTATTATGAAATAATAATTTAATTAATCGATACTATCACTATAATTTCCTTGCAAACCCTAGCCTTAAAGACTTATACTCGTATATACTTATTATGCATATTTACATGTATGCGCACATGAGTACATATTTTTTTTATTTGAAAAACTTTATTGGCAATTGAAGAGAATTGGCATAAAAACTATATTCTCTTTTAGTTTTTTATTTCGTTCATCACAGTGTTAATAATTTATGTGCGAATGCTCGTCTGTTATTTTCTGCATTCGTTCATTTACTTATTTTAACACGTGTGCACTTAGCAGTACATCAATATTTTAAAATAAAAGTGTAAAAAGAGAAAGTTTATTCGCATACAAAAATATATATTTAAACATTTGTTTATGTCCAGTGTGCACTTTTTGTATATAGGTCGGACCCTAACAGCCAAAAAGACGTAATCGATAAGATAAGAGCGTTAAAAATATACATCAGAAGCAATTTTATAATACTGCTACAACTTAGTCCAAACGAGTTAATTTTTTAGAGCTGTCTTTGTGGTAGTTGGGCGTCGTTATGTTTGTTTACATCTATTTTGAATATGTTGGTAATTCCAAGTCAAATCCGCTTGGTCGATTTGGGCGCCGACACCTTTCGATTTTGATCAAATTTGGTCAGACGTTTTCTTTCATTCTCTAACGAAATTATGCCAAAGGAAAAAATTCAAAATGTTTCTTTCAGAAGTTATGACATATTCAAAATGTCATTATTTCACCAAATTTACTGAATGCGTTGAGTTTAGTTTTAAATATCTCGAAAGAGAAAACAAACACCTCCTTAAAATGTTCCGAGTTTTAAGGACATTTACGGCTCTTTTCACAAATTATGTTTAAGAGTTAATGTGGACTTTAACGGCAAAATTTTGTATGCCAATCTTACCGTTAACGTTCATTTTGACTTTTAATCGTACATTATGAAAAGGGCCGCTAGAGGTACACTGAAAAGAAAAAACAATCCATCCGTACTTAAATTAATCCAAAGCGGTGTCAAAAGTATGGTAATCCCGATTTTTCTGAAATAAAGTACAGAAAGATTGATTAAGTCGGAATATTTAAGTGCCAAATACTTAATTTTAGCCTGATTAGCATTTATTCATGTAAGAAATTCTTATTTTAAGTACGAATATGCTAATAAACTTTATACACAGTCGTACACTGAAAGGAAAACGTTCCGTAATGTGGATGAAACCATTACGTTAGCCCCTTACATTAATACAACGAAAAACGTTATTAATGGCATGAAACATTGCATATCAGCAATGAAAAATTACATAAACGAAAAGTTATGTTGGTTGAAAAGCAATGACTAAATCATTGCAGTAACGTAAAAATCATTATATATATGAAGATTTTCCTTTCAGTGTACTCGTACTGTATTGGTGTTTGTTTCCTTGATTATAGCCACAAATCACTGTTGTGCTCTTGTTGTTGTTTATTTTCATTGTTCGGACATACCCGACAAGTAGCTAACAAACGTCGTATTACATGTAGATTCAAGCCCGCTGTATACTTGAATCAATCCAGTCGCTCACTTGTATCAATCCGCCGCGTACTTGAATCAAGCCCGAATCACTTTTACTTATTTAATCTTGGAACAAAACAGACTTCAGAGTTTAAATTTTTACTACTTATATAAATTTAATATTTTTACTTATTTGTTTTAATTTAGAATTTATTTTCGTTCATTCCTAGTATTGAACTTAGCTCATCATGTTTGTAAACCAATGCCTTAGACGACTCAGGTAACTCAGTAAAATGCAGTATAAACCAGCATCATGTAATACGACGTTTGTAGGCTATTAGTCGGCACTGAACGAACAAACAGAATAACCAACAACAAGACAACAACATAAGCACAACATGCGACTGAAGCTATCAACAAGCAAAGATATACCAACACAGTACGACTGTGTAAAAAGAGTATACTAATAGTAGTGTATAAAATAAGTATTTTTGTACACAATTTAAGAATACTCAAAGTAGGTAAAAAATACTTTAATTTAGTACGGCGTTTTTCTTTCTGTGTATTATATAAAAAAATTCAGCCGAAAAAATATATAGGTTTTTAATTTAGTAAATTTTTGCAGATGTCATTTTTCAAAAAAAAAAAACATTTTTGCTCTATATATTCTTTGTAGCCCCAATACCTCCTTTAAAATGACATACAAATTATTCTTATACAGGGTGGCGCAGAATGAGCTATATGGTTTAAATGGTTTATAACTTTTTTATTTATGGGATTATTATAATTTTTTTTAAATACAGTATATTACTGGGGAATTTTTTTTGCAATTAGCTTTGAAAAATGTTATCCTATAAGTGATGTCCATTTTCTGCTTTGCACATACGTGCTCTTTTTGGCATATTTTCCATAGCTTTTCACAAAATTTCGGGTGTAATGGCCATTTCGAATGTTGGATTTTAGTTGGAGTATGGTTCTTGGTTTATTAACGTACACTCTTTCTTTCAAATATGCCCAAAAAAAATCGCTTGTGCGCGAAATAATACGTTCGCCGAATATATCCGTTAACAAAGCCATTGAGGCACCTGCAGTATGTGCTATGACTCCATCTTGTTGAAACCACAAGTTTGGATGGTTTTCCACAGTTGGCCTAACAAAATTTTCCAACATCGTCCCATATGCACCACCACTGACAGAGATTGCGACACCACTTTCATTAAAAAAATATATGGTCCAATTATCCTTTCGGAGGATACACCGCACCAAACAGCACACTTAAGTGGGTGTGATTGTCGCTGATGAACTGCTCTTGGATTTTCCGTAGCCCAAAGCCTGCAGTTTTGTTTGTTGACATATATATTTAATAGGAAATGGGCTTCATCGCTCATTACCAAATTGTGAATAAAATCTGGATTTTGCTTCGCTTTTTCACGGACACGAATGGAATATTCAAGCCGTTGCTGGTAGTCTGTCGTCTTCAATTCTTGCAAAAGTTGAATTTTATATGGGAACTTATGTAGATTGTTTTAAAAATTTTATTTATTTTTATTATTTTATAATGTTTTAATTATTTGTTCATTCAAATTTTGTGTAGATAGCTCTTGAGTAGTGTAATGTGACCGATTTAGAGGCCATAATCGGTCACATTACACTACTCATAAAGAATGAATAGATGAAATGAAATAATAACATTTGGAATATGTCATCACTTTTGAAATAAAAATTTTTAGTTTTTGCCTTGCTACCTTTCAAATGGTATGCTGCTGAGATCTGTAACTTAAGCACTTTTGGAGATATTGAAAATTCTTTAGAAACCGTTTTAATTTCCACAAAATGTCAATAGTGGATTAACAAAATGTTGAACAATATATTATAGTTTTATTGACTGAGTATATTTTGAGCTTTTTCCAATTTTTTTTTGCAAATTTTTAGTAGTCTGTTTGCGTTTTCTATGAGCTTTTTGTATTCCTTACAGTTTTAGCGATGCTTAATCAATTTTAAAGTTGGTTTGCAATTTTGCAATGTTGACATTTTTCGCGAATTTTCGCTATTTTTGCGATTCAAGCTATTTTTTTTATTGGTTTTTGCTTTTTACATTGTTACCTATTTGTAATCAATATCTGACTCTGATATCTTTTCAATGTTGACATTTTTTCGTTAATTTTCGTAATTTTCGCAAGTTTTCCGAGCTTTATGCATATGATTTTTTTGCGAATATTCACCATTTTTCGGTACAAATAATTTGTTTGTTAGTTTTTTGGCTTCTTTACCATTTTTTTGCCAATTTTTAATCAATATCGGACGTTGGCATTTATTTGATGTTGGTAAGTAGTTGAAAATTTTTGTTATTTTCGCGATTTTTTCAAAGTTTTTTGGCATTCCTTACAACTTTAAGGAGTTAAATTAAATTCAGAGCCTGTTTGCAAATTTGCATTTTCGTGAAAAAAATAAAATCTTTTAGAAAGGTCTCGAGAATACCTAAAAAATAAAAATCTTTTAAGTACCTAAAAAATAAAACTGAAGAAGACTTAAAAAATGAAAAATTTTCATAACTGTTATTTAAAGACCTTAAAAATAAAAATGATTTATTAAGGGCTCAACAAGAGCTACAAAATAAAAAAGCTTTTATAACTGTTTTTTAAAGACCCAAAATAAATATCTTTCGTAATTGTTATAAGAAGACATAAAAAATAAAAATTTTTTGTAATTTTTATAGAATACTAAAATAAATAAAGTTGTTTATAATTGTTAGTACAGGACCGATATTTTTGTAGCTTCCCTGTAGAAAACATATCACTTCTCTTCGCAATGCTATGCAAAACTACAAATAGATCTAAAGAATTTTGGAAATTGGGTAAATTTAACACCGCCTTTAAAAATAAATAAAGTTTACTGATATAATGGCTTTCGAACTAGTTCAAAAGTTTTACTTTCAATTTATTTAAGGACTAACTAATAGGTGATTCAAGTAGAGATACTTTTTTCAATAGCCTATTTTGACAGATCACGTGTTAGTCGTGTCATACTGTCATGGTTTTTTTGTTTAGTATTGTTTGGCATTTCATAATGGAAAGACTTACGCCTGAACAACGTTTACAAATCGTTCAACTTTATTACGAAAATTCACTTTCTGTGAGGAATGTGTTTTGTGCACTTCGCTCAGATTATGGTCAACATAATCAGCCCATTTCTGGCTCAATGGGTATGTAAACAAACAAAATTGCCGCATTAGGGACGAAGAGCAACCTTAAGAGATTCAAGAACGGCCACTTCATCCAGAAAAAACAACAGTTTGGTGTGGCTTGTGGGCCGGTAAAATCATCGGTTCATATTTCTTTAAAAATGATGCCGATGCGAACGTAACCGTCAATGGCGACCGTTATCGTGCCATGATAACCGACTATTTGATGCCTGAAATTAATCTCGGCAACATTTGGTTTCAGCAAGACGGCGCCACTTCCCACACATCGCATCAATCAAAGGATTTATTAAGAGAACATTTCGGTGAGCACTTAATTTCACGTTTTGGGCCGGTCGATTGGCCACCAAGATCGTGTGACATCACACCATTAGACTTTTTCCTGCGAAGATATGTAAAGTCTAAAGTTTATGCGGACAAACCTGCTTCGATTCAGGCCTTGGAGGAAAACATCACGCGTGTCATTCGCCAGTTACCAGTCGAAATGCTCGAACGAGTCATCGAAAATTGGACTCAACTGATGGACCATCTGCGACGTAGCAACGGCCAACATTTGATAGACATAATCTTTCAAAAATAAATGCCAAAGAATGTTCTTTCAAATGAAAATAAACATTCTTCATTAAATTGGAATTTTCTGTGTTTTTTTCTTTAAAAAATTAGGGAACCTCGAAATGGATCACGCGTTATATTCAAATTTTTGAATGAACTTAAAACTTTTTAATAGGCAAATTACGATTACGGATATTTTTCACGAAAATTTAATCAGAAATAAACGCAATCATGAATACAGCAGGTTGTTTAGATATTTTTAAGCCCCGTTTCTGGTAAAAATATATAGGAAAAGTTAATTTTGTGTGGAGCTTTATATACGATTGCTAATTTAAGTTCACGCAAAATGAATAAATATAAAATACGAAAGAGAAGAATGTATATACCATAATACAAATATTAGTTATGCATTTAAAGGTTTTACTGAACAATTAAAGAAAAATACTATGCGTTCGTTACTAATGTTTATTAAAGATATTTTACTATAATCTAAAAAAATCGTTTTTAAACTACAAAGAAAAACAGTTTTATTACACTTAATTTTTAGTCTTATTTGATAATCATGGTAGAAAAATATTGTGTTAGATAATAATGTCATTAACATTGCTTGCTCCATGTGCCATTAAAAAAAAATCCATTTAAGAAAATTTTATAATCCTTTGTCATCAGTTGCAAATAACTAATTACAGACATTTCAAATTGTAATTCTCATAAAAGTATAAATTTGTATTAGTATTCATTCCAAGAGAACACTAAAGCTAAAAAAACAAACACTGCATCTTCGTTGTTTTTATATATTTCGCTAATAGTAGTGACAAGTAAAGTACAAACTTACTGCTGATATCATCATTGGAAACATTTTTCTTTTAATACACTTCACCTAAATATATATTGTTTGTCACTCCGTTTGTGATTTCAGCATAATCACCTGGGACGCCATAGAGTGTATATTAGCACTGAGCGTCTGTCCGCCTATCCATATGGCATGTAAGATATTAAATGTTTACTCTAATTCCCCATGATAAGTTACCCATCGGTAAAAATACCCATTACGTAATCACTGATGTAAGCAACACTTAGTAGCTGCTAGTAATGACGCTTTGGCTTATTTTCCCACTTAGATTTATTATAAGCGTGTCATATGCTGTTTAATCGGTGCCCTCTCGCTTACAAAGTAATCTACGCTATCAGTACCTATCGCTACTGTGCGTTTACATAATAAGTGGAATTGTAAGGGAGCTTATCGTTGAAATATAGCCCAAAAGTAGGCCACAATTTTTTACTTTCAACATATAAGGGATAAATTCTATGAAATACCACGAAATACTCACATAACAATTCAAAATAATCGAAGCTATTATTAGTAAATGACATATTAGGTTACTCGTACATTAAAATGTAAGTACTAAAATGCTCGCTTAGAACGTCATCCTGACAACATTGATTATTACCTAAGTACTTCGTTTCATTTACCACTGTGTATGGATCTACATCCCTGATCGGCATATACACACAATTACTCTCGCTCTTGGCAGGTTCTTGTTAGTGTACATCAAGCGATACCACACCCTTCTTATTTGAATGCTCATGCGACACTGGTTGATTTTGTTTACTTTTAGGTAATGCGTGCAGAGTTACCATATATTTTTTTAAACTTTTTATTTCTAAAAAAAGCTACTTGTTTTTGGCCCCAAAACCCTGTTTTTCTACAAAAGTGCCAAAATTTTAAAAGAAAACACAAAAAAGTGTATTTGGAATTCATTTTAAGGAATGTATAAAAACGGCATATTTGTAGAGGGAGTAAACACGATTAAACAGTGTTGCAGTAATAAGATCGTATTATTATGCAATAATAGATCGTATTATTGCATAAACAGTCGCTTATATACTATACTATACTGCAAATTTTAAATTATGTAATTATTTATAACTTCAAAAGACTTTATATGCAATTAAAACTTTTTGGCATCTCAAAAAACTTGCAAAAAAGGGAAAACTTGACAAATGGCAGTGCATTATGCGTTTGAGTACGTAAGTGAGTGAATAAAAGAGAAAAAAAGGTATAATGGACCTGTTTCTAGGGCTGCCAGTAGTAGGAACTTATCCAAACGTGGGGATCTTACAAGTACTTTAGGGACAAAAAATTTAGTTTTGTGGAGAGAGGATTTTTCTGGGCATATTTAAAACTATCGCGGGGATTGTATGGGGATTTCTTGTAAACAATTGAATAGAATTAAAGCTAACAACAAAGATTGTTTCATTTTGATTTGTTCCAACTTTTTTTGTGCCAACAATTACTAAATTAATTTTCAAGCTATCATTAATTGTTTCTTTAGCTTATTTGCTGTCGAAAAGGCCACTTCCGAAAAATTGCAGGAATGATGGAAATAATTATGTATATTGTAAAATGTTTAACCCTTTTTGTCTTAGATTAAATATATAAAATGGATAATTTGGAGTACTTCAATGAAATCTTAAAAAATCAGAACACATTGGACTGTATCGATTTTTGATCCGAGTTTAATCAAAGTATAAACAGTTTTCTATTAGAAATGTCATTAATTTTTTCTATTCTAAAATTTTGCTAGTCACAGAAAATTTTTACACAAGAAATAATTTCCTTTCACTAATTGGAATTACTATTTTGGAAACGAATATCCAACAAATCTATATGAATATTGGTGAAAGGTATACAGTTTCTGAAGCATTACTCAATATGCTTAATATTCCAACAAGTAAGGCCTACATACCTAGAATATTTTCTATAATATGGAATACGAATTAGTAGAATCATTGTTACGGATATCTTAGCTTAAATAAAATTTCCCGTCGAGCATTTGAGCCTAGCAGTGAAATGCTAAATAAACTTAGATTCTTTATGCAGTTATTGCACTGAAATCTATCAATTCTTGTATGGGTATAATAAATTCATGTAAAATACGAGTACAAAACAATAAATTTTATGTTATTTTTAATAAATATCACGTGTTGGAATTTTTGCGGATTTTTTCGTATTTATTTGGGGACAGCGACAAGTATGACCTGGCAGCCCTGCCTGTTTCACCGACCAATGATCTCTTACACTAAAATTATTCAGGGTTTCTCATGCACAAATTCTGTTTGGTTGGAGCCCATAGAGAAGGCAATACCTATGGTTTTTCTAGGTAAATTTTTAAAGTGATTTTTAAACGGTAAATGTAGTGAAAAAACGATTTTCTTAAAGTTTGAATTTTAAACAGCCACAACTTCCTTGTTTCACAACGGATTTCTATGATCCTTTACAAATTTTTCAAACGAGATATGATTTTTGGAAATCAGTTATTAAATGGCTAAATTATGGTGGTTTAAGTATAAAAAAAGACACATTTTTCAGCAAAATTTACTTTCCGCCAGCTCTAATTTGCTTATGAGATACTAAACCACTTTACAAAACATTACAAAAGCTTTTAAAGTACGCTTTGAATTACGCTAAAATAATGGGTTAAAAAAACAAATGAGTTATGGTATGTTTTCTGTTTTGAATTTTTTGTTTCTTTTTTAAAAATAGGGCAGTCACGCTAATATAATTAATCATAACTCCAGAATGATATGCCCGATTTTAATACTATAAACAGGAGAAGATGCGGAATAAAATTATCTTTAAGTCAACCAGGGATGATAAAGTTGGTACAATTATACTTTTTTTGGTACTATTGAAACCAAAAAAGTACTATGGTACTCCCGGGACTCATTTGGTACTATTTAAAAATTTGCCCAACTCGTTGGGTGGTATCCATTGATTATTCAATGATTATCTCTACATTGGCCCTTAACTTAATTCTCTCTTAAGTCTACTTAGGCCGTTATTTCGTGAGTGGATTTGTGTACTTATTTAAGGAGAATACATAACAGGTGGTCTTGAGAGAACAGTTTATTATATTGGCTTTTTATTGTTCAAGCCAAATATCAACAGCGATGCTGATGGAGTAGCTTAATGTCAAACTCCATATTCTATAAACGTATAATTGGTTTTCTTGAATAGAGGCGTATGTCTTAAAACTGATCTTTTCAGCAGAGCAAAAACAAAATATTTCTGAAATTGTGTCTACGGTATGAACATCTTTGATTTTTTAACACTCGGCATATATTTGCCAAAATAGCTTTGTGTAAAAATTTCAGACAAAAATAACGTAAGAACGATATCCTAGCAAGGTTGCATAAAACCGTATATGTCGACATAAAGAACATTTACTAAGCAAAATTGAACAAAATATTTAAAAAGATTTCAAAATGTGTTTAGATTAAATAATCCATCACACAGGAATACTTAAGTCGTTACTGCTGAAAATTTATGGAATCAATATAGAAGTCAGGTTGGTGGGCATGAAAAATATCGAGAATAATCCATGATATCGCGAAAATTTTTACTCTCATGGAAAGAGCGCTTAAAATAGAGCTATTACGCATTAATAACTTAATATCTACGTAAGTCGACTTACGCATATATTCGAGAAAACCACAGAAATGTTCCATTCACAATTTCAATATATGAAATGGCTTGTTTATCCATTGTGAACGAATTGCGAGAACATCAAAGTCTGTACTCACCCCCATTCTTCTTTCCTTTCTTTTCTATATACTGAAGACTTTGCAAAGTAAACTTTGCTAGTGCGAAAGGGCACAAAGCCATATTTGATCTTTGACACAATGAGCACATAAAATCAATCAAAATCGAGTGGCGTAGAAGCTCATTGGTACGAAATAAATTATTTAATTTATTATCCCTGAAGTCAACTATGCACAAGTTTCTTGTAAATTTTCAGTTGTTTGGGAGTTATTCAGAAATTAACGGCGAAAAACTAGTTTTTTCATGCAATTACAAATTTTTTCATTTTCTAAAGCTCATATGAAATAAAGAGGGCTTAACTTTTACATTTTTATCAATAATACGAAAGCTGGGTATATTTGAAATAAAATAAGCCATAAATCATTAAAATATTTCGACAAATGTCGATTAAAAATTAAGTGAAGTAACTCAATTGAGACAAATTGCGATATTCATACAACACACATACACACACACATATTCAAATTTGGAAATTTTGATTTTTATCAACTGAGTTAATTCACTTAATTTTTAATAATAATAATAACTATTACATAGTATCTAAATTACTGTTTTTTGTCTCCCTGCAATGTGACCGCCATATCTCTTATGAACAAGTCCTGTAGCTTTATTTCGATTTTAATATTAACTTAGCTGCCTATCATTCCCTCTCAGGATGTCATTACTGAGATCGTCAGATCGATTCCCGTCAAATACTCTGCTTAAAAATAAAATATAATTTTTACTTGCATTTCATCGTTGCTCTGACGTAATCAGTTATGTGAAAATTTTCTAAATTTCTTTTATTTCACCACTCTAAACATATGTTATTCATACCTCTACCCACCAAAGAGTTTAAGAACATTTTTTCTAAATGTGACAGGTTCTCTTCCATCAAGAGATATAATTTTCATATCGTGGTGAGTGGTATATTAATTTCGGCATGGCCAAATATAGATATTGAATTTGTTTATTTAAAAATTTTTTTTTTTCATATCCCCCATTTTCAAGTAATTCATGTATTTCTTCTTTCTTCATTCATTTACTAAGTCATTCTAATGCAGCAACAATTTAACAAACACATGCACACAAATATGACAACAATACTTGTTTATTTGGATTTGTTGGAGTTAAAAATGATGTAAGTTTTTATTGTTCTATTTCTTGTTTTTACTTTTGCTATTTTGTAATATTTTTCTGAGCAGAAACCATAATTTTGTAATAAATATATTCCCCAGCCCTTTGAATGAATGTAGTTGTATAAAAAGTCTTATAAAATGTAAGAGTTTTTCCATAATTATTTGTATATGTATGTATATTAAATATAATACTTTCTATTGTAATTAAACAAAGATATTAGTTATTTTGGACGTGTTATTTTGGTATTAAAATTAGGGATGTAACGATACGCCGGTTTGCCGATCCGATACCGATATTTAAAAATAAATATCGCCGATACCGATTCCGATACCGATACGAATATTGAAATTGAGTTTAAGTTTAGATTAACAAAATTCATGCGCAATTTTTTTATTATACAAAATTACATTATAAGAGAGAATATTTAAAATTGATAAAACATTGGAAGTAATTTTTAAGGAGCTACATTTTATTTGCTTCCAAAAAATCTATATTAAAAATATGGAGATAATTAGTAGAAAAGCAAGAAAAATTTTTAATTCCTTTATAATTTTTTAAAAATACTCGCCATGCTTTTAAAAAAATCGATTTTTTTAAAGGACATTTATCAACTAATATTTTTCTAAATAACTTAATAGCTTAATTATTAAAAGACTTCTAAGTTTATATTTATTCACTTAAATTTACATGAAAATACAGTTCTGAGTTTAAATTCGCATAAAAAAATTGTGAAAATGGGTAATTTTTTATCCTTTTTCCTTCAGGAAAAATCATTATAGAATACCGAAAAAGAAATTTGTCCTAGCATCGCTTCCACCGAATTGGTAATCGAAAAACAGAACTTCTTGCAATGGCAAGGATATGTAAAACTAATTAGAAATTATCCAAATTTGCAATACTTCCAGATCGCGAATTCTACATTTTCATGACTTCTTTGGAGTATCTTTTTTTTTGCTGGAATAAGATTTCTAAAACAACGACTTGAACTTGAATTCATGGTAAAATTAACAAAAAATAATAATTTTTTTACAAAATAACAGCATAAAATATTATTAATTTTTAAAATTGATATTAATAAGATTTAAAAAATAACGAAGTGAATTTAATTCATGGTAAAATCAAACAAAAATAAATTATTTGTTAAAAAAAAAACTCTGAAAAAATTTTTAATAGTATCGTCGTATCGACAGTAAAATATCGCCGATACCGATGTATCGGAAAATCTGAAGTATCGCCGATATATCGGTATCGGTATCGGTATTCGTTACATCCCTAATTAAAATATTGTATCCGAACAATATTGTGGCAATTTCACAGAAAAAGCTATCATTAGTTTTATCTCAATTAAAGGAATAGAAATTTAGTTACGTTATTTTAATTGATTCAATTATTTTCTTAATAAAAAAATTAGCTAACAAATAAAAAATTTCTATTAGCTTATGAATATATTTTTAATTAATATATGATGAAAATAATAATAATTAATTCAATAAACTACTTGATTGATTCAATCAATTACATGATTATATATTTGGATGCGAGTATCTTACACATATAAAAAAGAACAAACACAAAAACATGTTGACCTTTTTGCTTCTGTTGAATTTTTGTACTCTTTGGTAAGAGAATCACCCAACAATTGTTGTAAAAAACAATTGGGTGATTGTGATTGACTTTGGGCGGTTCAACATTTTTAGATACTTGGGTATTTGTTCATAATGAATAATAGCCAAATTTTTGTAAAATGTTAAAAAACCGGAGAAAAAATTTTGGGTTATTATTCATTAAAAGTTCGGGTGGTTTTATATAATGAACAAACACCGAAAAACATCGGGCGATTATTCATTTTACACTTTTGGATTATTCCTCACTTTTTTGGGCAATCGGGCACTGTTTTGGGTGTTTCTTCTCTCCCAACGGTAAATGGAACTGACACAAAACAAGTCACGTAACCGATCTCCAGGTAATAGGGACCAGTACGAGTTCTAACATTTCCTATGAAGCGGACCAGCCACTTTTACATGGGGATGGCCTAGGATGGGGTTAATTGATACTTTCTATGCACTTTGTAACTTGTCTCTGAACTATGTTATGGAGTCAGTCCTAATCCGTGTAGAATAATTTAGATTATACATAAATATTATTCCAAAATTCGGCTGTAATTATCGATTAATTTATTTTTTTATTGTTACAAATCCAAGTAGAAAATTTATTTTTTTTAAGCGGTGTCTTTGATGGGATTCGAACCGACAACCTCCGGCATGACAGAATAGTACACTACCCATTCCACCACAGGGGAACTTATATTTCGATGTTATAAACACCAGTTAAGCTGGAGTTAATATCTGAATATAGTTACGGAACAGGTTCCTGAGTGGCAAGGCAGTCTTATTGAAAGTAGGCAATTAATATTATATAGATAATATGTGCACTCTAAAACATTATTTCAAATTTACGATCATATATTGTCTAAATTTGTGTTGAAAATTTCTCCTTGTCTAAAATTACATCGATTTTGTAGTTATTTTATTAAAGAAAAAACCTTTCAAATTAAACATATTAAGTCCAAGTGGAATAAATGTATCGTAAAGTATAATACGGCTATGGCTGAATGGTAGATGCGTCAGACTATCCGTCAGGAGGTCGCGGTTCAAACCTGCACGCAGCCAATCGCTTTTTTTTAGTAAAAACATTTTGTTGAAAAATAATACATGTGTAATTTTAGGTCGATAATAATCTGTAAAGTGTTGCCGACTATTATGGACCTAATTTTCAACAAAAGTATTTTAGAGTGTGATAGGCCTTACATACAAGTGCATCGAATTTGTTCAGTGCCATTTAAAAATGGTTAATATGTGACCATTTACACAATATCTCTTTTTTCACCATTAGCTACTCTTTATTTTTGGTACCAGTTTTATTTTCTCAAGTCATAGGACGAGTACTTTTTTATCATTTGTCACCAAATTTTCCGCAGGGCTATGTCGAATCAACCACCAATTTTGCGCGTTTCTTCATTAAGCTGTTTCGGGCGATTTTCACTTGAACAGCCGTTGAAAAGTGGCTTCTGTCGGTATGAAATAAGGCCCAATGAAATAAGGCCCAATTAAGAAAACGAAGTAGGGCCAAATAAAATCGCAAAATTATTAATAGGGCCTTATTTAGTTTTTTTTTGATGTATTTTGTTTCGAATTTGGATGTTATTTCAAAATGAAATAATACCCAAATGAAGTAAGTCCGAAAAAACAATTAACTGGGCCTTATTTCAGATAAAATAACTTTGGGCTTTATTTCATTTTGTTGAGGTTTTGTTTCATCTTCTTAAAAAGTAAATCTTTAAAAAGGTTTTCTAAAAAAAATATTGTAACAAAAATCGTCCATAGTGGCGATTTTAGAAACTTATTAAAATATCCGGCCTTCTGACGGGATTAAAGATTTTCTCCTCTATGTATTTCGAGGAGTGTCTTCGCTAAGTAAATATTATCTGCATAGCCGGCCTTTGGCCTTGTTTACGGATTTTCTTTTCTAGGTATGTCAAAAAGTGGCTTCGCTGAGTAAAGATTCTTCAGAATAGCCGGCATAGCAAAAAATATTAATCAAAACATATTAAAGTAATAACATTAAATTTGAAATGTTAAAAAATCCTTAAGAAAATAGATGATAACCTCAAAACGGCTGGAGCAATTTTTCAAACATAGGTTACAACAATTTGGATCAAGTCACCTTTTCAAAAAAATTTACTAAATTAAAATCGATCTAGCAGTTTGGGAGCTACGTCGTCAGATGCACACAGATTCAGCAATATACATCTAGAAAAGATGCGATATCTTCTAAACGGCTGTACCAAATGTTTTTAAACGAACACTCTCGATCAAGTCATCTTTCAAACAGAAAAAAACCGAATCAAATTCGCTCCAGCCGTTTGGTCTACACGTGGACTCCTATAGACACACAGATACACACTTTACAAACTTTTAACACTCCTTTCTTTGATCAGGGGCTAAAAAGATATTTTAGTGATAATCATACAATCAAAACAAATGAAAAGATGATCGTTGTTAGCATACCTTTTCTATATATCATATAGAAAGAAAGTCATGTAAATTCTCTTGCAATCAATTACTGTTTTGTTTTTACTTCATGGAAAATTGGTATGAATTAAGTTGATAAATATATTATAGAGAAAGTTAAAAAAAGTTAGTTGACATGAAAACAATAACAAGCTATTAACATATCTCAATATTTGGCTGAAATCACAATCACAGTCATTTTATTGTGGCATTATCTAGAAATAGTGCTGTTGCCAGTATAAAAATTTAAATTCCTTACAATACACAGTAACTATGTATTATACTGGGATGTTCGTTGGGGTAGTGACGCGAATAATATGTATTTGTGTAATACGTATAGACATACAGCCTCTCCTACTCAATTGTCAACATCACCTGCTCGTGGAACATCCTGCCAATAACAGACGAGGCTCTAGCGACCGAAGATAGGCGGTATAATCTTAACAACAGCGCTGAGGAAATTCTTCGTTCTACTCCCTGTCTGGAGGGAAGCTGGCAGCCCCAGCACCAGGCTCGGATACGGAAGCCTAATAAGCTACCTATCTTAAAATTGTTGATTACTGAAACTGAAACAAATAGAAATATAAAACGATCTGATCCAACGATGACGATATTTAGCATGAAGAAACGGACAAGATATGGAACATGGAATATAAGGACGCTACTCGAACCTTCTCGCTTATCAGATGGCCTGAGATGGCCTGAATCAGGTGAGATAAGAGTTCCCGATGGACTTCACCTTATATATTTGGGTAAACTCAATCCGAAAGCAGAACATCTGGTGTTGGTTTTCTGCTATCAAAAGAAACTCATAGCGCACTTATTGGATGGAAGCCCTATTCCGATAGAATAATAACGGAGAGATTCCCTACACGTGCCAGGAATTTGACGTGTATACAGTGCTATGCACCGACTGAGGTGTCTGACCATACAACCAAGGAGGAATTTTATAGTCTGCTAGATCGATCAATTACATCCTCGAATAACGTTGATATAATAGTTGTAATGGGAGACTTTAATGCACAAACAGGTTAGGACAACAGAGGAGTCGAAAACATAATGGGTGTGCATGGCTTGGGAAGAAGAACAGAAAATGTCGATTTATTTATATATATGTGCGCAGCAAACAATCTTGTCATTGGTGGAACGCTATTCCCTCACAAGTCAATACATAAAGTTACATTGGTGTCATCTGGCGTGGCTCGCTTCTACATGTGCGAAACAAAAAAGGAGCTGATAAGTCGAGCGATCACCATCTATTGCTTGCCAGCATACGCATAAAAATCGCAGCAGTAAATAAGTATACTTCAAACCTAGCGCAGAGATATGATGTAGCAAAATTGAAAATACTTTCGCTGGAACCGAACTAAATAAGTGCCTTAGAAGAATCCTTGAGAGCGATAGCAAATAACCAACGTAGAGATCTGAAAGCAATAACGGCATTAACAACATCAGCAGCGGCTGCTCATATTGGCTATAAAGAAAGGAGGCGGAAACACTGGAAATCCGATGAAACCTGGAACTTAATAAATAAAAGGAAAGAATTGAAAGCCAATATTAATATCACAAAAGCAGGGAACGCTAAAGTATCCTTACAACCGCAGTACTCCATCGTAGAGCGAGATTTAAAAAGAAACGCCCGCAAAGATAAAATAGCATGGACTAATGGTATAGCTGCAGAGGCTCAAGTAGCAGCAATGACAAACCGCACTAGTGATTTCTATGGTCTTACTTGAAAGATGGTACCAGCGATGTTATATTTAGGAAAAAGTCCCTATTCGTAGGAATTTTTGTCTAAAAAAAATTACCGTAGGGAAAAAAGGACAGATTTTTTCAAATCCTTAAAATGTAGGGATTTTTAAAAATGCTAGTTTTTTCGTTATTTTATTACAGCATTTTTAGATTTTGGGCGATTTCGGTTCATTATGGCTTACAATTTTTGTAATTGCATGAACTATTCAATAAAATTATAAAACTGTGGATTTGTTTTATTATTTGTGGCACAAAACAGCTTCCGAAATGACCAAAATTAATTAAAAATGTTAAAAATTTTATAAAATTTTGAGTTTGATCCATCAAAGCCAATTAGCAATATTCCACGCGTAATTTAGTAGATATATAACTCATTTTATTCGAAAAAGCCTTCGTGTCTGTGTGACGCTTTAAAGACGAGTGTACATCGAAAAACACAAATGTACCGTCGTTATCTGGACAATGGCCGAAAAGATTTTTTCATGTTTACACATCCTAATTAGTAATACCCCTGCGGAAAATTTGGTGATAAATGATCCAAAAGTACTCGTCCTATGACTTGAGAAAATGAGACTGGTACCAAAAATAAGGAGTAGTGAATGGTGAAAAAAGACATATTGTGTAAATAGTCGCATATTAACAATTGTCAGTCAACTTAGTTGGTAAGCCGGCTAGTATTGTAGGAAACGGCCTATCACACAGTATCTATATAATATTAATTGTCCCCCTTCAATGAGAGCTTAACTGGTATTTATAATATTGTAATATAAGTTCCCCTGTGGTCGAGTGGATAGTGTACTAGCCTGTCATGCCGGAGGTTGCCGGTTCGAATCCTATCAAAGACACCGCTTAAAAATAAAATACAATTTCTACTTGGATTTGTAATAATAAAAAAATAGATTAATCGATAATTACACCTGAATTTTGGAATAATATTTATATATAATCAATATAATATTTATATATAGACAAGTTATAAGGTGCATACAAAGTATCAATTAACCCCATCCTAGGCCATCCCCATGGCTCGTCCGCTTCATAGGAAGTGTTAGAACTCGTAAAAGTTTACATCTTTAAATGTGAGGATCGCGATGAAAAGGAAATTTGTCTTCCGTAGGTCGAAAGTTAGCTACATTTCCTAAAACTAGACATAATTCTGAAAATAGTACAATATTTTTATCTCGAAATTCTAAAAATTTTTATAACAACTTTAAATAAATTTTATATATCAATGGCTTAACATAAAAAAGGGTATCTCGATTTCTTCGAAATCGCGTTTTTAATATTTTCTAGTAGTCAAGGTATCAAAACATCCTGCTTAAAGAACTAAGAAAGTAGCAGCTCAGTTTTTTTTTCTTCTCCTGTAAAATATCGAAAATTCGGGACAAGCTTTTTTCGTATTAAGCCATATACGTACGTATATGTACATTAAACACAAAGGGGCTTATTTGCATTCACATATTGTCATTTAAAAGATATAGGGATTCTTGTAATGATACTTTTTTGGGTGCGTAGGGAAAATTAGGGATTTTTTTCGGGTTGCGTAAAGACTGTTAAAAAAAGTATATAACATCACTGGATGGTACACACAACACTAGCTTGTGGGAAATCTGTAAAGGACAACAACGGCAATCTAATTACGTCCAGGGAGGAGCAACTCAGAAATTGTATTACTCAGAAATGCTCTCAGCACAGTCACACGTCAGTTCAAGCCTTTGTAACTGCATCACCCATAACGTCCAGCTTAATGTACCCACAACTAGTCCTGCGGTACCGGAAATAACCCGCGCTATAAAATCGCTCAAGAACAATAACAGCACAGGAGCCGATAAAATATTTCCCGAGCTCCTTAAAGTGAATGCAGAGACAAGCGCATTAATCATACACCCTTTAATCGAAGAAATTTGGACTACAGAACGCAATCCTGATGAGCTCAAAGAGGGCATAATTGTAAAAGTCCCGAAGAAAGGAGACCTAATTAATTGCAATAATTGGAGAGGAATCACCCTGCTTAGTATGCTGAACAAAGTGGTAACCAATGCTATAGCCAGCAGACTGCCAGCCGCGATAATGCCTGAACTACGTAAACAACAAGCTGGATTCTGTCCGAATAGGTCTTGCATTGATGATGTAAACACACTCAGAGTGGTAGTAGGGCAGTCTGTTGTATGGAGGTCCTTCCTTTATCTAATATTTATAGATTTTGAGAAAGCGTTTGTCCCGCAAAAACTTATACGCATAATAAGTAGTTTTTATTCAGGAGCCAGCTGCCGGATATAACACGAAGGAGCGATCAGCCGGAAAGTTGAAGTTAATACTGGCATTCGACAAGGCTGTGTTCTATCACCGCTCCTATTTAACATTGTGCTGGATACTGTCATGAGGCGAGCAATTGTTTGGAGAGTGCATGAGAGAGTGCCTCCTGTCTCATAGCTATTCTGATATGGCGGCAAAATTACAAGCGCTCACTGAAATTGCAACGAAAGCTGGATTAAAGATTAATATAGCAAAGACTAAAGCTATGCGAATAAACTCTGAAGTTTCAATATCATTCTCGCTAAACAACGACACATTGGAGGATGTGGAGTCTTTTTGCTATATCGGTGCCATTTTAACACAAACAGGTGGCTCAAGTGTAGATATCGCTAACGATATAAAAAAGGCTTCGCAAGTTTTTTTACGCAACTTGGCAAACTGTGGAAATCGTCTACAATTTCTCAACGCGTTAAAATCAGGATATTTAACTTTAACGTGAAAGCAACATTATTGTATGGTTGCGAAACATGGAATGCGGAACCTAGGGATACGCAGGCATTGCAAGTTTTTATAAATAAATGTCTACGCAGGATTTAGCGCATATTTTGGATACGAACCATAACGAAAAACGATTTATGGAACCAAACGACCCAGCAAGGAAAATCGAAACGAAAACAGAATTGGATCGAAAAGAATCGTCAGATATAGCAAGAAACGCCATTGATTGGCATCCACAAGGCAGCCGTAGGTGAGGTCAACCGGCGCATACTTGCCGAAGACAGCTCTCGATGCTGAGGCGAAGAAGATGAGAAAAACCTGGAACGAAGCTAAGAATATCGCCATTGACAGATCCGAATTGAAGAAGTTTGTTGAGGCTCTATGCTCCTTCTAGGAACGAAGGGAACATATATATATATATATATATATATATATATATATATATATATATATATATATATATATATATATATATATATATATATATATATATATATATATATATATATATATATATATACGAGTATATATAAATATATATGTATTATACTGCTTATGAATACTATTTCCCACAGAAAATTTTCAATGTAAAATCGACAAAAAGCATGATTTACATTAATCCTGAAAGAACATTTTTCATTTTAAAATAACTATATTTCACGTTGATTTAATATTCCAGTATAGTTAAATCAAAATGAAGTTGATACTGAAATAATAATAAAACGTGAATATATTATTAGTACAACATTAAGAAGCATATTGAATCAGAGTTATTTCAAATTGAAGCAATGTGAATTTGAAATTGAAACAACACGAAAAATCATGTTGTATTAAAGCTATATCAAACTGAAACACCATGACTTTAATGTAAATATTTTATTAATTATATAGGGTGTTTTTTTTAGAGGTATAGAACTTCTAATTGAAATAAAACACAAGAAAATCGTTTTAATGTCCATCAATTTGGCTTTATTGGAAGGATAATTTTATGCCATTAATGTTTAAATATGATTTCGGGCATGTGGCCGCCGCGGCTGGCTCGAATAAAGCCAATTCTACGGGTCCAATTTTCAATTTGATGGACAAAGCTCCAATTGCTGTGCACGGTGGCGAATCGATTCATTCGGGTCCACTTCAACACTTTGCTCTACAGCGGCAATTGTTTCTTCGGTGCGCACTGTTCGACGTCTCTGCGGATGCGTATTATCACATAGAGTAAACGTAGTGCGAAAACGATCCATGGTTAACCGAATTAATTGCTCTGATGGACGATTATGTCGACCATATGGACGGAGCTTGCGGTAAACTTCGCGAACTGAACCATTATTTTCGAAATAAATTTGCGCGATTTGCAAGCGTTGTTCTTTTGTCAACCTGTTCATGATGAAATGGCAAACCAAACTAAATATTAATCACTTGACAGCTGACAAAATGGCCGCCAGTTAAAAAAGTGATGCCAACTTAAAGCTCTATACCTCAATAAAAAACACCCCTTATTACTTACGTGATGTATATTAACATACACAACAGAAAAGTTTGTATTGTAGTTGGCTGCACTAGCCAAGATTTTAACTAATGCTACTTGCATGATAGCCCACGCGCTAACCACTGCAGCCACAACAGCTTCAAACTTTAATTTAGATATGCATAATGGTATATATCATCGTATCTAAAATTAATTTCATTTTAATTTAAAATTATTTAAATGATTATTTAACACAAAACTTATTTGAAATTAAAGTTATAGTCATGTTGATTTAAAACGAAATGTAACGTTTATAGCAAAGTTGTTTTAAGAGTGCACAATTTTGAATCGAAGAGATTTAAGGTTAGATTAATAATTTCTCATTTAAAATTAATATAACACAAAGGTAATTTTAAGCAAGCAGCAATAAATCTTCGTTGGTAATTCCTTTTTCGACGTCTATATCGCCGACATATATATATAAGAATGAATTCTTACAATGAAAAAAGCAAATAAACACCAACATACTTTAACAACAAATGATTTCTTGTACATTTAATATGTATTCCAGTTAGAATTGCGTAATGTTATTTTACATTCCTTTTTTTCTGTGTGGATATATATTGTTTTTAAGTGACATTAATTAAAATTAAGTAATCGTGTATAAAACGAATTTCACCTTTATGGAGATAAAATAAACTTTGTAATTCTAGGGTTAATTGTTTGTATCAATTTTGGATAATAGATTTTTTTGAAACTTTAAGCTTTGCCATAACAATGTGTGGTGGAATAAATTTTATCGTTGAACAAATAAAACTATAGATTACTACTAAAAACAGGTGTTAGAGACATTAAAAAAATAAGATTGTGAATTTAAACTACAAGAAGTGTGTGTTCGGTATATGAATTAGATATTTCTAAGAATTAAAACAAAGTCCTACATACATACATATAAGCTCACAAGGATATTGGAATGTTGCACCAAAATAATAGAAACAAAAGTTAGTAATGAGTTTATATCTTCTAAAATTAGCTACAAGGTGTTGATAGGTAACATTTTTGTACAATAGTAGATCTATGATTCTACTAGACCAAGATGTCATGTCCGGTTGCTTAGGCTAGCACTTGGTACAAACTGGCCTGCATGGTTTTTATTAGATGCATTTTCAATGATTATAGAGGGATACGTTGCGCACTTGTGGTGGTCTCTTCCCTTCGTCCGAATATACACAGAGAAAACAGATTGATTGGAAAACGATTACAGTTCTAAAAATTGTATGCAGTTGATCAACATTATGTTAAATTTATTAAAAATTTTTTGGAATAAAAGATTTTTGTTATATATAGCCGTAGAATCCTAACGACAATAAATTTAATATTCTCACACATCTTACGTTTGTTACGACAATCAATATATAGCTTGTGAGAATAAATCAAACGAAATCTAAAGGAGCAAACAATATAATTTGCATTTCTAAGCTAAATATTCTTAATAACATTTAAGGACGACAATCAACTGCATTAGCGCTACATTGATATTAGAACGCCAAGAAAAATTTTACACTGTGATATTTACCTATTTTTTGATTATTTTTGCAATTATTTTTTAAATTATGTGTTTTATGTCGTGTGTAATCATGTCGCGTAAAATTACGTTAACAAAATTATATAGAAAGAGGAAATACATATGTAATTTTAAGTAAAATATTAATTGTTTATTATCATTGCTGTCATTGCATTAAAATTGTTCTTTTTATTTATTTATTAATGTTACCAGATTTCAATAAAACTATTATCCTTGAAGATGTTGGAAAATCCCAACGAAACGTCGGATATGAATAAATGAAAAAAATTGTCTTTTATTTGCATTTAAATCAAATTTAATGACCTTAGAAGCCTGAATAGAAGTAATTCTATAAAACTAATTTATACTTCGAATAAAAGGTCGAAAAATTATATGTATATATGAATTAAAAGTTCCTTTGTATAAAAGAATACTTGCGTGTGATTAAATTTTCAGTTAATATAATTGTTGAATTCGGTACTTCCAGCCAATAAAAAGCTATGCTGAACAAAAGTGTATGGTTTTATTTTATTTGTCATTAAAATTAAATTAAAAATACCAAAAAACCAAAGAAAAAAAAACAGAATATAAAATTAAAAGGATTAACGGGCGATGTAAAGGATAAGTTTGGCACTATTCATAGTAAGTATTATCAAATATATAAATATATTGTCTTCCGAAAGCTATAAATTTTTAAATGATTTCAGTGCAACGGGTAGTTCTTTGCAAAAACTTTCAAAGAGCTGATGTGATGGGCTGCCGATGCTGGAAGCACAAACATAATCTGATTCCTGACATTAATATTTTTAAAGGAAAGATAAGTAGCTTAATATGTACTTGCTAAACTGTCATGATTTAACATATTTTTATTAATATCGTTTAAATTTCAGAGATCCGTAAATAAGACATCTTCCTGCTTAAGTTTCAAATCTCAATGGACTTGTTGGTCATAATCATTTAAAATATTCCACCTAGGTAATAAATGTGCTTTGTAAAGGTATTTTTATATGTATGAATTTCTTTGTGTATTTTTATTGTAAACGTATGGTTTTTGTCTTTGATAAATAAACTAAATTAAAAAAAAAATTAATTCACAATAGTAAAATTTTATTAAATTTTTGTACTGTCAGTTTCATTTCGTACTATAGTACTCATTCGATAGTTATAATCGAATTATACAGTAGTAGTTGCAACTGGCAAATTCGATTGGCTACAAATTCGGTTGCTACAATGAACCTGTTTTCTCTGTGCACAGAGAAAACAGATTGATTGGAAAACAATTACAATTACGAAAATTGAACAAATTGAACCAATATATTACTATAAGTACTTAAATTTAACAAATGCAAATATAATTCCTTGTAATTTTCAATATACTCATTTGGTTTTTCCAATCATATATATTCATATATCATTTCTATATATTGGCAATTGCAACTAAAAGTCATGTTAGTGCTTAAACTATTTTTAATCGTAACAAATTTTTAATTGTTAATATAAAATAAATACTCTAATTCAATATATCGAACTAATAACTCACACGGATAACCAATAATTTTTGAAAGTGACATGACTAAAAAAAATTTTAACAATTATTTAATAAAAGAATTAAAATATTTCTTATAATATAAGGGAATATTTATAAAGAAAATCGCATTTATTGGTCAAAAGTATCTGTTCTAGTTGATATTCTGGCTTAAAAAGTAAATGAATAAGCTTACCATCCAATTTTTAACTAAATTAAAGAACTTTTAGAAAGTTTAAAGGTTTGACAAGGTAACATGAATGTGGATGGTGTTTCTTTCTAAATATGCAAATATTCAAGGTAAGACTAATAGTACAAAAAACGTGTAAATGTCCTGTAGTAATAAATGCTGTTTATTTTTTTGGTAAGAAATTTTTTACTGCTGATGCTGAGTATTTCCATGTCAACTCGAAAGCAAGTCGAATTGACCCTCTCCGATTTCAATGAAATACACCACAGATAGTGTGTGTCGGAAGATTTTTGATTTAAAAAATTTTTAAACACTAAGGCCATTTGGTTTCCGAAATATGGGGTCATCAAAATGGAACTTTTCGTCAAAATTTGAGAAAATTCTACTTACGAAGTCAACTATAACTTCTAAACTACAAAAGTTAAACAGTTTTACATGATGTAATTTTGCTGGTACAAATAAGGCTTCTGATATGGTGTACATTAAAATTTTTTCCGCAAAAAGTTCAAAGGTCATTTGTGGAGGTCTTGAGATTAAAGACCTATATCTCAAAAAACAGTTTTTTTTAAAATCTTAAAAAAAATTTATGTTAGTCATGAAACATTTTTCTATACACTTGGAAAGTTTCATGGTGGTGCCGCTTCTAGTTTCGGAGTTATAGAGAGTTAAAGATGGCCCAAACTTTGTTTTAGGAAAAAAAAATATTTTGCAATTTTTTAAGATATATTTTATTAAAATCAAAATAACTTATATTAAAAAAAGTAGTTTTAAAAGTTACGATTAGAGCATTAAAAATCATTTTTATATTGAAATTTTAAATAAATATAGACAATTAGCTAAGTGTATAAAAGTAACATATTTTTCTGATGGATGTGCTGGCCGATTTAAAAATAAAAAAAACTTTGTAAATTTATGCCATCATAGTGAAGACTTTGGATGTGATGCTGAGTGGCACTTTTTTGCTACAAGTCACGGCTAAGGTCCTAGTGACGGCCTTGGAGGGACAGTGCAAAGCAAGTAAAGCAAGTTTACAGCGTCCACTTGACAATCAAATCACAACACCAAAACTGTTATTTGATTGGTGCTAACAGAACCTTAAAAACTGCAATTTCACATTGCTTTCTGAAGAGGATTATATAAAAGAAGAGGTACTTCTTTGAGATCGACTACGTACTATTTCCGGTACACAAAAATATCACTGCTTTATACCTGAAGGAAAAAGAAAGATTAAAGTTAAGATTTACTCAAACGATAGCAATTTTATAACTGAAAACATATACACTTAGCTAATTGTCTATATTTATTTAAAATTTCAATATAGAAATGATTTTTAATGCTCTAATCGTAACTTTTAAAACTACTTTTTTTAATATAAGTTATTTTAGTTTTAATAAAATATATCTTAAAAAAATTAAAAACCAATTTTTTTTTGTTCCTAAACTTTCCAAGTGTATAGAAAAGAGCTTCATAACTAAAATATATTCTTTAAGATTTAAAAAAAACAAATTTTTTGAGATATAGGCATTTGAATTTAAGACCTGCAAAAATGACCTTTGAACAACTCGCGGAAAAAATCGAGATGTAAATCATCAAAAGAATTATTTTAACCTGCAAAATGACATCAAATAAAACTTTTTCAGTTTTGAAGTATAGAAGTTATAGTTGGTTTTTTGTGGCCACTTTAGTCAGATTTTTACAATTTTTCCAATTTTCATAATGGTATATTTCAGAACCCGGAGGGGTCCGAGGTATGAAAACTAAAATTATTTTAATACCTGTAATGGACAACATTTATGCCAAATATCATCAAAATCAGAGTTGGTCTTTCCGAAAATGGCATTTTTTTTGTCGATTTGACCTGGATTCTACCTGTTGTTAAATATATCTTATATTCAAACAATATAAATATTTCAGGACATATTTCCAAAAGTGGAAGACAGACACACAAAATAAACTGCTGTAATAGTGCACTACTAAAATACTAGTGTAATAGCCTCAAATTACATATTACTTATAATAGCTCATTTTGCATATGTATATTTATATTGCTGTATTGTACTTTGTGTAAATATTTAAATATTTTGAATTTCATTCACAATGGAATTTTATTTCAGTAGATTGTCTGAAATATTCAACTCCTTGCATCGCATTTGTTTGTTACCTGCAACTGAATTTAAGATAGAGGGTGCAACCGAAAAAACTCGATTGACAACAAATACGGTTGCGACAACTAATCTGTTTTCTATGTGAACTAATTGTCAATATAGTTTTCATTTAAACAAGTTTTGTGCTTCTCCTGTAAAACTTTTGAAATGTTAGATAGGGCTTTTTGCATTTTCTGGGACGATATGTGTGTAGTTAGCTATTCTCTATGCTTTCATTTCGTTGGCACTAATGCCAAACAAATAACAATTTTTATTGCACAATATTTCATTTAGATTTAAAAACGGACAATTTTTACTTTCTATAATTGAGTCTATTCCTTTTAAACTGTTTTTTCCGTCTCAGCAATTTATACAAATTTTCTTTTATTCCATTACATGATTTAAAGTAAATAAAGCAAATATTCTTTAGCAATTTACTTCACCTTTTTTTATGTAAATTGACCTTTTGAGTTTTGTGCTTCACAAATAATATTTGCTTTGCATGCCACTATGCTGATTTCAATTCAAACTGTGTCCCATTAGAGTTTCTATAATATTTTGTAAATTTTCCTGACAGAACAAATTTCATGAAAATAAACCTTTCATAATACTTAAGTTTATTTTCAGAGTTTTTTACTTTTGTAATCAAATAAGGATGGAGGCTATTGATTTGTACATCTCTTGCGGATACATTTTTCTTTAATTTTTTTAACATTTCAAAAGTTTGATTGAGGTAAAAAGTTAGTATGGTATTTCAATGTATTATGTTTTTTAACTTGTTAGACTCTATTATGTTTTAGCAAGAATAAAAAATTATGTAAATGTTAAGAATTGAATCAACAGTATTTTGCAGGGAACGAAAATAATGATTATATGAAAAATTGTGTGACCCAAAATACCATAATGAGCTGAGAATAATAGTAATATCTTTTACGAAAAATAAAACTTAACAGGAGAAGCTGTTTATGAATAACTTCGACTGAAATAGCAGTATTGCTCTGAAATTGAGTACAGCAGTTATTTTTAGTTCAATATACGTAACGTAATAAGCTTTACTGCCAGTTTTTGTAAATAAAATAAAAATTTTCGTTAGGGAATTTATATTGAAACAACAATAAAAAAACAAAAAATTTGTTTTTGTTTTCAATTCAAAGGCCCTAACGAAAATTTTTATTTTATTTACAAAAACTGGCAGTTAATGATTTATTTCTAATATAGTGTTATATTATGTAGCCTACGATATATTTTTCTGCCATGTTAACTAACTACCTACTGAATTATTGACACAAAACTCAAACGTAAATGAAAAAAGGACATTTCTAACTTCCTTGCGATGAAACTCACTTATTCTGACTCAAACTATGAAAAAAATTTCACTTAAAAGAAAGGAAATCTTGCCTCCAATTCGAATACGCAAAAACATTTTAAGATTTGGTAGTTATTTTACAATTTTCCGAAAAATTGTCTTTTGATATAGATAACTCAAAATCTGTATGTGCTGGACCTTTTCTAATTTCAGGTCCTTTAGGTTCCTTAAGCTATTTCACACCACGTAGAGCCATGTCAGTTTAATAATTTTTTCGTCAATTCGTTGAGTAGTGTAATTAAACTTTATAATTTGTACTTTGTTTAGGCTATGTTTACATCTGTTTGAAGATAGTTCTGAATTGGTTGAAGGGTAACGTCACCAGAAGGTTTTTGTCAAAATCGGGATAAGAACGTTTGAAAAGCGGGATTCTGAAGAAAATATTACTAAAAAAGCGGAATTTTATATATCTTTTGGAAAACGGGATATTGTAAATACACTGATGATAATATAATTTTTTATAAATGTATGCAACTACACAGTTCCATATCGTTAGCTGAAATGCGAAATAACATAACTAACAAAACATTTAAAGGTGCATTTGCAATTATTAATTACTACATCGAACTGTTATCATAAAAATCTATTGCATTAAAAAGTAAAATAAAATACTTAAAGTATTTTATGTAGTCTTTTTTCTCTCCTATATAATTTTAGCTAACGATATGTTCTTAGGAAATTCACTGAGTTACAGGCCTTTTTTTATATAATTTAAAAAAGCGTATTTTAGATTTTTTAAGACTAAATTTTAATGAAAAAAATTTTATAAATTGCTTTAGCCTAAAGATAATTATATTTTTAGTACATAAAACATGAAATCGTTAGGACGCGAGAAAAATAAGAAAGTTGTAAGTCAGTAAGTGAAAACATCCGAAGTCATCTTTTATAAAATTCAGCTTACAGTCAAAAGAATATTTTTGATTTAAAACAGTTCTGTTTTTTCACTTAATGTCTTGTAACTTTGTTCTATTCTAAGCATCTTATATATCATGTGTTCGGCACCAAATTAGTTTCAACTTTGGGCTTTGAAGGTTTTTTCTGGATTTTCATTGCATCTTAATGGAGAAATATTTAAATTGAAGGTATCACTGTTAGCCGAACTTTGGTTTTTAAGTCGTTAAATTTAATTTTTGCAATAATCAATAATTTTCAATACTACGTGTTTTACTTAACTTCACACCCCTCACACTGTGAAAGGTATAACTCTGAGGTCGTGGTTAATCTTTAAATATCATGGTGTTCAGTTCGATCCTTATACAGTCAAGAATTTGTCTTTGTCTTTTCAATTATTACATGGTTTTAAAATTCCTTTTTCAATAAAAATAATTTAATTGGTGAAATTAATTGCACGAACTTAAGCCTGAATAATTAAGTATTTTTGGATTAGAAATTTTTAAGTATTGAGTTTTGAAACAATGTCTAAAAAAACACTTTTTTCAATTTTAAGCTCCTTTAACTCAATGAGATTTTATTCGAGCAATACAAGAAAGATCTATTTTGAATCATTTTCGATATTTTTGAGAATAACTAAATAAGCAGAACTATAAATTTTAAAACTCGAAAAAGCGGGATAACAATTTTAGGCGGGATCGACATCTTAAAAGCGGGATAATCCCGCCTAAAGGGGGACGTCTGGTCAGGTTATTGAAGGGAGATCAATTTTAATATTTATTGTAGGATGGTAGCGTTCTGTAGGATATGTGATAGAAGGTGAGTTTCGCATGTGTGCCCAGCCAAAACTTTGCTTACCGGTAGGCAAAAAAAAAAACAAAAAAAAAAACGATTTAAGCCGTAACTACTTACAATTTGGCTCGATAGCTACTCTAGAGGGAAAAGAACCAGTCAAAAGACAGGTCGCGTGACTCGTTTCCAAGGACTACCAACCGGTTCGAGTTCCGGAACTTTATATGAAAGAGACCGGTAACTTTTACATGGCATTGTCAGTGGAGGGTGTCAATTGACATAATTAAGATATTCAGTGATAGGTTCTAGACCCAAACTAAGGCAACTTGTCCTACGATGGGTTATTTAATACTAGCTGTAATACTGTACTTTAAACAAATATTATAAATTTGGAAAAAATCTGCTTGTGCAATGAGGGTTTTTTCCTAACATTTTTGTTCTAGTTTTGTGATATGTTGTGACATGGTTCTTTTCACCGGTCACCACTCAGACACATTTCGTAACATTCCCAATTTCACCAGTCATAGGACAAGCACATTCAAGACAATTGGTACAGCATTTCCCGCATTGTACTTAATTTTGTTTGAGAAGTTCAAAACATAAGGCGTACCCCTTACAAATGTATTTACATTTTCACATCAATTAACTAGTTACTATTTGGCTTACTTGAATCAAAAAAATATGTAGTCAAATAAACAAACTAATATTAAAAAAAAATTTATAAACATCATATTTTATTTATATAAATTTTTTTTATTTTTTTAACACAGCTGGGATATCAAACAGATTTAAAGACAAGTACTCTACGCACTAAACTATTGCTGACTTATAAGTTTAAGCGACAAAAATTAGTTTTCATATACAAACACATGTTGACTTAAAAAGTGGTTATCTACTTACTTTATTAATACATATCAAATAATTGTAACTACTTTCAGATAATGAGAAAAATAAGTACTCATTTTATTAAAAACTAAGTATTAGTTCTAACTTGAAGCATAGTAATAGAATAAATAAATACCACTCATTACTTTATAGTCCATTAATAAAGTACTATCGATTACAAAAATTACAAAAGTTTTTGCTGGGTATATACAATTGCTGGTTAACAACAGCGATGTTCAGAAGTCTCCCACATGCATTGTGTGGAATAGGACAAAGCCTAACAGAAATTGGATATGTTCATTTGATACCGTCGGAATTAAATAGTGAAGTTCACAAGATTTATTCCAAATTATATTTGGAAGGTTAAAGTCTCCACGTACAACAAAAATGTCAGATGGTTAAGATTTTTGCAAAATAGTATTAATTGCACAAATGTGTGCATCATAAATATCAGAAGAAGAATTAGGAAGGATGTAGGAGAAAGTGATAAACAAGAGCTCATTTGTAAATCTAATTCTGACAGCAATGTACTCGATACTATCACTGTGGGAGAATTGCACACGTTCTCAGTGAAAACAATTTAATACGGCAATAAGAACTCCCCCACCAATTTTGTGAAGGCGATCGTATCTAAATAACCCTAGAAAGTCATACTTATTTTTATGGCGTAAAGGACATATGGCGTAAATCGACGACGGTGTTATTAAAAGTGACAGTAAGAATGACCCATTTACAAAAATATTTTAATGTTGAGTTTTTTTTTATATTTGTTTTGTATATCGTCGAAATATAACAAAAAATTGTTTTATTTTTAATTTTATTTAATCATTAATTAAGTTTTCACCGCGGTACTTTACCCGGGCTATTTTGTAAAAGAGAACTTGAAAAATTATCGAAAACAATAAATTCAAAGGAATATAGACGATAAAATGTATTTGAATATTATAAGGATTGGTACACGTCTTCAAATGCATCAGTCGTTAAATTATGTAAGAGGCATTAAGGTCTAATCGGGGCTCCCCATACCGGCTTTTTCATATTTTTTGATTATCAACTCCAGTTTACAAGTAGGCCAAACATCACATTACTACCGCTTCTGGTGTCTTGGCCCATTTTATTATTTTCTTCCTTATTCGACGATTTATTTTTAATATTCCCGCGTGTCAATGTTTGAAATGTTGGTACCTCAAGGCTATCAATCACCTGGCTTTATATGTTGACAAATGACACTTTTGGTGAATTTGTGTTGACTTAGAATCTTTGCCTTTTTTGGAATGAGTTATAGGCGTAAATAATGTAAATATGTAGTCATTAAAATCATATTAACTATACTATAAAATTGACAGATTGTCCATCAGAATATCATTAACAATATATCGTTGGCTATTTAGCAAGGAACGATACATAGTCAGGCCCATTCGTTATAGCGAAGAATTCGTTATATCGCGAAGATTTAAGCCCCATATTTTTAATATTTTGATCATGCTATATTTATGTTATATTAAAAACAAGATGCGAACTTTAGACAATTTTATAACTATACAACAATTTTATAGTACCCTCTTCGTACAAATCATATTTGTTTAGCATTCACTTTGAAAATTTTGATCAACTAAGTAGCAAGCAAATTTTTCAGGTAATGTTAAAAATTCAGATTGCATCATATAGATATGTAGATTGAGACTTCTTAAAAAGCCAATTATGCATTTCAATAACATTAAATGTATATTGTTAATATTTGGGAGATGTCATGGATTAAAGAAGCCTGTAAAATTTACTATTTTATAGAGATAAAACTACTCATAGAGTGAATAGCGTAACTGCAATTTTTCCCTATCGTTCCTTTTTACGAAAGAGTTTTTCAGCTTTCTAAAGAGAAGGAAATATAATATATGTACGTAATTATTATTCGAACTGAAATATGTTTAAGTCGGAAGTTATTATTTCGGCTTAAGTTCAATACTTGAATTAATGTAAATTAGAATTCTATTTTTAAGAGTGGAATATTAGAATATCTAATCTGACTAGCAGAAAGGATTAGTAATACTAACTTCGACAGCCGCTACACTGTCATCATCATTGTCCTTTGTTCACTTTTACCACGTTTGATCGTGGATACTAGTATTTAGGAAACATCAGCTATTTAACCAAATTTTACGACGAAATAGAATATGAGTGCTTAAGTTCGTTTTATCAAAATAGTGAGCATGCAGTTTCACTGCAATTATACTTTTTTTACCCAATGCATTAGCGTAAAGTAAACTGATTACTGGACTTTTAATATCTTTTTTCTTCGACAGAAATTTATCCTTTGGTAGATGGCTTCCCAATCCTTTGTTTTTTTTTCTTTTTTAATAATGCACATATTTAGGACTTTAAAATCACATGTTGCACACTTGAGTCGCCGATGCTTATTCCCTTTTAAACCTCATTAAAATCTGTTTACTTTGTTTGCGGTTGAAGTTCACGTTAACTCTTAATCATACATTGTGAAAAGAACCGTTAAAGAAACTATCTGAGAACAAGTACAAATTAGCAAACGACAGTTGAGGCAATACAGGTGAAAGTACATAGCATGCTTTCAATGCGCTGATGCGTTACAGACTTTTGTCAAAAAAGTTGAAATAGTGTGTTTCCATAAGGCAAGTTACAAAGAGAAGTTGGCGACGCGCGTACCTCGCAAAAAGTTGAACATTCTTCAACTTTCACGCGTTGTATACAAAATTACTGGTAGTGTTGCCAGATTCATATGATAAAATATTTGTTCAATGGAAATAAATTATTAGAAATTAATTTTCTATGAAACAATGAATGAAAACTGCAGTAAATATATAAAGAAAAATAAAACGTAAAGGGAAGACAAAAAATAGCCGATAGAGCCTTGAAATTTCATAACAAAAAAAGCATCAAAAGCGTGGTGTGTAACTTTTCATTTTTAAAGCGTTAAAAGGTCAAAAAGCAAGAAAAGTGTTGCCGCGTAGCGCGTGGTATGTACCTCCAGCGTACCTGATAAACAGAGTAGGAAAATAAACTAAACGAAACGTTTGCTTTCGTTTTGTTTTGTATTTTCCAATGTGTAAAACAAAAATAAAACAATAACAACGAGAATGATAGTCCCATTTAGTTTCGTACTGTTTGTGCTTGTGTACACAAAATGTACGTTAAACTAAATGTACGCAGCTAGAAAAGAAAATAACAAGATCAAAATTGAATAATTTTAAGAAAATACATTTGCAAACGTTTCCCGATTGATTTGCTCATCATAGTAGAGAATGTGTTAGTGTATTTATGCTAAATACAATGAAGCATTCAACGAAATACATATCTGCTTTTGTGTTGTTGTTGTACGATTGCAACGCGATATTAAAGCATGCAGATGAATGAAAAGCCAATTGTTTTGTTTCATTTTTTTTTTGGCATTGTAAAAGTATTAGTTTTGGTTTTGCTCATGTACGGAACGATTAAAAATATATTAAAAGTTTGTGTCTTCGCATGAAAAGTTTTGCGAAAAGTTTTGTTTGTTTGCATACCCTGCTAATAAAAAAGAAATAAATACTAATCATACGTCGGAAATAGTCTTAGATTCCTCCAAAAAGTATGCTATATTATTTTGCTTTATAAATACTCTATACAACCATGGTGCGTATACTTAATATTTTTCAATATTCTAAGTATACGAAAGGATATTGATGAAACGTATACAGTAGACGCTTGCAAATTAGTACCAATATCGAGGCACATTATCACTGCCAGATTTATCAACAACTTCGACCTAGCATCCTTTAATCTTTATATGGGTATGTTTTCAGTTTTAAAAGCACTATATTTTAGAAATTAGCAACTGCATCAATATGAAATGTTTGGGTAGAACTGAATGGCTTAGTCCAGAGGTATGCACACTTTTTTTCTCCCCCTTATGGAAATATATATTAAAACTAAGCAATAGAACAACAAATTAATAATAAAACAAAAAAATACCCAGACAAAATGCATGTCGTAAAGTGGCCATATCTGTGCTATAAGCTGTCCAATTCCACACAAACTTCGGTATAAAGCCAAAAAGACTATTGCTAACGATGTAATGCAATTATAGATCGATATGTTTAATACTTTCGCTCTTAAGCATACATCGCTCTTAAACACAAAACATACCCAGGTATGCTGCTGTCAACATGTGTATGTATAATTTTTCTGCTATTGACATAAAGGTTAACACTTTTTCAGAATACGCCTTAACATGTTGTATTACATTAGAGAAATATATAAAATTTTATTCAAATCTAGTCAAAACTCCCGGGTTGATTCAGCAACCGTAGTAAGGAACAATAATTTGTTAACTTACTTGACTAATAAAGATCTTGTGAAAATAATCATGAGAAATCTGAGATGTCATCCAGGCATTTTTTGCGAAGTCGTTGTTTTCAAAAACACCTTAGAGTTTTAGCTTTTTCAAAATTTAATGGTACCCATTGCACATTCAAAAAGTAAAAAACCGACATTAATAAAATCAATAGCATCCATTAGTTTGTTTTATTCAAAGTTTAAAATGAAAAAAAGGTCGAATATTTTAATTTTTATTTCTAATTTAAAAGCATTGAATTTATTGAAATCATAGGTTCAAACTTCTGGAAAATTTAATTACTGAGAGTTCAAATTTATTTAAAAGGTATTTTTCTCTAGATGTTCCCAATATATATCTTTGCTAAAAAACGGGTTACAAATAAACCCGGTTACGGATGAAAAGGTCCAACTAGGATCACCGGGCGGGAACCTAGTATTTACAAAGTATCTGTAATTTGATTATAAAATACAACGATATAATTTTTTTTGTTCAAAATAATACTGTAATTCTTATAGTAAATCGGCCTGGAAAATCTTGTAGTCCTTACGTTTAATGTATTAGATACATTAAACAATTTTATGTAAAACACCACGCGGAACATTTTTGTGAAATATTTTATTGGTCTAACTTTTCGCTGTTTGGGAGTTTTTGTCGCTATTTTAAAAAATGACGATTATGCTACAGTACCGGCGAAGGAAAGTAAGTGCTGTGGTGTTCATTACTTCCAAAGTGATCAGTACTATGCCTTCATCATTTTCACAGTTCACCACCAATCAACACACAATAATACACCAATGTTGGCTTGACTGAAACTAATCCTGAACTCAAGACCTCATTGTTTGTAATCAACGCGCTAACTATCTAGCTAACAGCATCTCAAAATATATACATGACCTCCGTGAGATTTATTATTATTGTGTCTTTGTTTTCATTCATCTTGAAGATATTTAATGAATTTGCATTACCTATGGCCGATCTTAGGATCATTTAAGAAATATATAGAATTTTCAGCGAAAATTGTAGAATCAAAATATTATGAAATTTTCTTCGTGTTTAAGAAAAGAGCACAAAAGTCTACTGTAAGTCAAGGTAGATTTATTTATCAGATACTCTTGATTCCACAGCTGTTTACTCTTTTCTTTATTTGTGACTGTAAATTTTGTATCAAAATACACAAGTTATGTTGTGTATGTGTTTTAATAATTTGACATTTTCAAGGAACTCCTACTACCTGGTAAATAAATCTACCTTGATTGTAAGTAGTTTTCATGTTTACACCTCTGGTGTGGTGACAATACATAAATTTCTAAAATGGTTTAGAAAATAAACATTTACCGAACTTTTGTCAAATTTTTTATCCGTGTTCATTCCTACTCAGTACATTTTGCTACTACGTAATATGATTTTTTTCACTCTGCAGTTTTTTTGACATGTCTTAAGACATGTATTACCATGTAAAGATACCTTTACTAGAATCTGCGTATCGTCGATATACGCTGACTCATGTGGTAGACGAAACTAGCCAGTCTTTTCCTCTTTGTTTTTTTTTGTTTGTTCATTTATCAGCACTATATCTGATTCTGTGAACATCTTACCGCAAGAGTTTCCTTACTTTTTGTTGCATTACATAGTTTCACCATTTTTCAATCCTTTATCAAATTTTTTCAATAAAAATGTTTTATTTTCTGCGTTGACTGGAAATTCAGTGGAATCATTATCAGAGGGAATTTATCGCTAAACTAAAACTACATTATTTAAAAGTTTACTAGGATTAAAAAAAAAAGAAATCACTTACTGATATATTCATGAAACTTTTTTTTTATAAGAGAAGTAACACAGTCAGTCAATTAATACCAACCAGTTAATTAATTAAAGAACAGGTGGTGAAGCAGGAGAGAGATATAAAGCCTAGACTATGAATATTTTTAAAATATTTCACTGTTTTCATTTAATCTATAACTCTCTTTAACAATCTAATTGCTAGTAATATTTTCCTCTAACTTTTTAATCTCTAATATAAATTTCAGCGATTACTTGATTAAAACCATTTTGATATGAGAAAGTAAAATAGTATATAAAAGTACTTCTCTCAAGCATACCACCGCCCTTTACCAACTAATATTTTTTCGTACAACTGAAACCGATACACCGTAACTGTTATTGTTTTATATTTGTGCCGCCTCTTTAGTTAAAAAATTGTATCGTAATAAACATTTCAGTCACCAAAAAATGGAAACAATAATAAATTTGGGGTTACATTAAAATTAATTTTCCTTTAAATTTGGTACGTTTTTTTTTTGTAAAACTATTGTATTTTTGCAGATAGCCCTAAAGATCGTATATTATCGATTGACATAAAAAAGCAGAAATGCTGGCTACAATTTTCCTGCGGTTACGGCTCGTATTATTATTGAAAATTATACTAAAAAAATTAATAAAAAAAGTATATATGATATTTTGTTTTGTTTTAAATTAAGTTGGCAGTTTTTAATCGACCTGCGGTCGAAAAAACGTGGAGGGAAAAAACTTTTCATAATAAGGGTACCATATATACTCACTTACTTTAATGAAATACATGCCATGTTGGACGGATTCCCCGACTGTGTATAGTTAGTTTTTATGCGTGGCAAACATGTTGGATGGATATTAAAAATGTTTAATAATTTCTTCTTTGCTCACAGATTTCCTATGGTGTAAAGGTGAAGGTACATAGCATGCGTTCAATGCACGCTCATGCGATACAGACTTCTGTCAAAAAAGTTGAAATAGTGTATTAGCATGAGGCAAGTTACAAAAAGATGTTTGCCACGCACGTACCTCGCAAAAACTTAAACATTCTTCAACTTTCACCCGTTGTATACAAAATGGCAGCTAGTGTTGCCACATTCGTATGTTAATATTTTTGTTTAATTGAATTAAATTATTAGAAATTAGTTTTTTATTACAAAATTTATGAAAAATGCATAAATAATAATATGAAGAAAAAAACGTAAAGGCAAGGCAAGAAATAACCGGCAAAGGCTTGAAATATTATATGCAAAAAAGCATCAAAAGCGTGCTGTGTAACTTGCCATTTATAAAGTTTTAAAAGGTCAAAAAGCAAGAAAAGCGTTGCCACCTTAAGGGGAAGACTGACATACTTAAATGTAAATTTCAAAGTAAAACCAAATTAAGGTTTTTTATATGCAAAGACATATTTTTTTATATTATTTTTAATTTTTTAATTAAAATTTTTAATCAGAATTGCTTCTATCGTACTTTTATTCATTTTAAATAAGTATGTTTGAAAACTGTAACATATTTTCAGTTTTATTTTGAAAAAAATACAATGTTTGTCAGTTTTCATGAACAGTGTAAGGAGAAAAACTGATAAACACCAATGTTTGTCAGTTTTCATGTGTGTCATTTATGTATGCTTTTTTATTGGACCCTTTAGCTTTCATTATATCTTTTTACAATTGAAAGCAATGTGGTACAAGTGTTAAAACTATAAAAACTGAGTTATATGCAGCAATCACCACTTAATTAAATCACCACTGAATTAAATTTAAACCGAACTCAAGCCAAAAAGAATTAAATTTCTTTGGATATAAGCCCATAGAGTTCGACTAAACTCATTATTTGATTGGCAAACTCTAAACGCACCTAGCAAAAAGAATGTACATGTTCAAGTAAACTGAACAAATAAACATTTCCACGCACTAGTACTTTTAATTATCAATGATAATTCATACTAGAATAGAGAAAAAATAAAAAGAAGTTCAACACATGGCAGAAGAAAAAAGTGAATATCAATAACTATCAAATGAAATACAGCTCTAAAGCTGACAGTATGAATCGATTAAAAGTAGATGATATGCAACTCTTGACTGCAAACCACCGACTTTGGTCGAGTGGTCTAAGCGGTAAAGAACTCTGATGAGATTAGCGGAAGCTATCGGGACGTCAGTTCAAGCCTTTGTGAAGTCAAAATTTTCTTTGTCTACATACTTCACATTTATCTCTAAATAAAAATATAATGAACTCAAGCCAAAAATAATAAAATTTCTTTGGATATAATCTCTGTTTGTAAGGATTTTCTTCTAAAAAAGTGACCGTAGGGTAAAAAGGACAGATTTCTTCA
Organism: Panzeria rudis; assembly: GCA_956483635.1. Lineage (NCBI taxonomy): Eukaryota > Metazoa > Arthropoda > Insecta > Diptera > Tachinidae > Panzeria > Panzeria rudis. Next base: position 32,355,751 of record OY101451.1, on the reverse strand, counting down.
AATCATTAAAATGCAGGGATTCTTATAAATATTAGTTTTTTCATTTTTCTTTTATAGCATTTTTCGATTTTGTCCGATTTTGGGCCATTATGGCTTAAACAAGCCTTTGACGCTGGATGGCCTTTTAAGGAGAAGTATACATCGGAAAACACAAATATACCATTATCTGGACAAAAGGAGAAAAAAAATCGTGCTTACAACATACTAATTAATCTAAAAAATAATTTAGTAAATATTAAACTTTACAAAAATAAAAACTAGAAAATATTCTAGTTAAAAGTTTAGAACTTTATTTGTACTTAGTACTATGTAGAATACTTGCCAACTTGTCCCAATAATGCCTTTAAGGCGCTAGGAATTTATTGAAATAAAAATAATTTATCTTTAGTACAAATAAATGAATTACAACCAAAAAAAGTGTAAGCCAAATAAAAGCGTATATCTTTATATGTGACGATCCTGATGAAAAGGACCTTACGAGTATCTTCGTAACAAGAATTTTTATTAGAGCAAAATATAGCTGTTTGTGTTGGTATATGTATCTGCCTAGCACCCCCCAATCACTCAAGTAGAATCAATAAAAATCCCTTTTGAGCTGTTTGTGTAAATTTTTGGCAGTTTAGGATTATGGTTGGTACCACTGCTCAGATATTTCCCCGATTCTTACAATTACATTTAAAACAAAAACAAAATGTTTGAATTTGTTTTTGTTTTCAATATAATTGTGCGAAGGAAACAAAGGTTTTATTTTTACTGACTTATTATTTAAAAGCTGACAATTTTTTTGAGCGCGTAGAGAAAAATAGGGATTTTCCTCGGGCTGCGTAAAGACTTTTCAAAAAAGTATACAACATCAATGATGTGTTGGCTTATTTTGATGCCTTCATAGATTAATGAGGTCCAACGTGGTAAAATTGTTATTACCGAAGTTATAGACACATATTAGAATAATTAAAAAAATTTTTAGATTTATAACTCTTGCAAAAAAAAAACGACTACAAAATAGGCGCGGCACCGCCCCATCATCATGTACCTTTACGAGTACTAATTGTTTGTGGAAGTCTCATAACAATCGGATAAGTAGAAGTAGTTAAAATGAATATTTACTTTTCATGGGCGTGGCACTGCCCAGTTTTCTAACTTCAACGTCCACTTTTCTAAATGTAATGTTGTATTGTAACGATAACTAAAGGTGTATGCAAAGTTTCATAAGCATCATTTTAGTAGAAGTTGTTGAAAAACAATATTTACTTTGCAAAGGCTTGGCACAGCCACCTTTTTATATCCTGATGTAGTATTTAAACAGAAGCTTAATGTACGTGTAAAGTTTCATAAGAATCGGTTGAGTAAAAGTGGTCGAAAACCAAAGTGTATTTAATTTGTATGGGCGTGACCCCGCCAACTTTTCAACGGGACCAATCGGGAAGTACATCCTTTTGAATAGAGAAAAAATCCAAAATCGGTTCAGAAATGGCGGAGTTTTGAGGGAACATACATAAAAAAATACATCACGCATTGATAACCTTTCTCCTTTTTTTAAGTCGGCTAAAAATCACTATACGCAGAAAAAATTAATTTTTCACTTCACACGACAAATTTCCTGAATCTAATGTGTACTAGTTCTATTAAGAAATTTTGTAAATTCAAATGCAAACATTTTTAATTTGTTTGAAGAAAATTTTTATTTTTTTCAATAAACAAATTATTTCAATCAAGAAATGTTTTACAGAAATTTAAAAAATAAATCATAGAATTTCATAGCAAAATGAAATAAAATAATAAGTCAAACAAAATTATTTATCAGACAAAATAGAGACAATAATAAAGATCTAAAATCAGTTTCAAAAACATCTTTGTTTAAAAAAAAGATTTAATAATTTTTTCTGTGTAGCTTAAAATACGTCAATTATAAAATTTTCAAAAAAATATATGTTTGCTTCATGTTCTTGTCTACCGAAACTTAACCACAAAGCGGTAAAATTATTATATATAACGATATAGACAACTTTGTAGAAAAATTAACAGAATCTTGAATTACAGTACATAGTTTGCAATAATAATGAAATTTAATATAAAAGCGCTTTGTAAGATAATGGCTTGAGTTCGTTTTTAGACAAAGAAAAATTTGACTGCGCGAAGGGTTGAACTGACATGTTGCGATAGCTCCAGGAATTTTAGCGAAGTCACAAAACCGTGCTGATATACTTAAAAGCAGAGTAGGAAAATAAACTAAACGAAACGTTTGTTTTCGTTTTGTTTTGTATTTTTCAATGTGTAAAACAAAAACAAAACAAAAACAACGAGAATGATAGTCTCAATTAGTTTTGTATTGTTTGTGCTTGTGTACACTAAATGTACACTAACTTAAATGTACGCAGCTAGAAAAGAAAAGAACAAGAACAAAATTGAAAATTTTTAAGCAAATACATTTGAAAACGTTTCCCGATTGATTTTCTCATCATAGTAGAGAATGTGTTAGTGTATTTATGCTAAGTACAATGAACCATTCAACGAAATACATTCCTGTTTGTGTTTATTTGGCCAGTATAGTAGAGAATGTGTTAGTGTATTTATGCTAAATACAATGAACCATTCAACGAAATACATTCCTGTTTGTGTTTATTTGGCCAGTATATTATGTAGTTTGTAAATTTGGTACCTGTTAGCTAATTGACCCGAAGTTTTTTCATATGTAAATAAAATTTCTTTTTTATTTAGTATTTCCCGACGTTTCGTAGATTTTTTGTCTACTTTTTCAAAGCAACGTCAATTTAAATAATAAAAACAGTGTTATGAAATGTTTTATAAATAAAGAAATAAGCAAATTACTTACAATAATGGAAATTTTAAATTTATAATAAATTTTAAAAATAAAAATTATTTAATTTTAAACATATTGAAATTTTGAAATACACAAATTTTAATTTAAACACATCTTAAGAATTTTTTGTTTGTTTTATCACAGTGGTTTTTAATTTTTATTTTCAAATTAAAACAGCTCTGTAGCTGGTGTTGATATTAGCTGTGTCTTCTTTTAAATTCATCGTTTTGTTTATTTTCTGTTGTATACGCAAGCTTTCAATTGTGTATCTCTTTTTCTCAACGTTCTCTATGTCCAGTATTTTGACATTATCAAGATCAGCTGAGTGTCCAGTTTGTAGCATGTGTTGTGCGAGTGCTGTTGTTTCTTTTTTCTTCGCTATGCCCATTCTATGTTCTCCTATTCTCGTCCCTAAGCTTCATTTTGTTGTGCCGATGTATATGCGATCGCAGTTGTCATTGTTTCCACCTTTACACTGTATTTCATACACAATATTGCTTTTTCGTTGTTTCTCTATGGGTGTTTTTGTTTTAGAGAAAATTGTATTAATCGTTTGATTTGGCTTGTATGCGAAGCATGCGTTTGTTTGGTTAATTGTTTTTCTTATAGTTATATTGTCAATGAGCTTTGGTATATATGATACACTGTAAAATGTCTTGTCCTGTTTCGCTAAAGCTTCATTATCGTTCTGTGCTCGTGCATGTTTAAGTTGTTTGCTTACGTCATCAACTAGTGAACTAATTGTACTAGTTCGAAAACTATTTTTCTTTAGTATTTTATATATTGCTTTTAAATTTTTGTTATGAAAATGTTCGTCGCTAATATTTAATACTCTTCTGATGAAACTTTTCGCTGTATTTAAGATTTGGGCTTTAGGCTGAGTTGTATGAAAATTCATAATTCTACCCGACGATGTTTCTTTGGCATACCAATAAAACATAATTTTGTTCTCCAGTCTGTGTAGCAACGTATCTAAGTATAGAATTTGATTGTTGTTTTCAAGCTCCATAGTGAATTTTATTTTTGGATGATATTCATTCATGGTCGACAAAATGATATCCTTATCATTATATATTCATTATGTCGTCTATATATTTAGCAATATATTTTATGTTAATGTTATTTTCTTTTAGTTTGGCCACCGCGCTGTCAAGTAAAGTATCCAGTATTATACCCGCTATTGTAGGGGAAATGGGATTTTCCATAGGCATACCAAACACCTGATTATGTATTTTTTCTCCGTATATGATCTAATTATTGTCAGTAAAGCAAAATTTTAGCATATGAACGAATTTTGAACGGGGGATCTTCGTTATTTTTCAATGTAAATTCACTTATTCATTATATTTTTAATGGCCAAATGAGTGGAAATGTTGGTAAAAAGCGAAACTACATCAAAGGAGACTACGACATCGTCTTCATCAAGCTGAATATTTTTGAGTTTTTCTTTTAGCTGTATTGAATTATTGATATTGTATTGAACTGAAACAGTTCCTCTCAATATATTCCCAATATATTTGGCTAGTTCGTAACATGGCACTTTAATTGATGATATTATTGGTCTAAGATGGGTGTTTGTCTTATGTATCTTTGGAAGACCGTAAATCCTAGGCTCTGTAGCTGCTGCGGGTGATAATTTTCTTTTTTGCCAATTATCAATAATACCATTGTTATATAAATATGTAACTATGTTATTGTTTTCTTTTTGCAGCTTAGCGGTAGGGTCTGATCGGATTGATCTGTATGTTTCTTTATTATCTAAAAGTTTTTGCATTTTTACCTCATATTCCTGCTTGTACATCATGACTGTCTTATTGCATTTGTCAGCTTGTGTGATAATAATGTTGTCGTGTTGCCTTAGAAACTGTCTTGTTTCATTGAAAGCTGTAAGAATAAATCTTTCCCGTTCCGTATTTTGGATATTTTTCTTGAAGGAGCAGCTAATCTTGTTCTAGTTTGTATGCACTGTTCCATGTCGGCTATGACATGTAGTGTTGAAAAGTTGTTTTGATTAATTGGCAGTGCAAATTTTTTCCCCAACGATAATATCCATCTACATTGCCATGGAATATGTATTTCGGTCTTATTTTCAAACCAGTCCTCATTATGTGTGAAACCGAGTACTTTGAATTGTTTTTCTTTCTGTGTATTGAATTTGTTGCTTTGTACCTCCCTAATGTTTTTTATCATATTTTTTTTCTATCTGTTTGTTTTTTCATAAAAGTTGTGTAGTCGATGGCGGATAACATATATTTTATGCCTGTAAACAAAAAATAAATTTTCTTTTTTTGTTCAGTGAATGTTTGTATTTGTCTGCGATATTTCTATATTTATAATTTTTTTTATGAAAATTGTATTCAATCTTTCTGAGTTTTCGCATAATTGTTGTACACGCAAAAAAAAACTTTACTTGTTTTGTTATTGGCTTGCCGACGACATGGTATAATTCCGACACACACAATCAACACAACAAGAACAACAATTAGAGTTTAAAAACAAACTAATTGTTGTAGTAGGTAAGTAAAAAAATAAAAAAAAATTTTTGGTTATGGATTTATGTTTTAACTTTGATATTATGAACTTCTTATTCATATGATTTGAAGTTTAACATAATATCTCCAGTTCCTCTATGAGCTTCTTGTGTAAAGGTTCCATGCTGATTTGCATTAGCCCCAATTAAATGCGCATACCACTTTATAATCAATTTCCATGTATTTTAATAAAACTTTAATATTTTAATGAATAAGTAAAATATTAATTTGGGGAAGGAAACACGTTGTAAAATTAAAAGTAATTATAAATTACTTTGTTACTGCCCTTTTCACAATGTATGATTAAGAGTTAACGTGGACTTTAACGGCAAGTTTTCTATGCCGAACTTGCCGTTAAAGTCTACGTCAACTTTTAATCGAACATTGTTGAAAGGGCCGTTAATACTCGTATATCGCCTACGTTGTCGCAGATGTATTTTTAAGTGATTTTATATATTAAGGGATTTATTCAAGTCAGACTTTAAATTCTTACTAAAAATTTATAAAATGCAACTCACTTTGCAAGCTTTCTCCTTCCTCTGTTTAATTTTTTAAGATTATTTTTTTTTTTATTATATATGTAGGTCACACAATGAGTTTCATCACTGTCCATATTTGAACACAATAATTGGTTTAAGAATTTTTTTATTTAATTCTTTTTTTATTACAACAATAAAGGCGAAACATACAGTTTTCCACTGAAAATTTTCGTTTAATGAAAAGTGCCTATATAAAACAAATTTTCAGAGTCTCTATATTTACACAAAAATGCTGAAAAATGTAGCCAAATAAAACATAAAACACTATAATATTTTTTGCACAATAATTGCCGAAATTTTTTTATAAAAGTTATTCCATTTTACTTTTAAGTGGCAACAGCAGGACGTGTATTAAATTGAATAATAAACAAATTTAATAAAAAAAAATTATCCATCAAAAGATTTTGCACTTTTCATAAAAATCAAAATATGATGCAATTGATTGCAATGCACAATGGGGTAGAATCAAAATATTTGGAACATAATGCAGGTATTTCTAAACGGATAGTCTTGACGGAATAAAGGTGCATATGGGCATAGCAGAGGAGTATTTTCATTTACAGTTTTAGTATTAGCTCTATAAATTGCTCAGGAGTGGAGCTATGAAGTACCATAGCAAGGCAGGTCGGCCCTTTTGTAATTTTTTTTTGTTTCTCATCCGATTTCAAAACGTTTGTTCTATATTATTGCCATTGATACGATGTTCGGTTGTACATTTATCTCTTATAGTTAATCGTAATTCAATAATTTAATAGTTGTAGTTCAATAATTAAACAAAAACTTGTTAATTATGAATATGCGATTCCCGGCGCAAAAAATACATGCTAGCATCATAGCTCGTTGCGAAGAAAATTTGTAGCTGTTATTGGTTTTAGCATTTATTTTCAATTTGCTCTTGCAACTATAACTTAGAGCTGGAAAAAAAATAAACCGCCTAGTCGCGGCTGTGGTATGCAAGTAAGAAAATAAACAACATGATTGGTTATGGAGTTTATGTTTTAACTTTGGTATTATAAACTTCATATGAATAAAAGTTTAATACAATATCTATAATTTTTCTATGAGATTTTTGGGTAAAAGTTCCGTAATGATTTGCATTAGCCCCAACGAAATTTCAATGTATTTTATAATGAGAACTTTACTATTTTACTTAGAAATTAAAATATTAATTTGGGAAAAGCACGCTACAATATTAAAATTAATTTTAAATCAATAATTCGCAAAAAAAAATTGTTGTCTTTTAAAAATTTTCGAGTTATGCTAAATAAATAAATTTTTCACCATTGCGGTCTGAATAATTCCGGAACCCTTGGGTATATAAAAAAGTAAGTTTTTAACGGCTTAAAGCTAATTTTATTTAAAGTTTTTTAGTGCTTTTTTGTATTTAAATTGGACTAGCCGTTGCCAAGTTATGATGAACTCAATGTAGCAGCCTTCTGAAAAATGGAAAAAATTCAAAAACGTATCCATAGAATTTTAAATTTTTACTGTTTCGACGTTAATACATAAAAAAATAATAAAGTGGTGATCAAAGGTCGTTACAAAAGTTTCATTTTGTTGCATAGTGTTATTAAAGAAACCTTGCTCATCTAGACGATAATCTGTTGAGCAAAAAATTTGCTTGTTAGTAGGCAAAAAAGTATATGAGGATTTAAGTCGTAACTACTTAAAATTTGACTCGATAAATATTTATTTTTGTTTGAGAAATTCAAAAAATATGTATTTAAGATGTCAAAGCAATTAACTAAATATTATATGACTTACTTGAAGCTAAAAAATAAGTAGTCAAATAAACAAATTAAAACTCAAAAAATTTGTATACAAGGGATACGAACCATTGCTCGTACAGATTTGAGGACAAGAACTCTGCTCTTTCAGCTATTGTTAACTTCTAAGTTTAAGCAACAAAAATAAGTTTTCATATACAAACATATGTTGACTTAAAAAGTGCTTGGGTACTAATTTTATTAATTTATCAATGTATAGCTTCTTTCAGATAATGGGAAAAATAAGCACTCATTTTATTAAAAGCTAAGTATTAGCTCTCATGTGAAGGACAGTAATAAAATAATTAGTACTACTCATTACTTTGTAATTCATTAAAAAATTACTACCGACTGCAAAAATGACAAAAGTTTTTGCTGGGTGATTCATCAGTACTTTTGGATTCATCAGTACTTTATTAAAAAATATTTAAAAAAATTATATAAAAAATTCTGCAAATTATCAATTTTTATTTGCTTTGCATCTTCAGAATTTAATAACAAATAATTAATTTTATATCTAAAAGCATTTTCTAAAAAAACACGTATTTTCTGAAACAACGTATTTATATAAAAATCGCACTTACGGAAGTTATTAAAAAGTATTTAATGGGCAAGAGAAAAGCATTATTAGTGTTGCTACAGATTGATAATAGACAATAGTGGACATTTTAAATAATGATACGTATATCCCGGAGCATTTCTATTCAAGATTTTTTAAATAATCTGTAAAAGTTTTTGAAATTGCTATAAACGTTGTTGGGCAATTCAAAGCGAGCTTGCATATTATTCTATCGCATATTTTGTATTTAAATACTACCTTATACTTTGAACAGCTTATATTTCTTAACGGTTATAATTTCTTTAATTTTTCCTGAAAAGTTAATTTTAAAATCGGCACGTATTAAATTGCGATGTCTTTTACATTTTTATTTGTCACAGACACATTTTTTAAATTATTTTCTACATTTTAATTTAATGTATTCTATTTTAAACATCATCATTTTAAAGAAAATGATAGAATATGATGTACAATTTTTTAAAACACATGCCATTAATGTGTAAAATTTTATGAATTATTTGTTTGAAATTTTTCAATCAAATTTTATGCATGCATAAAATAATATGATATATGAAAACTAGGACTGATATGGCACCACTTTGAATTTTTGTAAAAATAAATGCAAAAGCTTCAGCTCCATATTATTTTTCTTACAAAATAAGTTGTTTGTTGTCGTGTAGTTTCCTTAGTTTTTAAATGCATTATGTCTATATTGTAATACTCATTTTTACTTTTTGTGTTTTTATAGAGACATGCGAGTTTAAAAACTTTCTAAACATAAGCGTTAAACAATTTGCAATCGGTGATTGCAATTGTAAACTATGGAAAGTAAACTATCGAGTGGTAGTATAAAATAGAGGCTAAAAAATTTTGCGAAAACGGTTATATATGTAATGATCCTTATTAAAAAGGACGTTATCTTCCCAGCAAAAATTTTCAGTAGGGCAAAAAATATATTTGACGTGGGATGACGGAAAATCGTTCCAAATTCAAAAAAACCCCGTCGGAAGAAAAACACAACACTCAAAAAATATATGTTTCTGTATATATTGTAAATTTTGAGAATATGGTTAGTATCACTATTCGTGTATAATATAAAATAACCAATAACAACATCCTCGTGTAAAATTTATATTTTGGCACTTATGATAATTTAGCATTCAGGAAACACTTTGCAAATATATTCATTCAGTGTCTTATTATATTTTTATACACTATGATTCTTTTTCAGTGGGTGTAATTTTATATCTGCCAACAATATTTACATAAGTGGCAACATCTGTATTTTATATCATCACAATTTTATTTCATTTTTTTCGTGATTGCTTAGAAAGTACATTTGGCAAAATGCCCCACATCAATAACCATTAATAATAAACAAACACAAACATACGATTATATCCCATATACGAAAAACATTAAATAATTGCATAAGCGCTTGTAAGAGCTTTTGATAATTTATATGCAAAATGGTGCAGGACGTCCAATTTTATGAAACTGTTTCAATTCCTGAATATATATACCGAAAGTTTAATGTTTTAGAATATATGAAATTTATAAAATATTTGCTATATTTTTTCTTAGGCAATTACTGTAACTTACATGTGATTATTATGGTTTCTTCCTTTTTCGGTAAAGGATTTAAGTGTATCGTGATATAAAACAATTATTTATTACTTTTCTGGCAGCCCATAGTAAGCGTTAAAATCCCTGTAGATGCTAAAAAAATTTAAATTATTTTTAAGTGTTTACAGAAGCTCTCACAAAAATTGTTCATCCGTAGAATTATAGTTAGCATAACACAGTTAACGATGTAGAAAAATTATACTATGGCCTAATACGTGGTTATTTATATGTATTTATGTCTTTATGTATCCTAACCCGACCATATGCTATAAAAATATACCACTCAAAAAATTCTGTTACTTTTGCAAATCGTTTGGTATATATCATGAAAGAATTGTATCCGCACAAAAATATAAATGTGAAAATAAATTCAAGATCCTATCCAAAAATTACGGCCGTAAAAAGTACTGCGATCAAAGTAAGCTCCAAGCTCTTGATAAGCACAATAAAAACTCATTTCTAGGCAAGCTGTAAGCTTTGCAATATATTTCTCACAATTCTTCCCCATATGAGAAAGGCAAAAAAAAATATTGGCAAGCTAACAGGTTGCCTTGAAATGGGATGGTATTGTACCTATCAAGAACTTGGTTCTTATTTTGTTCTCAATCCTTTTTACGGCCGAAATTTTTGGATAGAAACTTGACCTTATTTTCACATTTATGTTGTTGTGCGGATCTCAGTTCTTTTTCCTAACCTTTTATTTGGTACAATAAGTGGCCACACAATAAGCCCTAGATGAAAAATTTCCGTTTTCAGCTTTTTAGCTATAGTGGAAGTGTCCCATACAAATAAGGGGCGCGGATACGGTACAATTGCAACTTTTTCATTTTATAAGTGCTATAATTTTTTTCACCAGATATCTGAAATTCCGTCACATCTTAAATCTAACAGTAATGTTTAGTTCTCAGGCCAAAACTGTAGGGCTTTGTTTTCTAAACACCTTCAAAAATCGGTATAGGTACAAATGTACCCCTGCATATTTTGTATAAAAATAAACAAGAAAATATAGTTACAAAATGCAAAAATTTAAATTTTTATTGAAATGAAATGAAACTAAATAAAAAATGCACGTAAGAGAGTATAAACAATTTTTCAGTCTGTTTGCAGGAGACACAGGTTGTTTCCTTTATAGAGTGTTCATCACGCACCGGTTTCATGCAAAAATTAATAATTAAAAAAATATATATAAAAAAACAAAAGAATAGAGTTGTTGGAACTGATACTTTGTTTCTTATAATTATATGTAGAAAGAAAGTAATGAATAATTTGCTTTAAAAACTTATATATACAAAAATATTTATATGAAGTTGCAATTCTACTCATACCGCCTTTTAGCATTGTAAAATTGTTCTGCCAATTATTTTGTTTAATTAGTTAGTTTTCTGAAAATGCTAAGTACTTGACTTCTTGGTACCACACTTGTCTTTGATCCTTTGAGGACCATACATTTTTGGCCGAAGTAATTTTGAATAGTTTGTTATTTTTACTTTGGATGGTCCAATATTGGTTATGTAAAAAAATTTGGGGTCAATGTCCTCCCCTTGTTTGACTATGGGCTGAAAGGGAACTTTTCACCACAAAAAATTTATATGAAAAATAAAAACATTTTAGTATCTTTTTTTATTTCAAGTTAAATATAACTAAGTTAACTATTTATTATCTTCTTCAGGCTCAAGGTCATGAAAGTAATAAATAGTAACAAATTTCAAGGTCGAAAAATTTTAATTAACATATAGTTAATTTATATAATGTTAGCATAGTTAGAGTTAATTGTGGTAGATTCCTAAGATGTCACTGGATGTAGAAAAGCAGAAGAACACGTTAAGCTACTTTTACACACTATGTATTTTACAGTGGCTCTATCAGCTTGACCATCCATCTGTAATTGATCAGGCGGTTTATAATTTTTGCTTTCACACTTATGTTTTTAGTTCCATCTGATATTTCACAGATTGATAATTGTGATCAGTAAGACCAGAACATGAAAAATGACAGTTAGAAACGAATCATCCATATACACTTTAAATTAAAGCATTAACCATATTTTTCCAGGAATAATTCATTCCATAAATGTTCTTTGCTAAAAAAACTGACCAAAAAATTAAATTTACTGTAAATGCGGTGACTTTTTGTTTTAAGCATTTTATTTTTCTTCTTTTTTGTTACATGTTCCAAGCATATTTTTCATTAGATTTTTTCATACTCTAGTTTCAAATTTATTTTTTATTCCAACATTCAGTCAGTCATTCATTTCATATCTCATTCCCACTTAAAGCAGTTTACAGTTTCCGGTCACTTTTTTGCTGAGAATAGAAATAAAACCTGATAAATTGCTACTTGAGCCGAAAAAGATATTTTTTTTATTTCAAGTGGTGCTTTGTCTGTTATATTGCACAAGACTCAATTCAAAGTTCATTGAAATAGGATGTCTAAAGTCGTTTGTTGCCTTTTTCTTTTAGGCATTAGTTGTTAGGCCTGGTTTATAAAACATGTGCATTGATACAGTTAATATAATGGATCAACGCATTTTCCTTTGTACTTCTTCTTCTATATTCTTTGAAATGGAAATGCAGTAAAATTGTGTGATTGTTAAACAATTCACGCCTCAAACGTTTTTTTACTTAGGTAAATTTAAAGAAGTAATAAAAATTATTTGCCTCTGTCAAATGTGTACTGTGTTTAGGAGCATTGAAATATTAAATTTATGTATATATATTAAAGCGGCTCACAGAAAAAAATGTTGTTACCACTCTTATGTTAAAGATCGGTAATTTTAATGAGGTTTCCCAAAACATTTGCAGGGTCTAGCGATGACCGCCCGTGAGCAGGACCGTGTCTAAAAGAGGTCTATTTTGTAGTTTTTTTTTGCATATTTTGGTATTTTCTCCCAAGACATCATATAAAAAATTACATCGTTTGAAAGATCTTTACAAGCTGCAACTAATGGTGCAATAAGCTTTATCATTCATACTATCAGCAATGCGTTATTCCATAAGAACCACGATTTTTTAAGCGTTTTTATTGCAAGTGCTACTTACATTAAAATAAATTTTACTTTTTTTTGGATTATATAATATGAGGCATTGTGTATTTATTTCTGTTTCCAGTTATTGCAAAAGTTCGCACATTTCTAAGAACAGAAATAAATAAACAGTGCCTCAAATCAAATAATTCCAAAATAAAAGTAAAATTAATTTTAATAAAAGTAGCGCCTGCAAGAAAGACGCTTGCAAATCGTGTTTTTTCTGGAATACCGCATTGCTGATGGTATGAATGGCGCAGTTTAATGCACCATTGGGTTCAGCTTGAAAAGAACCTTCAAACGATGTAATTTTTTTATATGTTGTCGTGAAAGAAAATACAAAAATATGCAAAAAAGCTACAAAAATATAAATTTTTTAGGCACGGTCTAGCTAACGGGCGGCTATCGCTAGACCCCTTAAGTGTTTTAGGAAACCTCATTAAAAAGACCGGTTTTTAATTTGAGAGCGGTAAGAAAAACATTTTTTTCATCTTCATACAAGTCGAGTCGCTCTAATGTATATATGTAATATAAATCTACTGTCTAATTCAAAAAATTTTCGAATCGGTTGTCGCATGCATGTCAACGGATCTGAATAAGACTTTGTAGACCAATATTTCACGTATCTGCGTGCTATGTGTAGTTTTCGAATTATCGTGGGTCAAAGTTCGATTTCGTAGAAAAATTTAATCAAATACCTCACATTGAAATTAATATGGCTTTACAACCGATAATGCGATTTAAGCAGCTAAAATATGTATGAAAAGCTTAAGTCGGAAGGTTCCAAAACCTAATACAAAAAATATACAGTTTCTTTACAGAAGTATTGCAAAAATGCAAAAAAAAATAATTTTGCAAATATCTCAAATATCTCATCTCTAATTTTTTTTTTATAAAATTTCTATAGGGTATAGTGTTATGCATAACATATCCAAAATTTGGAGTGGGAACTCCATGGGATAAAAAAAGATAAATATACTGTATTATGAGGTTCTCGTATTTGGTAATTTTTAGATCCGTTTTGAACAATAATAAATTTTTCTAATAAGTTTGAAGCATTAAAAAATACTGTGCTCTCAGTTTTTTCCCACTACTTAAATTTTTTTTACGGGCATATCTAATATATCAACTGGGTACGGTACACCAGTATATTTCACAGCAACAGATGCAAGGTAAAATTACCTATTTTTAATTTCGAACGATTTTCCGTCATACCACGTCAAATGTGGTTTGTAAACAGACCGGTTTCGGCTATGTGCCATCTTCAGTATTCCATTGAATGCTATTTAGTATTCAATAGAACACTGCCTGCAGATGCCACATAGCCGAAAGCGGTCTGTTTACAAACCAAACTTGACGTGGAATGACGGAAAATCGCTCCAAATTCAAATAAATACCGTCGGAAGAGAACCGCAACACTCATAAAATTACTTCCTAACCAACTTAATACAATTAGGTAAATAAATCAGTGGTTTCTTAGTTATTCACAAATTAGTATTGAAAACTGGTAGTTTCTTATGAAAAGTTAGAAGAAGAAACTTTTTGTAAAAGCTTTAAACAGATTTAAAACTGCAATATTTTAACCTTTTAAATAAGTTTCTAAAGGTCCATCACACGAAAAATTTTGTTCTAACTCGACTTAGGCGATTAATAGCCTTTTTACACTCACCCACATCTTAGAGGAATGCGTGGAAAATGATAAAAATGAAAAAAAACATGTTTACATTTGCAACATCTTTCATCTTCCATCTGTCATTATGTTTATTTTCACGTGTTTGATGAAAAGTCATATTGTGCTTAATAAATTAATACTTGAAGTTTATTAAGAAAAGCAATAAATCAATTGTTTGCGATTTAACATAACAAAAACAATAATTAATGCAATGTTTTTAGTTAATAAAATCTCGTGTTAAATAAGTATTTATTTCATATACCACTAATTTTGAGTTATGCGTCTGTAAATTTACATACATACATATGAAAATCGCTCACACCAGGGATGGGAAATTATATTTTCATTTCAGTATCAAATATTTTTTTAGACTACTTTTTCGATCCGAAGAGTAACTAAATTTTTGTTGAAAAGAGCAAATATACCGTACATTTGATGTGGCTCAAATTATGTATGTGGTCATATATAATTTCGACCAAACGTATTTTATTGCACTCTGATGTAATGAACACAGGTTTCATATTAGGATAGCTATGACCAATTTAAAAAAGTTTTCAGCACCGTAACACCCAAACAAAGCGTAAGATAAGAAATTACATATATGTTAGTATTACTAGGAATTATGAACTCATATATATATATATATATATATATATATATATATATATATATATATATATATATATATATATATATATATATATATATATATATATATATATATATATATATATATATATATATATATATATATATATATATATATATATATATATATATATATATATATATATATATATATATATATATATATATATATATATATATATATATATATATATATATATATATATATATATATATATATATATATATATATATATATATATATATATATATATATATATATATATATAATGGGTGATTTTATAAGAACTATCGGAAAGTAAAAAAGAAAAAAACACATAAAATTCAGAAAAATGCATGAAATATTTATTTGGATCGATAGTTGGGTCGATATAATTTAATGTTTGAAGATTATTTCATGCAAATGTTGGCCGCGGCTGCGCCTCAAATGGTCCATCCGCTTAGTCCAATTTTGGCATACTCTTTCCAACATTTCGGCCGGTATCTCACGAATAATGTTGGCAATGTTGGCTTCCAGTGCGTCAATCGAAGCGGGCTTGTCGCTATAGACATTAGCCTTAACATAGCCCCACAAAAAATAGTCTAGAGGCGTTAAATCGCACGATCTGGGCGGCCAATTGACTGGTCCCAAGCGTGAAATAAACTGTTCACCGAACTCGCCTCCCAATTGGTCCATTGTTTCGCGTGCTGTGTGGCATGTGGCACCGTCTTGTTGAAACCACATGTCATGCAAGTCAAGCTCTTCCATTTTGGGCAGAAAAAAGTTTGTTATCATCGCACGGTAGCGCTCACCATTCACAGTAACGTTGTGATTCGCATCATCTTTGAAGAAATACGGCCCAATGATGCCGCCAGCCCATAATCCGCACCAAACGGTTGTTTTTTGTGGATGCATTGGTAGCTCTTACAATGTTTCTGGCTGCTCTTCACTCCAAATACGGCAGTTTTGCTTGTTCACGTATCCATTCAACCAGAAATGAGCCTCGTCGCTGAACACAATTCTTCGATAAAAAAGTGGATATTCATCTAACTTAACAGAGCACGCATTTTGGTAATAAAATTCAATAATTTGCAAGCGTTGTTCGTTTGTAAGACGATTCATGATTAAATTATAGACCAAACTGAAGATGTTTGACAGTGACACAAGATACAAAACGTGCGTGAGCTGTCAAAACTAGTGTTGCCAAAAAGATAATAGCAAAAAAATCACTCGTTATATATATATATATATATATATATATATATATATATATATATATATATATATATATGTACATATACAGGGTGTCCCATTAATCAACGTCAAGCCGAAAGCAGATGATAGGGAAAGTAGTGACTGCTCCAAAAAAGGTTAGAAAAAAATCTATGTCACTTATTTTAAAAGGTATTGCCAGTTTAAAAAAAAATCACCCTGTAATGATCTTTCTCTTGCTGTGACTACAAATCTTCATTTTTCTTATTTTTTCTTTCTCATATATCATTGTCAGATATCCTTCTATAAATGGCAGTTAAAAATGCATACAGCAGTGGCCTGATTTTCAAAGAAAATCTAACATTTTGCCAAACGAAGTACTTAAAATTATTATTACTCCCAACTTTAGCCGGCAGTATTGAAAAAAAAATGTACTAGGTAGTTTTGGCAAGTGACATCAAAAGTTGGCGCGCTTAGCACGAATTCCAAAATGATGTAACACTTGGTCGATTTGTATATCAAACTGGGAAAAAAAATTTTTTTTCCAACAAAAATACCTATTTTTTTATTAAAAATCCCGATTTTTGCGGCCATTGACTTCTGATATTTTGTAATCCGTACACGAGATTACGTAAGACTTTGGAGACATCTTATACAAGGCCAAGATAAAATTATCTGATATGTGATGGAAATCGGTTGATTTCAAATCATGCCGATTTATAAAAAAATTTCGAGGCTCAGACCATTTTATTCGAACTAAAATTCGGTTTCACTGTTTCGTGTGATATACAGAACACCTATTTGGCTATTATAGATTTGTAAAATCATGCGCTTTTAAATCGATCAATTTCCATCACATACCAGTATATAAAAATGTCAGTTTCTTATCTCAAGTTCAAATACTTAGTTGCAACGTACTGATTTTCGCCAGCGCAATAAAGTCATATCTATTAAAGCGAAACGGACTTATTTCTCAAATAATTGCGCAATAATTTAAAATGGCCTTATTACTAGTGTAGAGCATTTACGGCATTATTTCTTTGTAAGGCTGAGGTCACACGGGCATTTTAAAAACTCACGTTTCTGAATTTTTTAACTTAATTAATGGTTTTTGAGCGTTATATCAGATATTGTAGATAATAATGAGAGAGGCGAATGTAGTCCTCAAAACCAGCTTAAAAGGCTTATAAGTCTCAAAGTGCATTTTGATATAAAAGATCATACGGGGTTTTTACAGATGGATTTATTGCGGGCGCCGCAATTTTTTACTTTATTTGATCGGGCTATAATGAATTTGAGGCATTGAGTAATGTTCAATTGTATTAAAAAATTAGATTTATGGAATAAGCTAATGCATTTATATACAGCAGTGATATTATTTGGAGAGTAGTCAAGTGAGTCAGTGTAATAACATGGTATTTTTTAGGTGGCATTCAACAACGTTCATGAAAATAATGTCCGTGGACATTTTTTTTCACATAAAAAAGGAAAAATGAATATGGGCATTATTTTCATTTCGAAAAGAATATAATATCCGGTGTAGTGGTTTCGCAGACTAAAATGTTTTTTCCTAGCCCGCCTTCGGCCGGTCTTAAGGATTTTCTCGTCTGAGTATGTCGAACAGTGGCTTCGTTGAGTAAAGACTTTTTGCTATGCAACGTGGAAATAACGTCCATGGTCATTATTTCCATGGTCATTATTGAAGGCCACCACTTTTTAATGTCAAATAGTATAAAAAAGTACGATCGTATCAACTTTTCCATCACTGGCTCATACACATGTTTTTAATTTTGTTCCAATCTAATGTCATTTTGCTAGTGATGACACTAAAATTATCGAAAGATGTAATATGAAACAAAATGAGATAGGAACATCTTTAAAAGATGAACAAAGATGTAAATATTTAGCCCTGTACAATTCTTATGGGAAGATGATAACTTCTTGGCGAATTGATGAAAAATGAAAGATGGGGGTAGATGTAAAAAGCCTATAAGGGTTGTGATCACAGATATATACATTAGTTACATTGGTAAACAAAAAAAAAAAAAAAAGCAAACACATACAAAATGTACGTTTAGAATGAGAATCAGATAAATATGTTGCTCTAAAATATGAATTTTAATTGTAATTTCAAGTTAATTTCCTTGAAATTAAGGAAAATAACTTAATTTGGGATATGCCAAAATGTATGAGAAACTATTTCCAAGCTGCAGTCTTAATAGCTACAAAAAGCATATTCGCTCGAAATGTTTACACTAAGTATTTTTTAGTTTTTTTTTATTTTCCGTTTCGTGTTTTATCAATATTTCTAAATATGAAACATAAACCTTCCGATTGACAGTGTTATTAATAAAATCTGATCCAATGGTCTAAAGGTTGTAAAATATGTTGTACTATATGAACTGTTAATGGGATCAAACTGGTTTTTGTGCCATAAGCTGTTCACTTAATTCATTAATATCAAAAATGTTAAACGCTTTAACTTGTATTTTTGTTGAAAAGTTTGAAAACTTGTCAATAATAGAGTTTATTTTATTATATTTCATCACAGATCCGCCTTTAATGGAAATCACTTATTTTTGGCATATTTAATTTCTCCTACTATTTGCTTTATATTAGAATGTGCGTTATTCCCAAATTTAAAATAACAATTTAAAGAATCTTATTTCAACATAATTTCTAACTGCAGTACTGAACGAATTTTTTCCTCAAAACAATTAAGTTTTAAAAGCATTCTATTGCCAACAAAATTTACAACAAGCCATTTTTTTTATTAAACAGATTTATATGTAAATGTATCTTAATTAACTTTTTTGTGCTAGCAACCGTAAAGCGGTTATGTTGTGGTTTAAATGCAGAAAAGAGCTTAAAAATACCCTTAGCCATTGTCACAGCTAGAGATGGGCGAGTGTCGTGTTCTTTTCGTGACACGAACACGCACGACTCATCATGAAGTGCTTGTGGCAGAAAATCTGATTTCGTTCGTATTCGGGTCGTGTCGTGATGAGCAAAGTAGACACGAAAAAACACGAAATGATTTTAAGATTTAAATATGTATGAATGCAGAAGCTTGCCGTAGAATATTATTGGGCGAAATCTTGATAAGTTACTGTTTCTCATCAAGAATGTGTAAATAAAAATAGAAATAGAACATGAAACGTTAAAATAAAAGAAGAATATGTCTTTTAATATAAAAAAATGTTTTTTGTTTGTTTTTGGATTTGATTTCGTGCGTGTTGTGTCGTTTTTTAAATTTTTTTTGCGTGCGTGTTTCGTACGTGTTGGACATCCCGGTATTCGTGTTCGGGTCGTGTCGTGTTGGAAAATTTCGACACGCGCCCATCTCTAGTCACAGCATTAAGATGTTATCTGTTAGAGTTGAGCAATCAAACAGTAGTTTAAGATTTTTACTAGAATATTTATACACCAGTGCTTGGGCAAATATTTAGTAAATAATAAATGAGCTTTGCAGATATATTAAAATATATGTATAATGCTTAGCATCTGCAAATGTTTCAACTTATATTTTGAAAACTATAAAGTATAAAGTGAAAAATGAAAGATTAAATTAGATAAGAAAATGAGGTTATAAAGGGTCCGCCAGATAACTTTTTTTTTTTTGAAAATGCTATAAAAAAAACTACTGAATATTTTCTCAAATTTCTTTTTTTATTTGAAAGTACAATCCTTCCGGTTAATAATGAAAAATTATTTCTTTCAAATGGCTGCCTCGGCTGGCCATGCAGTAGCCTACACGATCGGTCCAAATTTTAAGCACATTATCGATTGTGTGCATCTGTATTTCACCAATGGCTTCACGAATATTGTACTTTAAAGCGTCAATTGTCTCTGGCTTGTCGGCGTAACACTTATCTTTGACGGCACCCCACAAATAATAGTCCAACGGTGTCAAATCACAGCTCCGAGGTGGCCAAACGACATCAGCTCTGTGGCTGATAATGCGATCTTCAAAAACACGGCACAAAACATCGAGTGTGGCTTCGGCTGTGTGGCACGTACTGCCGTCCTGTTGAAACCAAATGTTGCCAATATCCTCCTCTTTAATTTTTGTGAACAAAAATTCGTTCAACATGGCCCGGTAACGATCGCCATTGACTGTAACGGCCACTCCTTGCTCATTTTCGAAGAAAAATGGCCCAATTATGCCTCTGGACCAAAATCCGCACCAAACAGTGACTCATTTTGGGTGCGTCGGCTTTTCAATGTATGCGTGCAGGTTTTCTGTGCCCCAAATGTGACAATTTTGCTTGTTTACATACCCGCCAAGATAAAAATGAGCTTCATCTGAAAATATGATTTTTTTGCAAAATCGGCATCTTCTGTAAGTCGATCGGAGGCCCATAGACAGCCATATTCGCAAGCGTATACACAACCATATTCGTTCAGCGGAAGGATAAAACTAATCTGTCAAATCAGACATGAGCTAAGTGTTACCATTCACGAAATAAGCACTAGTTGAAAAAAACGTTATATGGCGGACCCTTTAGTTGAGTTTTGCGTTTATTTTTGTCAAGTTAGTAGTTTCTACTGCTGAACTGATTAGAATTAGATGGCGATTATGGATATATCTATGGTCACAAGTCTTAACCGCTTAAGTCGTTTTCAAAGATTTTCGGGAGAGCTGTTTAAAGTATCAAAAACTCGCTTCCAATCAGTCGTCAGTTTGCTTTTCTTTAACTTATTTATAGATAATTGTCGTCTTAAAAAAGTTATATACTTAAAAAATTGGTAACGATTTGATTTAGACACGAATGGAGTCCATCACACCAAAAATTAAATTTTATCCTAACTCGCCTTAGGCGGTTAAGGGTTGTGACCACAGATATATGTATGTATATTGTTATCACATAATAGTAATGTGCTAGACTGTATCGTCAAAAAAATATATATGAAATTCCGCCCAAAATATATTTTCAAACAAAATTCAGTTATGTTGCATGCAGTGAAAACATCTTTGCAACATATGAAAGAAATTATTCGTACATATTATGAAATAGTTCCTAATTTCACAGTACGAAATTCTCTCATAAACTGTCGGAATTGTACGAAAATAATTAAGGAATAAAAATAAAAAATAATTGCCTCAATCAGAGCTCCAACTCGTCACAGTATTTCAAGAAACATAGTCTTCTCACGGATCCATATTGTACTTATTTTATAAAAGTAAGAAACTGCTTTTAATGTATGTATTTATATCGGAAAAATATGTCAGTATAAAAATATTTAAATTTAGTTTTTAAAAAATCCATGCAAGAAATAAATGAATTAGTTTAAAAATAAAATTAAAAAAAAATGGCTCAACTGGGGTACAAACAAACATTCTTCATATATCATGGCAAGTACTTTAATTACTGAGACACTTTCTAATAATATTTAAGAGCTAAATATTTTTTTATATACTTACACCTGAAATACGTATACGTCAATTTATAAAACATAATTAGAATTTATATTTTTATTGCAAATAATTGTTTAACAAAGAAAAATGTTTACGATATATTTACGTCATTTTCTTAAACGTATAAATTTATTGCCAAATTGTTTTTCGTAATATGTATGAAAGGTTCGTACATTCTATGAAAAAATTAACTATGAAAGTTTATTCGTAAGATGTGGCATGGATTAATTGAAATGTACACATATTTCAAATCTTACACTTAGCACAGAAAAAAAAAATTCAAAACGTTTTCGTTAATTTCGTAAAATTATAAAATTAATGCATAGTTTTCTCTTATAATTTGTACAAAAGTTTTTGCAGTATATAATATATATTCCAAAGATCACGAGTATTCTAGGAGAAAAGTTACGACGAAAGTAAGGTTTTGAAAGAATTCCACAATGGTCCTAGTGGCGGTCATCTTGGAGTGACAAAGACGCTTGAGAAGCTAAAACTGCATTTTAATGAGGTTGGATGTCAGCAAGCCGTAGCCGACTGGATAGCAAACTGCCCACAGTGCATCGCAGCAAAAGGTCCAGTAAGAAAAAGTCGAGGACAGCTGCAACAATACAACTCGGGTGCACCATTTGAGCGAATGCCAATGGATGTAGCAGGTCCTTTCCACGTCATCGTTATGTTCTTGTTGTAATAGACTATTTTAAGAAATGGTGATAAGTATATACCACAGTCTGATGGCATGGTAGATAGATTTAATCGTACCCAAGAGGAGTACTTGCGAAAAGTGGTAAAAGGACTAGGATGAGCATATTCCCAAATTTTTATTAGCATATAGCTGTGAATCACTCGACATCACGAACAGCTGCTAAAATGATCTTCCGAACGGAATTAAAATTACCAGGTGATTTGGAATTTGGCGTTAAGCCTACACCAACAAGTTAAGACGGTACCAGCACTTTCCAAGAGCAAGGAAATTTATATGAGCTACATCAATTCGGACGTAATTGAATTAAATATAAAATGTATATATGTATACCTTTTTAACCTTTTTCCTAAAGACATGAATAAAATGAGTGTTGAGTTTTTCTTCTGACGCGGTTTGTTTGAATTTGGAACAATTTTTCGTCATCTTACGGCAACTTTGGTTGATAAACAGACCGGTTACGGTTATATGCTATCTTCAGTGTTCTATTGAATACTCAATAAAACACTGAAGATGGCACATAGCCGAAACCGTCAGTTTATCAACCAAATTTGCCGTGGGATGACGGACACTCGTTCAAAATCCAAACACGAATAAAATATTTTAATTAAAATTTTTTAAAAATTAGTTTAATTTTTTTAATCGTTAAGGCGGGCTATCTGGGCTCACACTGATCCGATTTGCCTAAAATTGTTTTCTTTCTTATTTAGGTATAAGCAATCAAATTTTAAAAGTTTCATCATTCTAGCTCAATTAGGCCATGGCTCGGGCCTTAATGGGTTAATGGAGAGATTTGTGGAAGTCGAATAAGATTTTGATTAGATATCTGGATATTGTTAAAAAAAACTTCTTTAAATTTTAAAAATACATCCTTTAAAATAACTTCCAATATTTGGCACTGGGATATAAAACATTTCTTTTTATAATTGGTTAAACAGATCCAACAAAGAATACTCAACTCATTTTAAAAATTTGTTACGACTACAATTTATTGCAAACTATAATCTAGGGACAGACGTTACAAATATTTGACGAAAAATATTTTATCGTTACTGCAAATTAATGATATGTTTATTTTATGTTCATATTGCTGTTTTCTAAAAACATAAATAAAATGAGTAAAAATTATTTAGAGGTAACAGTGAAGTTATCTAAACATAAAAATAATAGTAATTAACCTACTCGAAATTACTTCGTTTGATTTATTAGGCAAGAGTATTTAAGTATTGCAACAACCTGTGGGAAATGTTGTACCAATTGTCTTGCACGTATTTGTCCCGTGACTGGAGAAAATGGGAATGGTACGAAATGCTCCTGAGTGGTGCCGGTGAAAAGAATCATATCACAACATATCACAAAACTAGAACAAAAATGTTAGGAAAAAACCTTCAATGCACAAGCAGATTTTTTTAACTTAAAAATATTTTTTTTAAAGTACAGTAATTCAGCTAGTATTAAAGAGCCCATCACAGGATTAGTAAGTAGCCTTAGTTTGGGTCTAGAGCCTATCACTGAGTATCTTAATTATGTCAATTGAGCCCCTCCAATGACAACGCCATATAAAAGTTACCGGTACCTTTCATATAATGCTCCGGAACTCGAACCGGTTGCTAGTCCTTGGAAACCAGTCACGTGACCTGTCTTGTTGTCTGCTAAAATACAAAATAAAAGATATAGATGATGTATTAGAAAAATATATCCGAAAGGATATTGCCATAAGTAAAAAGCGTTTACTTAGTTTTTCTATTAAAGTACAATTGTAATAAATAATAAATTTAAAAATCAAAAACCCGAGAGCATAACAGCAATTTTAAGTTAATTTATTATTCCAAATTAAATTTAAGCATGCAACTTATCTGGATACCCCACTCGATAGGTTTAGCAAAAAAAAAATTGTATACGTATTAGTCTTTCCCGCCAAAAATTCGCCATTTTGGTTTTTATTTTCATACACCTATATCAGAGCATTTTGGTTGTTAAGACGAACATATCGATATCTTAACTGTCGAAATACATACAGCCGTTTGTAAGATCCCTATGGTAAATGGAACTGACACACAACAAGTCATGTGACCGGTCCCCAGGTGGTAGGGGCCAGTCCGAGTTCTAACACTTCCTATGAAGCGGACCAGCTACTTTTACATGGGGATGCCCTAGGATGGGGTTAATTGATACTTTGTATGCACCTTGTAACTTGTCTCTGAACTATCTTATGGAGTCCTAATCGGTGTAGAATAATATAGATTATATATAAATATTATTCTAAAATTTAGCTGTAATTATCGATTAATTTTTTTTTTTATTGTTACAATTTCAAGTAAAAATTTTAATTTAGTTTTCAGCACTGTCTTTGATAGGATTCGAACCGATAACCTCCGGCATGACAGGATAGTACACTACCCACTCGACCACAGGGGCACTTATATTTCAATGTTATAAATACCAGTTAAGCTGGAGTTAATATCTGAATATAGTTACGGAACAGGCTCCTGATTGGCATGGCAGTCTCATTTGAGGGAGACAATTACTATTATGTAGATACTATGTGATAGGGGTTAGATCCAGGTGCATCGAATTTGTTCAGTGCCGTTTACTACAATACTAGCCGGAGTACCAACTAAATCGACTAAATCGATTGCAAATGGTTAATAGTATCTGACCATTTACACAATATGTCTTTTTTCACCATTCACTACTACTTATTTTTGGTACCAGTCTCATTTTCTCAAGTCATAGAACGAGTACTATTGGATAATTTGTCACCAAATTTTCCGCAGGGATACGAGGTAATAAAGAAATTTATAACTATACATACAAGAAATGCGCGAATAACATAATCCTTGTTGGCAGTCGGGTAAAAACAAATACAACTCTTCTTTGTGGTCTGGTAAATTAAAGCATTTTGCTTAATTCTTCAACTATTTATTTTGTAAAGCAAACATGGAAAAATATTTCTTTATATTCCATGAGAGTCTTTCTTTATTTATTCTATAATAAATTTTAATTTATTATTAAAATATTTTGCGTTGATAAGCAAAAATTTTGTGCTTGTGGGAAGCGCAGGAAGGACTAAGAAAATGACACAATTTATCATATTAAAAATATTCCTTCCAATTTAAATTTTTTAGTGTATATTTGCTGTATCAAATATATATACATACATCAATAGCATCAGCTTTTAGTTAAGCGCCTATTAGACGATCATACTTGGTATGTGAGGATGGTATGCCATCATACCATCATACTGGTTTAATAGCTAAAAATTCGTGTATGTCATACTTGGTATGTTGAAAATCAAAAAATGTTGATATTGTACTCTCTCCAAATATACCAAGTATGACCGCGTAATAGCCGCTTTACAGTTGAAGCAGCAATTTTCACAGAATTTTTCTTTTTGATATTATTATTAAGCATTTTTATTTTAATTAAATTGTGTCAAAAGCAATATAAAATTTATAGCATTACATCTTAATATGGTATTGAATAGGGTATTCACTCGAATAATGTTTACTCTACTAATCGAACAATTGAGGTCAGATAGTGTTCGATCAATCAAAAATTCCAATTTCGAGTAAAAGTTTGTTCGATTACTTTAGGTCGTTTAATCGAATAACTCGATTAAAAAAATTTACATAAATTTTCTTTTTTGAGTGGGTTTTTGCAGATTTCTTAATAAAAACTGGCAAATTTGTCTTGCAATTCGAACATAATTTCATACTAATAGACCGCATGATCTAACAATTAAGTAAATAATGCAGTAACAATAATAGCGAAAAAGGAACCAACTTCAAATGTCTTTAAAAAACAAATTGGGAGTATAATCATCAAACAAAAATTAATAGTATTTTAAGTAAATAAGAGATTTCCAGAGCAACTAGTTAACTAGGTTCTTGTATTAAAATATCGAATGTAATCTAACGATCTAAATTCAATGAATCTAAATCCAATGAAAAATTTAAAGCACAAATCAAAACTAAAGAGCAAAAAAAAAATTACTTATGTCATATAAAATATTACAGTATGGATATAGAAAAAACAAATAATTGTTATCGTTTCAACTTCGGCGAACCGGGCTTCATCCGCTTCTTTTTCACCCTCGTACCTTCCTCCACACCCGACAAATCGCTCAAACCGATAAGCTTCGCATCAGACACCTCTGACGCACTCCCACCAGGCATATCGCCCTTCCGCTTCCCCGCAGACATAAATAATAGTATTATTTATCCACTAGCAAAAAATAGCATACCCGTACAAAATAGTTAGAATTACCGCAGTTAAACAGCAAAATAACCAACAGTCAAAGACAAACGCAGTCAATAAACCGTCAGCCAAATATCGCACCAAGTTTAGCAAGAAATTCGGTAAAAACCGAGACGAACCGGGTCTGAATCCCGAAAAAGTGAACCCAAAATCCCATAAATCCCAGAAGTTCCCGGCAAAAATCAAAAATGGCAAGGCCGAAATACTCACTCAATTCAAAAACACGTTAGCACAGCACCAACCGACAAACGTGCGACCTTATTGCCGCAGTTTGACCTTGAGACTCCATTTGCCAGCGGAGTCTCAAAAAATTAAACACACTATAAATACACACTCGCACTGTGTATATAAAATGAATGTCTATATCGACACGAAAATTCAAAATCGATCCCAAAATACTATCGCACAATATCACAGGAATCCGCAACCCCATTTGAAAAATGTTTATCACCTCTAAAAGAGGACAGTCCAAGCTACCGATAGCCACAAATTTACGAATGAAACTTGAAAATCACTTCCGAAAAATCTTACCTATAGATTTTACAATAGATTTTACAAAGAAGGACATGTGGTAGACTGAAGTCCAACCAGGCACTAGCACTGGTCGAGCATCAGTCCTTTAACCAAACCTATCCCAGCAATTTTGGTAGCAACCACAGCCACCACGTGATTAGCTCCCGAAGGAAACCTCACCAGACAACCAGACACAGAATCATCCTTCCTGCAGAGGTTAAGACGAAGTCCGCCAGCGACAGCATCCCAGATGATGTCGCTTAACGGCAAGCATCATCTCTTTAACCCTCTGGAAGGCTAGTCAGCTGTGTGGCCACTGGTGCCCGTGGTACCAGTTTATGTTACTGGCCAAGCCTCGAAAGAAAACCCCTAGAGGTTAACTTTCTATCGACTTTGGTCTTGAGAGAGACCCTAGGTGCCTGTTCACCTCCTTACTGACTAGCGTAGGCAAGCCTACTTCCTTATATAACTATGTGCACGCCCGTTGCTCTGCTACAAGAGATTGGGTAGTAACACATAAGTTTTATGGGTAATTGGCCTAAGGTAATGTCAGCAAAAACCAAATTACCCTATTCCCAGGAAGCACAGCACCAAGGTGTGAGTAATCACCAAGATGCATCAACCGTACCCCCCGGGGGGAGTAGATATGGACAGAAGGAATCTCGTTAATCCATGAATTATGAAACTACTACTACTATTGCGCACTAGATGGTGTTAGTGTATTTCTATGCAGCTGGTAAGTTTCTCTGTACTTCTTGTTGTCCGTGTGATTACACTAATACACTCATACACAGCTCACACCGCGTTATTACAATCTTACTCAAAATTTGTGATAGTATTGTGAAAAAGATTTTTACCCCCTAGCGTATAGATGTTTACACATCAAAAAAGTCTTTTGAATGATCGGTTTACCTCTACTTTATCTAATATATGTAAAAATATTTTTTCTTTTGTTTTTATTATTAAAATATATAATAACCCGAAAAAAACTTGATTTGTTTTATTTTTGTTCACAAATCTTTAACAAAAACCGAGTAATTCAAACATTTTCCGATTAACTCCATTAATTTTTAGCAGTAAAGCTTACTCGAATAACTCTAACGAAATAAAAATTTTACTCGGTTGTTCGAGTAATTTAAAAACATCAATTTCGGTTAATTGATTAATCGAACAATTGAAAAGTCGATTAAAATGAATACCCTAGTATTGAAGTAATGCTATATCGACTATTGCACAGTGGAAAAAAATTGTAAATCTAATGTCAAAATAAATTCGTATTCCCTCATAAACATAAATTCAAAAATACCAGGTATGGCATCGCAGATTTGCAACCGAAGAAATTTGTGAGATCTCAGATAAAACCAATTCAGTTATCACAATTAGTGTTAATAGAAACATTTATTCTCCTACTTTTATCTAAAATTTAATAAAATTAACTACTTATAGCTGTTTTACACTATCTCACAATCCGTTCGACTTCTGTAGAAAATGCAACCCCGATCTAATGAGCTTATGAAAAGTTTTAAAAAAGCATTAACAACACATTATTATTATATCAGGGTAGCATTTTGTGCAGAACAGAATGTAGTGACAGTGTTTTTTTTATAGCAATTATAGATATGACTTGATATGCGATTAGGATTTTTCCGAACTTATTTGTTTATGAATACAAATTACTTATTAGGCGAAGGGTCATTATTACTTGATTAAATTAAAAAAACACTTTATTTTATAAAAAAAATGCTCAAGTATTTTAACTGAAATTACTTTTCTCAATACAAGTGCTGCTACTCTAAAAAAACTCAAGGTT
This sequence comes from Panzeria rudis, assembly GCA_956483635.1. Classification (NCBI taxonomy): domain Eukaryota; kingdom Metazoa; phylum Arthropoda; class Insecta; order Diptera; family Tachinidae; genus Panzeria; species Panzeria rudis. The sequence continues at coordinate 32,326,673 of OY101451.1, read as the reverse complement.
TTTAAGACATAAAATAAAATCTTATATTTTACATATTTTTAATATATGTGACCTTTTCCGAGAAAAGGGACCTAGTGTGTGAAATTTTTATCAGAACTCTAGCTCGTTTCATCTTATTCTACACCCTTTTAGGTACAAGAATCCACTCTTAAGTCCAAATCCGTTTTTTTTACACACTAGGTCCCTTTTCTCGGAGAAGGTCACATATAATGATTTTTATTATTTCGTTTTCAAATGTGTTGGCAGTACTTTTTTCGTATAATAGCAAAATCAAAAGAAGAAAACATTGATTTAACTAAACATTTTTACTGAGCAAACAGTTAATTGGAAAAAAATGGGCAAAAATTTTTCTGTGAACAGTAAGGCTGAGGTCACACGGACGTTTTTAAAATGTGGCGTTTTTGCTTTTTATATTAAATTTGAAAGTTCTAAAATTAATTCAAATTTAATATAAAAAGCAGAAACACCGCGTTTAAGAAACGACCTCAGCCTAAGTACAAATGTTAAAACGGTAATTTTTTTTAATAAATGATGTATTTTGAGTTGTATAGAGTTTGTTATACTCCATCATAGCTTACAGTTTGGCAAAAGTGTATAAGGAACAGAGTATCCTTTAAGTTAATTGTTTCAATATACCACCGTACCAATATACGATAGGTTAACAAAAAATAGTCTTAAACGATTTCAACAATATAAAGTTTTTGACAAACAAACAAAAAACTGTCCAAACTTCTTACTTAAACCTTTGATTTGATCAACACGTAATTGTTCTTACTGAAACCTGGCTTAACAAAAATACTTTACCATCTTATTATTCTAGGTAATAAGTTCAATATTTATAAACGTATTTGAATTCGATAATAAAACTTAACATTTTCCGCATTTTTATAACTTGAGAATTCATATTGGGAATATTGATGTTAAAAAATTTGTATCACTAAAACTCAACCCGATGTTTTAATTTTAGTTTTCAGTGGTATCAACTTTCCAAATAAGATTCCAAATAAGAGTATCGTCATAAAAGGAGACTAATGTGTTATTTCCACAATGCAAACAAGCATTGTTTGTTTAAAATTTATATGAAAAGCAATCAGTTTTTTGAGCGATTTCCACACTAATTTTTTACTCAAGTCGCTCGTTCGCATTGTGGAACCAGCACATAAGTTGAAAAATATTAACCATCGTAGTTTGTCACAGCTTACAATTTACACTGGTCGGCAAAAAATAAAAATTGCCGTGCCTTTAAATAATAAAAATATGTCAAATGTATTACGTTTAGTGCGGTAAACTCAGATCTGTTTTCAGTTTTTTTCATCAGACACAGATTTTGGTTTTGATAGGGATGACTAATATGGCACCCGAAATAGGGCGGTCACGCTAATATATATCATCATAAATAATTAAAGCGCTAAAAGATGCAGAACAAATAAGCTGTATAATATTAAAATCGATAGATAGATGTCGATTTTTAAACACAATTAAATGAAGAAAGTCAATTGATATAAAAAACACAATTTCCATACAACAGAAAAATTTTAATTTATGAAAATCGGAATTTGTGTCAATTAAGTTCACTTAATGTCGAATAAAATCGGCATTTGTCCATCGATTTTATGATTTATGGCTTATTTTTCCTGATGAGTAACAAAAATATAAAATTTTTATCATTTATATTTTTTTTTCATATTTTTAAAACGATAAAAAGTTTAGGTTTTCATGAAAAAAATAATTTTTCGCCGCTAATTTCTCAATAACTCCGAAACAGTTGGAAATATAAACAAATTATGCACAAGTGACTTTTATGGTGGTTTATGCACTGTTTCCACAATTCAAACAAGGACTTGAGTAAAAAATTTTTATAGAAATCGGCCAAAAACTGAGTGCTTTTTATATAAATTTATACAAATAAATGATTGTTTGCATTGTGAAAACAACACATTATTTGTTCAAATCAGACAAGCAGATCTCAAGTTTTGGTGAAGTATACTAATGTACCTAGTGGAAATATTAGTCATGTCCATTAACCCAATTTGTATATGATAGATGTTTAGGTTTCAACGAAACCCAAGACACCTCACTTCTTATGATAGTATGTTGCGGCATAAAAAAATACGTATTCCATTCTGCTGGTGTAGACTTTGCTTTTGTACCGCCACGCAGAGACAACAATTGCCATTCCCGATTGCAACTTGTTTAATAGAAAAAAATTAAAGCTGATTTCAATTTAGCGATTTAAACTTTATATATTCCACATATTTTTATCTAATAGTGATTTTTCAGCCGACCAGTGTTATTAGTCAAATAATGTGTATTGAAAAAATAACTCTGCGTATAGTTCTGTTTGTATATCCTACAATTCGTATGTCTCTCTATCATTTTAAAAAACATCCTTTAAAGAAACCCATATTTTAACAGTAAACGACATATTGTCATTCAAGTTTCAAGATAATTTACAAAATTGCTTCCAGTAGCCACCTCTAATGACTTGCTTGTGACATATGTTTCACTATATGAGTAGCATTGAAAGACATTAGACTGAATAGAAAACTTGAAGAAGTAGAAAAACTGAAATCATAGAGAAAGCAACAAATCGTTGCAATAAATCAATCAATTCTTCCGAGCAGTAATATGTGTTGAGCTTTTTGTTCATTTGTAACGATAATAAAAAACTGGGACAAGTAAAAACTAGCCTACTGTAAGTATTAGGGTATTAAATCGGTAAACCGTTAATCGGTTAAACGGTTAATTACCACTCGATTAACTGATCGGTTAATTTAAAATTAGCTATTTTTGATCTAAGTTCATTTGATGTAACCGATGTAAAAAAAATTTTATTTTTTGTAGTATCATAACATATTTTTCGTGTGTTTAATTACATGTTTCGTCTCATAAACAAAAGGCATGTGTTTAGAAATAATTTTTTCGTACAAAGAAAATAAACATTTTTGCAGAGTGCTGTGTGCTAAGCTTTGCCATTATGAGATAGATGATGACCTGACAACAGAAAAACCTATCGATAATAATACAAACAATCTTTTAACAGAATTGAACGAAACAAAAGTTTTAAGAGTTTGAAAAAAATTAAAACAGGGCTCTAATGATATAGCAGAGAAATCGAGGAAAAGGACTGGGAAACTAGATATTGTGTATTATGGATTGCTTTCGATTTCTTCAACATCTACAATAAGTGAAAGGATTATTTCCAAGTCAAGTTTTATCAAAACAGAGGCAAGGAATCGCTTAAATCCCAAAAATTTATACAAACTTGTTTATCGAAAATATTATTTGAGAAGATCGCCTTAAACTATTGCAGTAACTAATAAAATTATGTCACAAACTTGTTTTTTGGAACTTTAGCTCCTTTCTGCGCGCCATGCACATCAATGCTTTGAATAACAACAATAATTAATTGGAGGTAAAACAAAAATTTTTAAAAATAAAAACATACTGGCCGCGAATACTGGTTACAATTAACGTTTATAAAAAGGACGAAATTGTTTTCCTGAAGTATATTGTGTCATTACAAAAATATTTACAGGGTATGCGTAAAAAAATCGATTTGGAAACATAAGAGGCAGTATAATATCTGAATATATGATACATATATATTCACGTACTTGTCCTTATTTCTCGACTTCGATTTTTACTTTTGATGCATACCCTCCAATTATTTTCGTAACGATGATATGTCCTCCTGGAAAAAGTATTGACCCTTTTTAGGAACATTAATCCGTCTCAACTTGCATTTAAATCAAGTTCATACGAATTGCGCTAATACGGCGATACGACAGGATGAAACATGTCGACCCCTTAGCACCAAATGATCGTAAGCGACAAAAATTAAATTTTTCAGGAGAAGGCTTTTTTATTATATTTAAACATGATTTATATTCATAAATTGTCGCTTACGATCAAATGTTATAGCCTGTATTTCAAAAGTTATCAACAAATTTGACATTTTACTAATTTTAAACTATGGGTAGGCTTACAAAACTTTAATTTCAATAAAAAAATTTGTTTCTTACAAAATGTCGCTTATGATCATTTGGCGCTAAGGGATCGATGTTTTATTAGTATCTTCTGTATGGTTTTCTTTGTTATTAAAACTGTGTAATTTGTTTCTTAAATAATCGCACTGGAATTACAGAATGATAAGGAATGCATTACGAACGCATTTAAAGCTCCAAAATTATGGGACAGTCTAATATATATACATATGTATGTATATATTTACTTAGATATATGAATTTGGTCTACCGACAAAAACTCGTGTTTTTAGTGTTATTAGATTATAAATATTGAATTTTAGTTAAAACGGAGTGAGTTTAAATATTTAAATATTATGTGCATTAAATATAAAATATTCTGGAAATACTATTATTAATGAACAAGTATACCATAACTATTTCCAAATTTACACAAAACATATGAATTTGCATCGCCTGGAGAATAAATTAACTTATAAATGTTTTGAGCTTTTCATAAAATTGTCTACATAATTTTTGTGTGTATCGTGATTTAAACAATACTTTTTTTTCTGGATTGAGAGAATTATATATAACATGCATATTTTATTTGCAAGTATAATTATGTATAAGTCAATAATGCATTTTTTTTATTTATTTTGTCAATTGACACTTTTGATTCAAATAAAATTTTAAATAAATTAATATCAGCAACAATACTAAACAGAACCTAAAAACAATTTTAAGCCAGTAAGGCATATGATATGTTATTGAAACAGCTTAAGTTTATTTCACGCTAAAATTATAGAAATTAATATTCAATAACACTATGCAACAAAATTAAACGTTTGTCATGACCTTTGATCACCACTATATTTTTTGAGGTGTTTTAATGTACCCTAACTTCAAAAACAGTCGAAAATTAAAATTCTATGGATAATTTTTCTTAAAAATTTTTTTTTTTTTAAATTCGCAATTTTTCATCATAACTTCTAACATTATTCTTTTTACATACTAAATGGTTTCGGAATTATTCAGACCACAATAATGAAAAATGTATTTTTTGTGTAAAATTTGAAAATTTTTGTTATTAAAAAATGTAATCTTCAAAAGACAAAGAAATAAACACGCAAAGTAAAATATTTATGAATTTGGTTGAAAATGTCGGTGGAATTGTGCTTAATGGTAGAAGTTTTAACGGTGCTCTAGGAGAATAAAGCTTTTATGGGATTATGGGTAGTTCTGTTGTTGATTATTGTATTTGTTCACTTAACTTTGTACAATATGTTGATAGTTTCTTTATTGCTTCCAAGCTATAATCTGACATCATCCCACTATGATTCAAAATTAAATCATCATGCCGCGATGTTAACCCAAATGGAAATAATGCAATTCAAAGACTGCGTTGGATTAGCAGATTCTCTGCTAAGTACCAAGATAACATTTATTTATTTGATAGTTATGTTGATCTTCAGTCTAATAAAATGGTTGATGAAGTGGTTGGGCATCTATGTGAAAAATAAAGTTAGCTAATGTTACTAACTCTAAGTTTCCGGGAATATGATTTATTTTAAATTTAAATAAAAGTTATTAAATCTATACCTACAGGATCTAAGAACGTTAACTTAATACCAAAAATTTTTATACGGCCTCTGGGTCTGGCATAATAGGCCGTTACCATATGGTCACGTCCGGCAACACATAGGTTTTTTTGTTCAAAGCAAATTATTAGAAATTCTATATAAATATGTTTTTATTTCAAAATGATTGCAAAAACTACTGTAAATATGTAGGTACATATATTTTTTAAATTAAATAAATCGCCAGCAGCAGACCACATATATCGATATCTTGATGACCCATTATATCCCGTTACGACTGAGTTTTCTTAATATACCCTGATATATTTTTTCGTTCTTAGTGTTTTTTTTCCTTGTAGAACAGCATCTTTATTTGACTTAGAGGCAATATATTGGATCAAAGGATATCACTTCAGGCGGAAGACTGCTTCAGTCTATATAATTGGCTTCAGGAAATGTTGCAATTGAACTTTCCTATACGATACCTTCGTAATTTATATTATCCAAAAGTTCAATGGTTCGCTCATAAGCGTTGCTTGAATATTCTCTGGTGGAGATGGGTAGCGGCTAAAACCAAAATTAATCTACTAGTGCACTTATATTACCGAAATTACTCTAATATTTTGAACTTCTTGAAGTAAAGGTGGCACATCCCTCCCCAGTAAGGCTTATCTACGCCAATGGCTTCAATAAGCGTAAGTTTTGCAAACAAAGAACATTCCACATCAATAATAAATGTTTTCAACAGAATATCTTCAAACTAAAGTATTACAAGAAAAATTTTCATATATTGCCTGATGCACCCATATGGTAACGGAAAAATGTAACGCGTTAAAAATAGGTGAGATACATATATTTAATATGTTGATTTATGTCAAAGCTAAATATAACTTTTCGGTTATTTATTTATAATAAAATATTTTTCATAAGCAAAACACAGGTAAAAGGAAAGGATAACTTACTTTTTCATGTAATTCCTTTTTCACTATTTGGCAACTTTTTTAAAGGTTTTTGAAAAGACCTACTAACTTTGAAACACAAAACACAACTTTGTAAATGTGTCTCTATGATGCAATGCAAGTGATTTTGTGTAAACGATTTTGCATTTGGATTGCTGTGATTGCTATGCTTCTAATGTATCAGTGTTTTCCGTTACCATATGGGTGCAGCCGGAAAATTTGGGCTCTTGTAAAAAAATATTTTTTTGAGCCCAAGCAGAAATGGTTTGAATGGAAATGTGCTCACGCTAGAAAAGGTATGCTAATGAATCTTAGGTGTTATAGAAAAAGGCACAATACTGTAAACAAAATCTGATAAATATTTGAAAAAATAAATGTTTTAAATATTTGATAACGTGACCTAAATCTTACAGAGATCGTCAAAAATTTACTTAAATTCAATTTTCAAAGTTTTGCAAAAAAATTTACAAGTAATTACAATTGAAAAATTCGACTTATATTCTCGAGTAGTGTGGATCTTTGGCTACAGTTTCCATATGGTCCAAATAAGATACAAGTAAAGATGTGCCCAAACATGGCCAAAATCTCTCAGAGATCGTCAAAAATTTCTTTAAGTTCCATTTTCGAAGGCAGTAATTGTTAGATTGGTAGCGTTAGATGGTTGGCATTTTTCTTTATTTATCACTTCAACTGAACTACGAAAAAAGCCATAGGAAACATATTAAGAGATATTAATATATCATTGTCTTAAGATATCGTTGGTTCTACTCTAAAATAAAAATCCCGTAAAACCCCGATCGGTTCTGGGATCCCGTTTTCTCTAAATTAAAAATCCCGAATCCCGGGTTTTGATAAACCATACGGACATCATCGTAACCATAGTCCCAATAGATTCCCACGAGTTCTGATTAAAACTCAATTTTCGAAAATATTTTCGACTCAGTAACTCCCTAGCTCTGATTTCGGGAGGTTAAAAAAAACATTCAATAAGTTATGCTGTTATTTTTATCGTTTTGGATAGTAATTTAATACTTATTTTTTATTTATTTTTTAAATTGTATATCTTCTTTTTTCAGTAAGCTCGTTGCTTGGAATCCAATCTTTTAAGTCAGTTTGGAAAAAATTTAAAGCCGATAGCATGGACTAACAAGTGTCTTCTTATAGTCTATTTGATAATTCGTTTCTTAGTAACGTTAATTTGATAAATACCGGATCTTAATACCCAGTGTTTTTCGCTACTATTAGTTAAAGCTAAGTTTTCACTACAAAGTGTTTGGTAAAAAAAAGTAATAATATGGCCTTAATATCTATAATATCGCCCCTTGAGTACATATTTCTAGATCGGCTTCATGACTTATACATAGAAGCTTGGGTATCTGCGTACATTTATTGCATAAATAAAAACAAAAATTGAGTTTGTTGATAAAAGAGCAAAGGCGGCACAAAATAATACAAACTGCCACAAAAGGGGATTTAAAACAAAGGGGCACACAAAGTGGTAACGCGGTCAAAAAAGGGGCAAAATGCGGCTTTAGTCGCAAAACGGTAACGCTGGTCCGTAAGCTCCGCCTACGATCAATTAAGCTATTATTGTTGTGCATGCTTAAACAGGTTTTTTTTTTGTCTTTTATAATTTAAATTCTGTTGATTTTTTCTTTTACTCTGCATCAACTTAGTTGACTAGAATAAACAGTTTTACTTTTGTATTTTATTCTTAATCAAAACAATGATTATTGAGCCAAACGAGCAAACATTCGAGCTGATTGGCATGATGCGACTCATGATTGAAAATCATAGCCAACAACATGCCAATCAGTTAAGTGATAAAAACTCAGCAGGGTGTGTTTGAACAAGTTAGATTTTTGGAACATAAAAGGTATATTTTTATGATGTTCATTACGTATGAATATGTTTTCAATCAAACATTGCAGTTCACTGGTGCTTATGCATATATACATGTATTTATGTATCTACATCAGTGGTGTCCAAACACACACTATCTTATTATGTGTTTGCAAACAATTTTTTCCGATTTCGGTCCGAACCCGGTCAGAAAGTCTGCACAAGATGCCGAATTCGTATTCGTAGTTGATAAGAAACCGGACTTCTTTTTCTGAGGAAATTCTAAGAATTATGTCGAAATGTCTTAGAGAGTTCTGTACGAGTTCTAACAAATTTTCTAGGGAAATTCTGAATCAATTTTCGATATGTCTAAATTTTGGAATTTATCAGAAATGTCGTTTAAAATTCTCCATGCATTCAGATCATCAAAAAATATTTACCATATTTTATAAGTTTAAAAACTCAAATATTGTGCGTATAATCTCAAGAGATAAATGAGAATTATTACAAAAACTAAAATCAAAAAACTGCAAACAGATAAGAAGTGACTGCTAAAAGTCGTAAAACGTAGATCGAAATATGCGCAGACTATTCTGTTAAATGTCTTAAGCCACCCAGTCATATAAGGGTTCCACTGCGGAATGAGAGATAATAAGCTGTAAATTCGTATACACCTTCGTTTTGGTGTTCCAAAAGTATATCTCAAAAGTTTAAAAGTTATCTCAAAAGTCTCATAAAATCTCGTATCTGCGCCGTAAGTTATTCAAGGTCAAAAGTCACAAAAATCAGTTTTTCACGATTATCTCAGTTTCTATAGGTCCAATGATGTTAACATCTATTATAAAAATTGTAGAGCATAATATTTGAGCGAAATCTTCCATTAAACATTTTTTCATACGCTCAACCATTGCTCAAATAGACGGCACGGAGCCCGCAGCGCTCAGCCATACCCAGTGTAATGCAAGGTAAACCCTGAATCTCAGTGAATAATACCTTGTATAAAGCTATAAAATCATTGAAATATCATTTACAAGAAATAATTTCTTTTAATTATTAGTTAATACATTACAGTTAAGAACGTTTTGCATATATATCTAATATATTCATTTCATACTACTTTCCTACTTTGTGTAATTAAAAATTCATTATATGAAATATTTATTGCATATCTTAATTTTATATTAATTTATTTAAAGTAGATTTTAAGTAGGAATAAAACCGGTAAATATATTGTAATTTTATCTTTATTCGGTAGCTATATACTTCTTACAATTTGAATTGAAATGAAGTGAAAACATATAAATCTTTAATTATTTAAAGGTTAAAAGTATTAATTTTCTTCTTAATCTTCTTAATCGTCGTCATCTTCCATGCATGTGAAAATATCTGTTTCATTGTCAGCATCTTCCAGAATTCCCGTCTCAAATGCATTCCTCAAATGCCACTGAAATTTTTAGAAAGGGGATATTTGTCAAAACTTTTCGACGAATAGATTTGTGCTTTGACATTCCTCTTTTCAACTTTTTTAAAGTAAATTTTTTCTTGAAGTAGATGAGTGCATCCAATTAAAATAACGCGCAAATCTATGTCTTCTCTTATGGGCACAGAGCCGTTTTGTGGCACAAACTGGTCGACTGTCAAGTCCCTAATCAAAGGAAATGACATATCTACCGCAAAGGAAGTGTGGCTGGATTCCTCTAGCTTAAGGCCAGCCAAGGCACTGAAGAAGCCATTCTCGTATAGTGGCTTGCTGAATTGCAACAGGAATGATTTACGGCTTTTCACTGGTTTTCTCTGGTTCTCTCTGGTCACTTTGGACTGAACTATGCTCTGTGGAAAAGTAATCAAGTTCGTTCACCCTTGTGGCATTTATGCTTTGAAGAGGATGAAACAACAGCACTCATTCTCTCTAAATATATTGTCTTATGTAATAGCAGAAGGCGTGTTTTACATTCTGAGTTTCTGTGTCCGGATGATATTAAGCGTACTTCTCCAAACTCTGTGCTGACTTTCATAAGGAGAGTCATGCAGAGCTTGATTTGATTTACAGATCTATGGCAGAAAAGATCCACTAGGTGTCACAGTGCCGGTATTTGGATCAGATCTTTCGCCTATTATATTCTATGCCTTCTCCAATGATGATGGCAGTTCTCTCATGTTTGCATTCTTCGATAGCTGTTTCTATGATAAGCTTATCAGAATCATCTCTTGCTTGGTTTATTGTCATATTTACACTCTCTAACTTTTCAATGAGCATATCAAAAAGTTTCTCTTTATTACATCGATTTGACAAAAATGTATCTTGACTAATTGGCACAATCATTGTTTCATAAGATTTCGAAAGAGAAGCAGCTATTCTTAATTGTTCCATTGCTTTTACGTTAGATTGTATTCCAATTTCATGGGATTGGTAACAATTAATTTGGCCATTTCCAATTATTCCAGAAGCTAAGGATATTAATTGATTTGTTTTTGGAAAGGTATGATAAAGTGTAAGCCATTCAATCAGTTTACCTACATAATTGTTATCTCTTTTGCTCTTGAATCTTTTGCATCTACGTGTTGTTCAGCATAATCCAATTTCCTCAAAAATTATATTTGTAGAGTTCATATTATAAACCCATTTACATTAAACACTTTCTTGAGAAGTTCGACCTCGAGATACTCCCCCTTCTGTCTTCATAGACTTCATAAGACATTGTTCGATTACCATATCTCTCCATGTGCCAGAACTGAATTTTTCTGCGCGGGATCCTAGTACAAATTATTTCTTGTAAATGATATTTCCATGATTTTATAGCTTTATACAATGTATTATTCACTGAGATTAACGGTTGACCTTGCATTACAGTGAGTATGGCGAAGCGATGCGTGCTATCTGCCCTTTATCTCAGAAACGGTTAGGTGTATGAAAAAAATGTTTTATACAAAATTTGTCGCAAATTTTATGCTCTACTCTTTTTTACAATAAATGTTAGCATTATTGGAGCTACAGAAAACGAGATAATCGTGAAAAACTGATTGACCTTTGACCCTTAATAACTTACGACGCAGACACGAGATTTTATGAGACTTTTGAGAAAACTTTTAGAACACCAAAATGAAAGTGTATACGAATTTACAGCTTATTATCTCTCATTCGGCAGTTGGCCCCCTTTTTTGCTAATTTAACTGGGCTGTATAATTTTGTCTTCGGATAATGTACACAGTAGTCTGATATTAATCGGATAATATTTCAGAAAATGTGCAGAAACATGTTTGTAAGGCAATTACGAACAACATTTATACGATCTACAACACATACAATAGGTTGTGAATTGAGCAATAGTGTATGTGGGTTGATGATAAAAAACAGCCTATGTACTAGAGCATAGAAAACTGAGAGAATGGCCGCCACTGATATACATACATATGTATATTAGAGTGACCCTTATTTTGAAAAAATTGATTTCTCTAAATCAACAACAATATTATATTTAAGTCACACGAATATTGTTGTTTAATCTACACCTTGGTTTTAGAGATATCGTTGAACTTTTCAAAAAAAATTTTTTGTATCAAAATTGTTAATTTTAACACATTCATAGAACATACAGTTCGTAGAAAACTATATCTATTTCAAACAAAACAAGCCAAATTTCATCAAAATCGATCCACAAATTTTTATTCTATTCAAAATTATATATTAACAAGAAATGTTAATATAACTACAGAACGTTTTTGTCCTATTCAATTAAAACAAAAATTTCCAAATTCGACAATAATATTATCTTTAAGTAGTACGAATGTTGTTTTTTTATCAGCTTAGTAGTTTCAGCGATATTGTGGAAATTGTACGAAAAAAAAATTCTTTTTATCAAAATTTTTGATTTTAAAATCGATTTTTTTCAAAATGAGGGTCACTCTAATGTGCATATGGATATACTATTCGTGTGAAAGTTTAAGCCAAAACGAAAATTTAAACAAACATGGACAGCATAATGTACATTTACAACAATAAAATTTAATTTGCCTGTTGTTTATTTTACATGAATTGTTACAATATAATTTATAAATAAAATATATTGTATAAAATTGATTTAATTGAAGCATGGATTTTTGTTCTGTAAATACAAGAACAACTTTTACATATTATATTATTGTAAAATTAACAACTCGCCATGGTAAACAATCGACAATTTCAAATTTGAATTTGTCAATTGTTGAAAATGATACATAAACGCATATTTTAAATTCAATACATTTAATTTAATGAATACCTTGCAGCTACATTTATAACTAGTTAATAGAGTTTCTACACGGGAAAGAACTCCCGGGAAATCCCGGAAATCTAGAAAAATTTTTTAGAACGAGTACCGGAAAATTTTATACGGGAATTTTCCGGAAATTTAATTTGATATTTTTGGATGTTATAGAAGTTTCTCAGGCGATTCCTATTTCAAGCGTTATAAAATATTTATGTGATATAGCTTTTTATATCTTTTTAATTCTTTTGTCGAAAAAGTTCAACATTTTTTTTCAATATGCGCTATTTTACTTGAAATTGCCACTCCAAAGTTGTTAAAAGAATAATAGTGTATACGCATTATACTCCATTTTAGCCTGTAGAAAAAAATACAATTTATGAAAACTTTAACTCATAAAATAGCTTATAATAATATACACTATTGTTTGAGAAATAGCTTCATTCGGACTATTTCTATACCCCACTTAAGCTGCTTTATTTTTAATACAAATTCGAAAGTTTTCTCAACAATTGACAAGAATAGTAGCCTATGCGATGTTTACGTTCTTTTGACAACATGAATGCCAAGGAAATATTGTAGTCATTTGAAATTTCAGTTTGCAAATTCAGTTCGCAGAGAAAGTTTGTTCGTTAAAAATATTGATTTGAAACGTCTGAGTGAGTGTCTTCTATTATATAATGTAAGTGAAGTGAGTAAGGTAAATATCAACAGGCTGTGACACGAAACCACCAGTAGTTGTGGAAATTGCTCCAAAGACTGATGAGTCTGATTTTGCTGTGGGATCGTCGGACATAGAGATACCTGCAACAGATGATGAGAATGGTACAGACTTCTCTGCAGGATCGTCGGACGAGTATGTCCCCGATTCGGATGATGATGCACAGGCTTTGGCAGATGAATTAGATAATTCAGTGATGAAGACAGCAGATGTAGTTTTAGAAGAAATCGAAGACTGTGGTGATACTTATATCAATAACAAGAATGAAAATGCTAGAAAGGTGAGTACAGCAAACAGCTTTTGAGAAATATTGTTTGGGTCTAGTCACATCTAACTGTGAATTATTTCCGATCAATAGATTGAAAGTCAGAAATGCATGCAGAAAAAAAGGAAGTATCATCGAAACAAAGGGAACCCGTATGTCACTAAGAGTGGCAAAAGAGTTGAAGAACGTGTTCCGAAAACCGTTGACTGTAAGTGCCGCCATAATTGCCCAGAAAACTTCTCAGAAGAAGAGCGCATGGAAATCAATGCAGATTATTGGAATTTAGGCGACTATTCGAAGCAGCGACTGTTTCTGGCCAATTGCGTGAAAATTGAGAGCTGCAAAAGGACGTTGACAAGCGGACGAACACATTTAATTATACTCTCAAAGCCAAACAGGTATCCAAGTTTTTTTTACATACTTTGACCTTGTCAGACGGCGCAATATTTGTTTTAGCCAAGAACATGTGCCAAAATGAACTTACTGATAAGAGGGGTCAACATGGCCACCAGAGACTGGGACCACAATATTGAAAATGATGAACTCGTTAGACCAATCGGTAACCGATGTTATTCTCTACTCAGACTGATGTGGGGGACAGAACAGAAACAGGTTCATTGCTACATATTGATTTATATCAACAATACTTTGAAGCTAAATTCGATAACAATTAAGTATCTCCAAAGCGGACACACACAAATGGAGGCAGATTCGATGCACTCTGCAATAGAACATGCGAATAGGAGTATATGCGTCTATTCGCCAGGAGAATGGCCAACTATAATGGGACTGGCAAGACGGAAAAACCCCTATGCTGTAGAGAAGCTTCAATACAGTGATATGATTGATCTCAAAGCCATGTTTTTGAGGTTAGGCCATAGCCTTAAGAAAAATATAAAAAATGACTCGGTTTATTGGCTTAATCTTAAGTTCTTCCTAGTGAACAAAAATCAACGAAACCATTATTATACAAGGAGGAATGGGATGGAGACTTGAAAGTAATTGATATTGGAGGAACGCGAACAACAAAAGAGGTGATCAGCTTTTCGTTTACTGGAAAATACAATAAAGAGCTGCCAATTTGTAATCGAAAGCTGCATGATCTCCAAAATTTGTGCAAAAATAATGTAATTTCTCGTGGAAAGATGGAAAGAAGCGAAATTGTTTAGATGAGCCAGATGTAGCAGAGGAAGAGAAAGAAGACGAATGATTTTCTAGTTATTTTTGATTCACGCAATGTATACCTTAATTTGTCATAATTTTTGTTTATAATAACCCAAATTGGAAAGTAATGAATATGTGCCACTGAATTAACAAAACTATGAATTAACCACTGTTTTATAATGTTACAAATTGATATTTTTGAGATCAAATATTTTAATAAAAATACCGTAAAATTATTGAATAAAACAGCGTATACCATACAAAATAAAATAGTGTATCAGATACATCATACGAATTCCTTAAAAAATAAAATAGCCTATATGGAGGACTTCCGCTTTGAATGACATAATTATGGTCTTAAATAAAAAAAATTGGTCAATTTAAAGACAAGAAACATAATTATGTATTCGTCGAAAAATCCAATATGAAGAATTTTTATTTACCACGATATTGAGGTTTTAATAGACATCCGATTTGACAAAAACTTTAAACTCGATTTTCTCAAAACCCCAAAAAAATTATACGCTATTGTTATATTGAGGGGACGTATTGAGAGACGAATTAAAGTTTTAAAAACACTTACTTTGTACCTCCACTTAGGAATATTTCCTTCTAGCAACAGTGTTTTGAAATACAGTACAAAAACGGAAACTAAGGAATGTTAGGTGCTCAACTTTGCCAGGTTGAGTCAGATAATTACCTGACAACAGAAGAAACTATCGATAGTAAGACGAGCAATATTTTAACAGAATTAACCGAAACAATTAGAAGTGCTAGGAGTTTGAAAAATTAAAATAGGAATCTAATGGCATAATAGAAGATTTTGTATGTTAACAGAAATCCAGGAAGAGGACTGCGAAACTAGATATTATTAGAAACATTAAAATAAATTATTTTTCAAAAAGAGTATTGTAGAAGATCTCCTTAAGCTATTGAAATAAAAATTAAAATGATGGTACAAACTTGTTTATTTTTTAATCTATATATTATATAAAAATGCATAACTCTGTCATTTTTCAACCTATTTTTAAAATTCGTTTTTGTTTTAAAGGGCTTGCTTGCAGCTTAGTCCAATAATTTTTTTTTCTTTTTAAATCGGTGGAGAAATTTGCTCGCCACCATGCTTAACTCTCTCATATCGTCGCTCGCATGAACAACTAACGGAACTGACATTTTTTCCGAAACTGAGTTAGGACCATTATGGGACTTCTTTAGGCATGTCGCATCTTGTGTGTAAATTATGTGATTGTATATAGTACCGTTATCTCAGAAAACGCCATAACATTTTCAACGTATCTGCAGATTTTGGAATCAAAAAATCGCATTAAAATCCAATATAATACCATTTTGCCATAATAATATTGAAGAGTAGACGTCAGAGTACATAATGGGAAAAGCAGACTGAAAATATCATGCATACCTTTCGACAGGGACAATGGAATAAAGGGTAAAAAATGTTAAAACTGCTCTCCTGTAAAATTTTGTAAGTGTCAGTTCCGTTAGTTGGTCATGCGAGCGACGATATGTGGACCGATTTTCAATTTTTTTTTCTTGTTTAAAATTGTTCGCCAGAAGCTTAGTCCCATAATTTATTTTCGAAAATCGGTGGTGAATTTTGCTCCCCCATGATTAACCCTGTCATATGTGAACTGATTTAAATTTGTTTTTGTTTGAAAGGGTTTGCCTTCATTCTGTATTATTTTTTCCAAAATCGATGGGGATATTTGCTTCCCTCATGCTTATCTCTGTCATTTGTGAAACGATTTTCAAAAGAAACATTTTTTGTGTAAAAGCATTTGTCTGAAGTTTAGTCCCATAAATTTTTTTTTCGAAAATCTGTGGGGAATTTTGCTCCCCCATTATTAACTCTGTCATATTTGAACCGAATTTCAAAATTATTTTTTTCTGTTTGAAAGGGTTTGCTTGAAATTTGGTCCCATAGAAGTGTAAATGGGGCAGAAAAATTGGTAGCTCGATATATGATTATCGCATAACTATGCCGTTTCTTGATCGATATCAAAAATTTTTAATTTTTATTTTTATTTTGTGCTTGATTCAGTTCAAGAACTATTATTGTTTTTTTTTACCAATAATCTCGAAATGAAAATGAAAAAAGTTGCTCGGCCTGGTTTCGTTCAATCAGTTCTTCGAGTCGAAATTGATTTTAATGATTTTATTGCAACGTATTGCAACGATAAACGCTATATTCTGTGTTTCCTTTGGTGAGAAAACGAATAGTGCCGACGGTTTACCGAGTCGTCCCACCTTACTTTTGAAAAAGTTTATTGCGTGCTCTATTTTGTGGACAATTAGTAAGGACCTTTTAGATGTGTGGGTGTATTCACTTAATTGCTAATAAGATCAACATTTGTCCATCGATTATCATGATGTATGGCTTATTTTGTTCGTTAGACACCTGTACTGAAGCACAATTATTTATATTAGGATAGTTTGCAGGTCCCGACTATAAATTTTCCCAATACTCATATTGAGACCCGATTTGGAACGCATGTGGCAAGCCCAAAATGGTTATCCCATTTGGAATCTGACCATCTACAACCCGACTAGAAATTTTTATGCAAACACATTTGGGATCTAACTGGGATCCCAGTTCCGATGTAACGCAGAAACGTATTTGGGACCCGATTGTTTTCCTGTGGGGAAATATCAAAATCTTGCAAAAATTTGCTCAAATCGGGAAAATATCGAACTCTAATATTCAATTAAAATTGCTGAAGCTATCCAAGGGACCAAAGTATGTAACATTTACCTCTTTTGAAGATAGCATAATATACGATTAAAAATCTGTGTTAGATTTTCCCAACAAGTTCTCAATAGTTTCCCACTTGGGAAGAACTTTTGTTAAGTCATTAATTTGTAGATGGGCTATCCCAACAAGTTCCCGATCAAATCACAAATGGGATAACCCTTTTGGATGTGCCACATGCATTCCCAATCGGGTCCCAATATGAGTATTGGGAAAATTTCTAGTCGGGAAATTAGTGGTTTAACATAAGTTCTTCCCCAGTGGTAAACTATTGGAATTTGTTTGGAAAATGTAACAGATTTTTAGTCGTATTTTTTTATCATCTTCAATAGAGGTGATTGTTGCTTTAATGGATAGCTTCAGCAATTTTGATTAAATATTAGAATTTGCTATTTTTCCTATTTAAATAATTTTTTTGCCAGATTTTGATATTTCCCCACAGGAAACCGGATCGGGTCCCAAATACGTTTTTGCGTTACATCGCAATTGGGGTCCCAGTTAGATCCCAAATGTGTTTGCATGAAAATTTCTAGTCGGGGTAATTGTGCATCTTTTCGTGTTTTGTTGATCGAAATATAAGATTTGAACATTCAAAAAATTGTTGGCTGATAGAAAAAAACTAGGGATTCTATTTTTTAGCGCATTAAACTGCTTAGAAATGCAGTTATGTTCCAAAATGGAATTTCACTGTCGGCCAGTGAAATTAAATTATTTTGAAACAACTAATTTCAAGGAAAAGATCACATGAATACGTATAATTTTATAAAGATTTTTCGCACAAACTGAAAAAAAAATTAATTAAATTTGCACATACATTTAATAAAAACCGGCTAACAGGTTTATTTGCACAAAACGGGTTATATTTCGCTATTTTTCGAATATTTCGAACACCGGTTTCTTGGAAAATTTTGGTTTTTGTATACTCTAGACTGAAGCCTTCAAAAATAGTCATCTTCATTTTGTTCAGCCATATGTAACTAATTTTATTTCAAATTTCTTCAAACCTTTTATCAAATTACGCGGAGTTTTATGTTTCCGAAAAGTAAAAAATTACAAAAATTACAAAAACCCAATCACTGACATAAAATGTCAGCCACTTAATGACACTTTTATGGTAATACAAGACGACACAAAATTAATCATCCAATTTTGTTTTTGAATAACTTTTTTACTTAATAAACAGAAACTATTTTGAGTGGTGGATATTTTTATTTGGACGCTTAAAATTTTTTCTGCTAAGTGGAAAAGATGATACCCGCCAAGTGGCTGCCGCCAGTGTAGATACAAATTTGTGCCTGTTTTATTGCATTTTCTGCATGCCATTGATTTTCCATGAAAATTCGTTTGTGATACACGAAAATTCGCGTGTGATGCACGAAATGCCGTTACATCCGCTCAAAGCTACTGTGTGGTACGGCGTTCATGCGGAGAAAATTCTCAAGGTCCAAATAAAAATTTTAATCACTCAAAATCATTTTTATTATTCTTGTTGCTGTTTTTTATTTTTTAGTAAAAAAGTTATTAAAAAACAATATTGGATGATTAATATTGCGCCACCCTGTATTAGCACTTTGCACTTCAGTGCGTTTTTCATTTTCATATCATCGTATTTTGAATTTTCCTTGTTAGATCATCCTAAAATTTTGGATCTTTTCAAAAATTGTGCTTTTTATAATAATGTAAAGATATTTGCTTTCAGTTGTTAAACCAAATTTGTTGTTCGATTTTGTCCTTATATTTACAAATAGTTGCTAGCAAACCTAAGGTTGTTGTTTATTTTCAAATCGCAATATTTTGAGTTTCAAATAAGCCAATCGCTGATCTAAAAATTAAAAAACATATAATAAGTTTACACAATAAAATATTTCATGAAGGTTTCTTTATGAAATTTATTTGATTATTTCAGGCGCAAAAAAGCAAATGGAGTAAAGAAAATTTATAAAAATTATCTGAAATTTTATTTCCTATCACTTTTTTAACCCAAATTATTTCCCTGTACATTCTTTTCATGAAATATTTTATAATGTGCAATAATGACCATAACAAGTAGTATTTTTTAAAATAAACCGACTCTGAGAATAATTTAAAATTGTCTTCAAACTAAATATTTTATGTTCGTGCACTTGAAAAAAACTAAGCTTGGTTACGAATGCAATTTAATTCTACTTTATATTCATAGAGTTTGTGCTCTTTCTTCTTTAATTTGTTTTATTGAAATTGACCTCTTCCCAATAAGTACAAATTGACTTTTCTGAGTACACATCTTAACATGTCAATGCATGCATTCGTAAGTGGGCAAATACACCAAACCAAGTAGAACGAATTTGTTGGATACATATAAATACATGGTAACAAGTAATACAAGATGCAATAATTTTATTTAAGCCATTAGTACATTACGTCCCTTTAAAAGGGACGTTATAATTATTCCACTTTAAGGTGAAGTGTGAAATTAAAAATGAAAATTACATTTGGCATTTCAGTTTAGTTTAAATAAATACCTCTGAGTGCATAGTATTGTGAGAAAAAACAGGAATAAAAAAATAGCAATACTCTTGGAATTGAAGCAGTATGTTATATATTTTTTTTTAATTCCTATATTTTCTTACGTGCTCAAATAATTGTCTTCCTGCAACTTCTAAATAACATATCAAAGAAAATGAAACCCCTGTGTTTAATGTATAAGTCTATGTAAAATTTATTTAAAGTTGTTATACATAATTATTCCTGGAAAGATCAAGTTCCTTTTCATCAGGATCATCACATACATATAAAGATGTACATAGATGTACACTTTTATATGAACTACACCGTTTTCAAAATGTCTATTTGTGGAGAGTTTAAAATGTTCTTATACTTTCTTAGGGTAATGAGGATGACTCTTTTTCACATCGGTCAGTGTCCAGATAAAAGTACATTTGTGCTTTTCTGTTTAAACCGCCATCCAGATCCATAGGCTTGTTCGATTAAGAGGAATTATAGTTCTAGAGGAATTATACTTCTAGAACAATAATCAGAAAAATGGGAATGAAGAAAAGTAAACCGATGGCAACGCTGGAAAAGAGCAGTTAACATCAGCTTGAGAGTGATTTAATTCTCGTATTCAATTTTCACGAAAAAAGTTGCATATATAAGAATTAAAATCACATTCAACACAGCCACCAGACAAGTGGTGATAAGCAAAATACACGTGAGCACTGACGATGAAAGTGTAGCAGCTTCCGAAAGTGGCGCTACTCTGTTCTGCTGTGTACGTTGAAAAATTAAGTTGATGCTAATTTTTCCCTTGTTCCTTGGAATATTAATCATGCCCAATTCTTTCTGAATATAACGTTACGAACCTGAGCCTAATAATCATTTTGTATTTACAAAGTAAATACGTTCGAAATAATCATATTAATAAAAAAGAATATTTTTTTTGAATTTTAAAATTTCGGTTTGTGACTGTGAAAAAAGTACACTATATGTATGTATATTAGGGTCCTTTATTTCCTGATTTTTTGTTTCCCAGGAAATAAAAAAGAAATTTCCGGCATCCCGGAAATTCCCGGTAATTGAGGAAGGTAATAAAATAAAGATTTGTTGAGGGTTAATGTCTATATGCATTTCATTGGTGCTTGATCAAATAATCAGTAGACTTTAACCATATTTTTGAAAAGTTTCAAACCTCTTATCTTGTGCATAGTCTTAGAAACTTAAGCAAAACGCAACCAATAATTAATATTTGAAATAAATCTATATTATTTTTGAACACCTCAAATATTTCTACATGATACAAATAATAAAGTTAATAAATGAGATAATAAAATATTTATACAAAATTTCAATTTCCGGAATCCATTGGTTTTTATATGAGCAAAATTAAACACTGAATCATATTTTATGTTAAACTGAGCTTTATTTAAGAAAAACTAAACAAATCACAGAAACAAAACGATGGAAAAGTAAATTAAGTAAAAAAAAGAACAATATTTTTATCGAAATTGTAAGAAAACTTTCTACTTAAAAACTATTTTTAGACCGAGCAAAAAGAGAGCTGACAAATTATTAATAAAATCAGTGATGAAACGAAATGAAAATAGTTTTATTTCTGATCAGTCATCAATGATTTTAACACATGGTTATAAGATGGCCGAAGTGATCAAGAGATCGACTAGAAAGTTGTCCAGGATAAATGTTGCTAACAAAGAGCAGTCTTAGAATATAAAATTCAGTCCCTAACTGCTTGGTATGCAATGAAAATTTTCTGCCCTTACAAAATTTTAACTTTTATATTCTTTGTTGGAAATGGCTTTTTAAAACAGTACGTGATTAATTGTTTATCTCACAATCGGTTCCTTATATAAGCAGCACCACTTTCAGTTGCTAAGACAAGCCTTTCGCTTTCGACAGAAGTTGCCCTGAGCGTTAAGAAGTCGTAGTAAAAACTATCAATACTTTTGGTTTTTTTTCCAGCTGCTTTGTTTAAAGTTTCCTCGAAAGTCAGTCTTCTGTTTCAAAACATCGCCGTCATCTGAAGTAAACTCTATTTCCTCGATTTTCTTCGTCATAAAGTGTATCAAAAAGACGTGTGCAGACGTGCATATCTAATTATCGTGAACAATATTGCAGTTGCTTTTACTAAAAAAATTGGTTCTGTTAAATAATTCTTTGAAGATGCAATTTCTTTTCACTCTTCAATCAATATATAATTTGATATACACTTTGAGCCTTCGTTGGTTTCTTTCCCCTTACATAGAAATTGATTTAAAAACATTAAAATCAATTTCGCAGAAAACTTATACCACCAATAATACGACGCATAATTGTTAAACGAGCGACAGTAATTTAAAAAAAGAAGAATTTTTGGCGCCAAGATCAGTATTTTTTGAGTATATAAATAGATTTGTAGTTCCTGGATAAAATTCCCGGGAAAGCGGGTGACGAAAATAAGCCATTTTCCTGGAAATTCCCGAGACGGACTTAGTAACGTCCTAATTTTAATTTATTTTGTAGCTTGATAGGGGCAAGAACCACCACAATTTCCCTGAGCACGGTCGGTATTAGTAGGTAGCAAAGCATCTTGAAGACCTCGGCTATTTGGCTCTTTACAAATTCTGGAATTTTTTTATCCATGTCCCTTATAGGGGTAATTTGCGTCGCTATTATATATAACTATAGTTAACGAAATATTGGAACAATTCCATGAAAATTGGCTAAATATCCTCTAGATGGAAATGTGACAAATCACGATTCGGATGCTGGTGCTGATTGACATGAAAAGAATTTACATCATCTGGTTGCAAAAAAATTAAGAAATGCAGAATGCGAAGTGCAACGTATTGATAGTGAGGATAATTCGAGTAAACGCAATTATGAAGAACTTGCAAAGTATTCACGGAGATGGCCGAACTAAAAAATTTGTAATTCTTCTTGTGTCCGAATATTACTTGTTTTTTCGGCAATCTAGCTAAAAACTTAGAGACAGTGATGTTATATATATAATATGTAACAGTGGGTATTATTAGGTTAACAAATTTAACTTTATCAACGAAATTTAGCTACGCTTAACCGAAATGTTCATACAAAGTTTAAAAAAGAAAAGTCTCGAAGGACATAAGAGAAGGTAATTTAAAAATATATTTGTATTAAAAATTTCCGTTTATCTTGTATACACATTTACACTTAAAGCATAAATATTGTTCATAGTGCCATACATATAAATTGTGACACTCCGAAATAAGATAAATGCATTAGATTTGACATTTACCCTGTGCAGTGATGCATTTTACTAGTTCACAAATGAAATAGTATAACAAGGAAAAAGACAAGATTTATAAAAAATATAAACACATAAAATAGAAAATTGATGCTAGATTAGCACATAAATGGCAAAAAAAAAATAGATAAACTACATACATATGTTTATGTATATATGCTTTTCTAATGCAGTAAAGAAATAGTAATGTTAAAACAAAAGGGAAAAATAAAGTTAAAATGCTAATTTATAAACACCTTGGATAAAAAGCATTTGCACTCTTTTCGGTGGCTACTGATTTTTAATTAACTAATTTTTTTGAATATGCGACCTTGTGAGCACAGAAAAAATTATTATCATAATTAAGTTATTGATTGATTCAGTTATTTTCTTAAATGAAAATTGGCAAACAAATAAAAATTTCCAAATAACTTGATAAAAGATTTGTATCAATATTTTACTATGTCTGTTTATGGACCAGATTCTTGATTATATGCGAATTTATGCAATTTTCGAGATAGGCATGATTTTTTCAAGGTTTTGTCCTTTTTAGGTGTTAATCAACCTCAATGCTTGATATAGATTTTTGCCTTTTTTAGCAAGCATTCATAATTTTTGCGGCATGTACAATTATGCAAGTAGCTTTCGCTGAAATTTAAATTCTAATATAAAGAAATTTAAAATTAAAAATAGTTTTTTTGTACAAAAACGTTTTTTATTCTTATTTTGTTTTCATGTACAAAATTATATTGTACTTAAAAAAGAAAATAAAAAAAGATATTTATTTTTAATTTTTCTTTTTTGATAAGAAAAATATTTTATTTTGTACGTAAGAATATTTTATTTTTTCAATGAAAACTTTTTATATTAAGTTTTCGATTCTTAATTTCTGATGCCTCGTTAAAAATGATATTAAGAAGAATAATTTCTATTACGTTTACATTCATAGCTGCTGACCAAAAGCGACATATGTTTGATTATTTATTTGTATGTCAAAAAAAGTATTTGGAAGTTTACTGGCTGCGTCATTTATTGTAGTTTTTAGTTATTATTGGAAAAACATTGTTTATATAAAGAAACAGTAGGGTGTCTTTAGTGACAAAACTTTTGTAAGTTTGTAAGTTAAGTAAGGCTTAACTATAATATGCATAAGCTAGCTTAAGATAGTGTTAAAAAACAACAAAATGCCTTTCAAATACTTAAGAAAATTAGAGAACACTTTTAGCTGACTATATCAGTGGTGGACATACATACACTATCTTATGCTTTGTTTTTGTGTGTGCTTCGCGGCTAAATTAATATGGTGTGTATCTCACACACAGTGTACGTGCGTTCAAGGTAAAAAAAAACAGTCTATGCTCGCAAGTATAAGAAATTGAGTGGTGTCCAACTGGAATATATTGAGCTTACATGAATATAAGTATCCGTCGTTGCCATTTTGGTTATTTTTACATGTATATCGCACTTGTTTAAGACCAAGACTCTATTCTACATGACGGAACGATTCATTCACAGGAAAATGGTGAGTGAAACAAAGTGTGGCGTTGATAAAATAATATCACACAATATATATACTTATAAAAAAAACAAATGGTTTGAAATATTTATGCTATTTTACATATTTCGTCAACTAATTTACAATAATATACATTCATACAACAGCTATATTAAGTATATGTCTAATTAATAAAGCAGACATTGCTGTCTTTTTTAGCAACTACACCAAAAAGTTAGTTTATGAAATTTTTCAAAAAATTTCCAAATCGGGCAGACTTGTCAACATATCTGTCACACATATTCACTTTAAGCCACACTATCATACTTTTTGAACACGCGTGAATTTTTTGACCGATCTAACGACTAATGGCGCTTTCTTTTCTAGAAAAAATTTAACATTTTTTTACTTGGTTTTTTGTGGACCGCCACAAGCAGGAAATACATGGTAGACCAACTATACAGAATAGAGAAATCTGCTTGCGTCAGAATTACAGGGTGTTTACGAACTAGTTCTTCAGAGGCTCTGAATGCTATAACTAAGGGCTTGTTTATGTAAGCTGGCTTGTTTATGTAAGCTGGCTTATTACTCCGCACAAAAAACTTTTGATAAAATTTTAACGTTTGGTTCTGATAGAGGGTATCAAAAAATAATGTACGTGTATCGGCGGTTTGAATGTTTACATCTGGGACTCATTTTAGGAGGAGTTAAGCTCCACCTTATGCACATTGTTATTGAGAATCGGTATAGGATAGCCTGGAATCTTTGCGCTTAAGGTACAAAGTATGTCATGAAATATTTGAACCCTCTAGTGCTTCGCTGTATGGGTCCTTTTTGACCCTTTTTAACCCTTAAGAGAACACCAGGTCCCAGCCAGGCATTTTTGAATTTTTTAAAATGTTTTTCCTAGATAGCATCGACAGACCCTCCCAATTTTTTATGAATTCCTCAATAAAGGTGTTTTCTGTGGAAAAAGTGAGAGAAACAAAAATTTTTTTGTCTGTGGGCGTGGCAATAGTTCTCAAGAAATTTTTACTCATGTTTGTACCACCAGGGCACTACTGTATATAGACTATAGTGCATAAAACCAAAACAAAATTTATAAAAAAGCACACGCAACACATAAGAACTTTTTTCTTAGTTTTATTTCGAAGAATGGAGATTTTTGATAATAAAATTTTCTTTCTGTTAGTGAGTGTGGTAGCAAAGTATGATAGTAATTTTTGTCCTTCTATATAAAAAGCAAAATCCCATTGTTTGCAACATTTTATGAATTAGTTATTTAGTTTTGTGTCGGCAGTTGACAATTATAGTGTATTACAATGAATGCTCGTTCCGACGACAATTGGATCTACGTTCCGGAGCGACTCGAGTCCCACTCGGCCAAAGATTGTCAACCCAGTGACAGCTGTACAAATTGGAAGTTTTCTTGGAAAGAACTCTCGACAACATAGTAGTTCATTCCGGTCTCTGTTTGTTAAAGCATGTCCAACACGAGATACATATTTTGAGCTTACTAAATATAAATCTGAAAAATTATTATAGACCGCATTATAATATTACGGTATAATACGTTAAAAATTACATACGCAACTAGATTCGAATGAAAAGAATCGACATAGAGGAATCCAAATTGATTGGAAGTCGAGCGACTAGCTTTCTTTCGATCACTTAGATTTTCTATCGACGTTGTGAAACCGGTTATAAATTGATTTTTTTCTATATTTAACTCTTATATTCGCCTGTTTTTAAAATATGTCGTTGTTTTTTCTTACACGAACATATCGTCATATAAAATGCAAAAGGGCCAATCTAAATTTTTTTAGTTTTCACGACAGATAAAAAAAAACTTAATAAAAAGCAAACTATCGTTATTATCAAAACAACTTTTTCTGAGTAGTACCGTTAATTAAATCTAAATTAATGAAAATATGCTGAAAAGCAATTTTTTAATCACAATAGTCTACTTTTTATTCAGTTTTTTACCTCTTCTGAAAATGTTAAAAAAAATCTAGATTGGCCCTTTTTCATTTTATATGACGATATAATTAATATAATAAATATTAATAAAAATAGTTTATCTAAAAAACTAAGAACACATTTTATTGATTTTCTTGCGGTACCTATAAAATTCCATACAAAATAAAAGCAGTCCCAGACAGGCCCTGGAGTTCGTTTGTGTGAGTACACTTTGGTGTTTCCTTAAGGGTTAAAAAAGGCGCAAAGCAATCCCCTTCGAGAGCGACAAAGTGGGCTAAAATGCCCTACAAAAATATTTCTAGTTAAATGTTACTATAAGTCATTAAAGACAATAAAGATCCAAACTCAACTGCCAAAAATTATTAAAAACTTAAAATGAGCTTCAGGGTAATTTCGTACTTATTCACAATTACTACTAAAATATCCCACAAAACCGGATTTTATGTGGCTATAAGAATCAATTATCTTAATTTTTTTTTGTTTTATTTTCTTCTACTTCGAAACAATATATAAAAAATCAAAAATGGCAAAACTTTAGCATACACATTCATATCTACAATGTAAAATTATACACTAAGATAAAAATCGGAACTTAAAATCGAAGCATATCGCTTATGAGACGAAATTTTTTCAACTTTGAGCATTTCAATGTTAATTTAAGAAAGTCATTGAATTAAAAATGTTATTAGTTAATTCAAAGGCTCGCGGTTTCAAATTAAAGATTTTGCATATTTGAAATGCAGTCGGGCATTGTTGAATCCATTTTCATGGGGAAACAATATTAAATTAACGCTGATCCATCGTTAAATTAATGATGCGTTGCTGATTTCAAGTTGTTCGACTTTAATTTAAGGTTGTGCGAGAACAATTTAAAGCTGGGCTACTTTGAAATAAGGTGGAACATTTTGGAATCAAGACGGCAACACTGTTATTGCAGGAAAAATATTATATACTTGTAAAGTGCGAGTCAAATAGTGTAAAAAATATTTTTAGCCATAAAAAGTGGACAAAGTGAATTAATAATAATAGCCAAGTGAAAGCTTATTGATGAAGACTTAGTTGTTGAGAATTAAATCATAACAAATTCAATTGGCAAAATTATTTTAAAAGAGCATCTAGAGGAGAATTTGAGAAGTTAAAATCATTATTACAGGAGTTTAACTTAACGCAAATATTGCGAATATTGGAACAGAGAAAACAGATTGTTTGTATATTTGAAACTAATATTGTTGAGGACACTTATTGTGATTGTATTTTTCTAGTTATAGCTGCTAATAAGACATATCGATGCTTGCACGACATTCAAAAGGAAGAGCTTATCGAAGCAATCCCGCACTTAAGTCTTCGAGAAAAATTATTTGGCTGGCGTGAAAAAGAAGTAAATACTATAAATATTACATGATGTTATCTAACAATTATTTTTTTACATTTCAATCCAGTTTGGAATAGACGATTAAACTATTTCAAGCCCGACTAAAGTCCAAGGCTGGCTTAACAGAGATTTCCCAAATGTCCCTTCATCATTTTCCCCTAATTCATTAATGAGATGTGTTTTAAATAAGGTGATTTTATTTTTTATATGATACATACATACATAATTTATCGATATATTAAATTTTAGAGAATTTGCTACACAGAGAAAACAGATTGTTTGGAAAACGGTCAGAATTATTATATATTACTTCTTTTAATCAATTTTGAGTCATAATTAACAATAGTAGGCAAACGCTATTTCCATAACTGAAGTGCTAATTACCCTAATCAATTTATAAGTGGCTAAAACTTATTTACAAATCGGGTAGACAACACTAACTTAATTTGCTTTCAGCATATTTTCGG
This sequence comes from Panzeria rudis, assembly GCA_956483635.1. NCBI lineage: Eukaryota > Metazoa > Arthropoda > Insecta > Diptera > Tachinidae > Panzeria > Panzeria rudis. The sequence continues at coordinate 32,298,115 of OY101451.1, read as the reverse complement.
TTGTATTCATTACAGCAATTCTTTTATAATGGAATAAAAATTCAAATTCGATACTGCCAACTGATAATTATCAATGATAATCAATAATCTCTTTAAATGCGTATGAAATGACACAAAATAATTACTATAAACAATAAGCTAAACTGAAATTCATATATATATATATATATATATATATATCTTTTAAAATATTTTCACAAAAATAGCGTTAATGGCTATGTAGCAGATTTAGTGCGTGATATTTCGACTTAAAAAGGTAAATGCCAATAAATTGTGAATGAATATACTTAACTAAATTAAAGCATTTGAAGGAATCGACGGTTTGTTACATTAAATTAAACAAAATCGGCCATGTCACGAAATCAATTACATTTGGAAACGGAATTCAGTCCACCATAAATGAATATCTTTTAAGATAAGGGAGATGTTAATTGAAAATATTTAATTCTGGCTGCAGTTTGGCTGGTAAGATATTAAGTAATTTCTTACTGTGCTTCCAATAATTTTCTATAATTAGTTCTTTAAATTGCAGTCAGTCATCTCACTGGCTCCATTAAAAATCGCCCAAAAATAGAAATGAAAAATCGCCAAAAAAAAAATTAAAAATCGCCCAAAATTTAGAAATGAAAAATCACCAAAAAAAAAAATAAGAAACCACAAAAAAAATGAAGTATCACCCAAAATTAAAAAACACCAAAAAAAATTTTTAATTATAGTAATTTTATTTTTATATTGAAAAAAAAGAAAACTTACAGAAAAGCATAAATAGTCTTCGTTGCTTACTGAATTGCAATAAAAGTATGAATAAAAGGCAATATTATCCATCGGCCAAATATTATAATTTAGATAATTATCATAGATATAACAAAAATTTATAAACATATAATACAGTAATGATCATTTATCGAAGGCCGGAAATTTAAGACGTCAAGGAAACCGCAGCTCAAAATTTTACATATCACATATAGTCTAAAGTCCTTCCGTCCGCAAAAAGCGCGTTTCAAATTAAATATTCCAAAGGCAAGTAATCTAAAAAATTGTCGTAAGCGAAACCGAGATCTGATATACAATGGAATTTAAAATTCTTCCGACCGGCCGAAGGCCGGCTACACGGAAAGTCGTCGCAAGCACGTCCCAAATCAAGCATTCCGAAGGCTCCTAACATTGAAAATTGTCGTAAGCGAAGACATATTTTTATAATATTTGAGATAAAATTATTTTTAATAAAGAAATATTTTTAATAACCACCTTTCAAAATTGCTTCTTTTTCGGAATCGATTTCCATCACATATCTGAAGAATTGTGTTGTTCGCTTAAAAAAAGTAATAAAATACAAGTAACTATATGCTTTGAAAAATATAAGTTATTGTCCCACTGTAGGGGAACGGTACCAACTTTAAAGCAACGTTGAACTTTTTCAGTTCAAAAACTCTACTAATTTAAAAAGAAGTTGTGCAACCTTGATTCAAAAGCTTACACCTTTGACTTGCAGATTTTTCTTCTGTGAAACAACTTCGAACTTTTTTGATATAATGTTGGTCGTATTGGATTTAAAGATGTTAAATATTTTGATTTAATGTCGAGCAATTTTCAATTAGCGTTGAATCCACCTTCATTTCGGGTTAACATTGCTTTTATGCTGAACATTATTGAATATAAAATTTCCAACTTTAACTGCTTTTCATAGCTGTTTTTTGTTGAATTAAGGTTGACATTGTTGATTTCCTGCTGTTTTTTCTATGACTGTAGTTGTGAAAATATTAAGGAATTTCGGCAAAAAAAAAACTTTTTTGATTTTTCTCATCACAAATAATACATCAATGTATTTTTTCAACATACACAGCAGAATATGTGAATTTTTATTAGTTAAATTGGCAAAGTTAAGAGGTTGCTGTTGGCTGAGTAGTTAGCGCGTTTGACTACAAACCCTGAGGTCTTGAGTTCAAGACTAGATTCAGGCGAGCCAACAACATCATACATTTTTCTCATGTGCATTGGTGTGTTATTGTGTTGGTTGATGTTGGACGGTCAAAGTGATGAATGCATAGCACTGGTCACTTTGGCAGTACTGGCAGCGATTAATACCAACATATCCTAATGCACTTTACAGCACCCTCCTTCGTCAGTATTGTAGCAGAACCGTCGGCGAAGTAAAAGAACTAATAAAATGGCTAAACAACTCAATGCCTCCACTTGACACCAGATGGACTTGCAACACTGCTCTACAAAAAAAAAAAAAAAAAAAACGCGCAATAGCAGAGTTGTAAATTAATTAAGCTTTCTATCTCTCTCCCACTTCACTATCCCTTTCCAAAAGAAGATAACACATTAATTAATTAACTGGTAGGCATTAATTGCCTGATTGTGTTATTTCTCTTTAAAAAAAACCCCCGTGAATGAACACTCAAAATGAGAATGAGCCAGTTATATATCGTTAGCTAAAATTCAAAACTAAGTAAGCGAGTTTTTCATTGATTACGAATATGTTGGTGAAAGTACTTCTAAAAATTAAAATTTTCGTCGAAATGCATCCATTATTGTGTTTTATCCTTAAATAGAGAAAAAATTTACTTGATATGTCACATAAGTAGTTTTCATTATGCTTCTCCTGTAAAATTATTAAAAATTATGTTACGTTATTTTGCATTTTAGTTACCGATATATTACTTTTTTGCTAGTAAATTTCAGTTAGAGTACATTTATTAAATGAATATGATAATTCAAATTTATTATTAGGCAAAGGTTCGTAACGTTGTATTCAGAAAGAATTGGACATAATTAATATACCAAGGAACAAGGTAATTATGTGTTTATATCATCACTGAAGCAATCATAAATTAAGATTAAATAAAACTTCTTTCAATAACAAACAAAATGTAATGCCATGTGTCGTTTCCTCTTTTGTATTTTAATACAACTTTACATTCATCTTGACAAATAACTGTTTACTCTTGTCTTTCATTCGTCACTTGAACAGTCAGACATAAGCGAATTTGGCACAGAAATACATGCATGTATATATGTATAAGTCCTTCGCAGTATGAGCATAAGGGTGCATCGAAGTTGTCCTGATTATATCTATGTACATTAAATAGTTTAAGGAGCCCACAAAAAGGTGTTTTTGTATAAATATTTTTGAGTACCTCTGCAGGATAGTAGGTTGCGTACTCGGCTATCAGTGTGGAGGCTGAGTGTTCGATTCCCACGTATGATTCTGGTCGTAAATATAATATTATTATTACATTATCATATTATTATATTTTTATATATTATTATATTTGGTATTACACATGTTTACAAATTTTGATAAACTTTTTCGTTCTCTAGAACTGAATATTGACTCTTTAGTTATACTGGACGCTGATCGCGAATATGCGCTCTGATTTTTTTTATTAGCTCTAGTTTTCTTGATAAAATAATGGCACTTGTGCGAAATATATGAGCATAACTTAAGAAGGGTATATCCTAATTAATAAAATTAAAATTTCAAAATTCGACAACAAAATTATCTTTTAAAATTTTGTTTTAGACAAGCACATATTGTTTCTAAATCTGCACAGTAGTTTGAGAGATATCGGAAAATTTTGAGTAAAAAAAATAAAATTTTTAGATATTTTTTTAATTTTAGTTTTTTAAACTTTATAAAAAATAAAAATACAACAACGAGCTAGCTTTTTGTACAGTAGCATGCAGGTAAATATATAACTAAATAACTAACCCCTTTTTTATTGAAATTTGTGCATAACTTTTGATTTTATTCTAAATTTAGTGAGAGAACTGAATTCATAAAAATTTAAATTTTCATACAACAGCAAGTTTTGACCTTGTGTTTGTGTTTGCTACTGCTGCACAGTATGCCGCGTATAGCATGCTAGCTGGACAAAATTATTTTATGTTGCATAAATATGCTTTTATATAGTAATAACAAACGATTTCTTATAACAGAAAAATATATTACAAATACTCAAATACATACATATGTATACTCAAATACTCATTTATTGATAAAGACAAATTTACAAGTCACGGTTTACATGCTTAGTACAGGCACGAATACCTACTACAATTAGCGTCCAATAATCATATTAAATTAATATGTATTATACTAATAAAAATAATATACAAACAAACAAAATTATTTAACAACATAACTAAAAATAGTAGCTTAACCTAATAATCATCTTCAGAGTCTTCTGATGAGTCGTTTACTGTATAATCGTCATCATTTTGTAGCATTGTGCGAAAATATGATGACGATTCCTGTCCTGACTCTTCTATGCTTGGGCTTAAATTAACTTTAATACATCTCTACATATTTTTTCCGGCTTTTTTTTTTTGGGAATCTCTCGAAAGCTATTGATCAAAGGATCAGATGTCATAATTAACCTGGACAGTAAGTTTCTATTCGTGGCAACACGCGAGCACTTGCCAGTTTTGTACTCCCTAAATCTGCGGCAATCTTTGTTCCGTGCTGCCTGCGCCTCTTCGGAAAGCTCCCCAATTGGAAGCAATGCCGCTTTGATGACTTCCGTGCTATGAATTAATATTTTATGTTTTCTGGTTTCAAGACAAAATTTATTGAGTTCAAATAAGTTTATGTCGAATCCAGAAGACAATGTGCTCAAAATTGTAACATCCAACTCTGTGATCTGAGCACTCATCTCAGCATTCTTAAAAACGCGACGGGCTGTATTTCCATCATTTGAAGAACCAAATCCTGGCTTTAGTTTATCTACTATGAGTCCCATATCGTTCTTAAATTTCAATTTGATTTCCTCGGAACGAACATTGATATCTGCTTTGTCTTCGTTGCTTCTAGCCTGCCATTTCTTAATGTTCAACTTGTAACTGATATGTAAAGGCATTCGAAGCAACGAATCCAAGCATGAAGTGTAGATATACCAAACCCAAAATGTTCTTGATTGCTGTTAAACATCGCGGGGTCATCGTCTTGGGGGCGGCGCCACAGATTAAAAACTTTTTTTATAGAGAAGTAACACAATCAGGCAATTAATGCCTACCAATCAATTAATTAATGTGTTACCTTCTTGTGGAAAGGGATAGAGTAGAGAGAACAGGTGGTGAAGTGGGAGAGATAGAAAGCTTAATTCATTTATAACCCTGCTATTGCGCGTTTTTTTTTTTGTAGAGCAGAGTTGTTCCAAGCCTCTCTGGTGTCAAGTAGAGGCATCGCGTTGTTTAAGCTGTGTAGCCATTTTATTTGTTCTTTTACTTCGCCGACGATGCTGCCACAATACTGACGTAGGGGGGTGCTGTGAAGTGCATTAGTATATGTTAGTATTAATCGCTGCCGGTACTGCCAAAGTAATCAGTGCTATACCTTCATCACTTTAGCAGTTCAACAGCAACCAACCCAATAACACACCAATGCACATGTGAAAAATGCATGATGTTGTTGGCTTGCCTGACAACCTGATAGGGTTTGTAGTCAAACGCCTATTCAGCTAACAGCACCCTCTCAGCACTAGTTTTCTTTAAGGCGTGTAACCTTACCGTCTGTCATTGTCAACAAAAGTTCGTGTGTTACAGACATTTGAGAATTACTAAAGCTGATAAATGTTAGATGAAGAGCATTAACTTCTTCCAACAATCTATTTTTCTCCGCTAACATGAAGTCGTTTGTTTCTTTGGCAAATATAAATTTGATTGGACGACAATACAAAGCTGATGAAGGTCGAGGATTTTGCCAAATAATTTTGGACCCATCATTTAACTTAAGGGGAACTAAAGAAAATACGAAAAAAACTCGTCCGTATCTTTAGTATTCTCAAATCTCTGTTTGTATGTGTTGTACCCAGAGCTTCCATCACATCCCAATTTACTAAGAAGTGTAAACGATGAGCTTGTTGGGAACATACTGCTGATAACTTCATTCTGTGCTTATACTAGACCTTCCACTGTTTTATTTAATAAGGCTTACTAATTTATTTCAGCACGAGTTTCTGTTATAGCAAAGTGCTCCTGTGCAGGGTAACAGGCCTGTTGGGACTTTTTTAAACTAACATATGACGAAAACAAATTATTCGCCGCCTTCATGGAGCATTTCCTGGTTTTTGATTGTAAGAATGCGTTGTTGCCTCAGAATCTATATAGTGAGCTAAGGCTTCGTCACTACTTAATTGCCTATGATTAACGGAACTGGTATTGTTAGACTTAATAATATTATCTGGGCTCTCACTAATGTCTGCTGAACGCACAGCAATTTCGGCAGCAGTCACTAATTTACTGACACTTCGAGATTTTATGAGATCCACGACGCGATGTTTCTTAGTCTTAAACGACGATTCCTGGAAATGTTTGCGAGGTCTTCCTCACTTGATGTCGAAGGTTGTGGCATAAAAGAACTCGCAGTAAACTGTATGTCTGCTTCATCCAACCAAGTCTTATTTTTAATTAAAAAACGCTCCTTCTTATTAGACAAGTCTGATATCTATCTTCAACACTATTTCTTTATGGCTGCTTTCAGTAATGTCACCAAAGTGAAATTTTGAAGAAAGATAGTCATATACACGCGAGTTTTTTTTCATTCTTTGTATATTCAACCACTCCTCAAAAAAGGCTACCCTTGAAATAGAGTAAATGTGTTCTGAAAAAAAGACATGTTGTACTGTAGTGTGATAAACAATATGTGTATTTTTACTAAGAATAAAGTTATTTCTGCGTAATATCTATAAACTAGCCCGGATAGAGGTAAATGTCTCTACATTCTGAACTTTCAAAGATATTTTTATAAAAAAAACGCTAAAATGTATAGGTTTAAAAAAAAATTAAAAATTCTAATTAATAGATTCTGAAAAAAAATACATTAAAAAATAGCACTTACCTTCAGTATTAATATAAATCACAAAAACTTTCACAATATTACAATATGCCACTATGAGATGTGCACGACAGGGTCGCTAAATTGCAACTGATTGATTGAAAGGGTTGCATTAAACTTATTACCTGACTTCTGACCCTTATGACTCACCACTTGCAAATTTGACAAAAAAATTTTTCTCGGAATTCGGGGCTTAGGAGTGTTGCTTACGTTTTGCAAATAAGATTTTCTGGAAATGATAACATGAATTTTGTCCACCTAGCATGCTCTAGGGGAAACTCTGTGTGCTGCATGGGAATATAAATTTTTATCAATTCAGTTCTCTCACTAAATTATGAATAAATCAAAACTTGTGTACCAATTTCAATGGAAAAATGCTTAACTTCTTTAAAATATATTTAGCTACATGCTACCGGACCAAAAACTTGCTCGTTGTTATATCGGTATTTTTTTATGAAGTCTTAAAAACAAAGATGTTAAAAGTTTTTATAAAATTTTAATTTTTTTTCCTGTAACATTTGCGATACCTTTAAAACTACTCAACGGTATAACGCGAAAGATGGAGCTGATATAAAATTATAATTATATATCACATGCCTTAGAATTTCTTTCTTAAATAAAAACTAGTTTGACCGAAAGATTAAATTAAAAATGAACTTGAGCCAAAGTAATTAAATAACTTTGGATAAAAACCATACAGTTCGACTAAAAATTCATAACTCAATTATTGAAAATTAAATTACTTTTAAAAGTGGAATACTTAAAGTATCTAACCAGACTAGAAGAACGGATTAGTACTGCTAGTTTCGATAGCCGCCATACTGTCATGATCAGCGTCCTTTGTTCAATTTTTCCACGTTTGATAGTGTTAAGGAAACATCAGCTATTTAACCATATATTATAACGAAATAGAAAATCAGTTTCTATGGTCGTTTTTTTTTAATAATATCACCACGTGGAGCTTCAGCTCTCGCTATTTATTCCATTTTCCAACTCTTGTGTTATTTTGGGTTTGCTTGTGCGTAAGCTCCTCCTTACCATCAATCAACCTATTGTTGTTGTTATTCATGTTTAAACAGGTTTTCTTTTGTCTTTATAGTAAGTTACATTCTGATTTTCAGTTAGTAGCCAGACAGCAGAAAGTAAACATGTTGCAGCTTTTTGCGCGTGCCGTCGCAAATTTTAACATTTGTACGTACTTATTATTCGAACTAAAAATGTGTATAAGTCGGAAGTTATTACAATTCGGCTTAAGTTCAATAATTGAATTAATGTAAATTCAAATTATTTTTAATATTAGTATATCTAATCAGACTAGCAGAACGGACTAGTAATACGGCACGCGCAAAAAGTTGCATACACGTGTGGTTTCTGCGATCTAATTTAAAACTGAAAATTAGAATGCAAATTATAAGACATAAAGATAAACTGTTTAAACATGTACAACAACAATAGCTTGAGTTATCGTAGGCAAAACCAAAAATAAAAATAAAAGTTGGAACAATTAGAATTAAGAATCAGAAGGTGAGATTTCGGCTCACCATATTGATAAAAGGAATAAGATAAAGGAATAAGATATTCTATTTCCTCATAAAATTTGGTTATATAGGTGATGTTAATATCCACGATCAAACGTGGTAAAAGCAAACAAAGGACGCTAATGATGATATCATAGCGGCTGTCGAAATTAGTACACAGAAAAAAATTTGTAAATACAATTAATTTTTTTGTTATATCAATTAAATTATTAATTGATTTTGAGCCTACAACGATTTTTGTAAATACAATTACGAAATTGTAAGCTAAAGGAAAACCAGAAAAAGTTTTTTAACAATTTTTTTTGTTGATTTCAAATTTATTTCAATAAAAATTATTGTTATAGCAACAATGTGAATTGTTGATTTTCCGAACAAATTTTAACTATCATAATTGTTGTATTAACAATATTTTTTATACAATCGCAATCCTCGAAGTGACTTTTTGCTTGTCAGCGAAAAACACTAAATGTCTTTGGGCGGAATCGAACCGGCGACTTCTGGACTAATAGACTAACGTTCTTACCTCTCAGCTACAGAGCAATTCGTTATTAAATACGCAAATAATGAATACACACAAAACGTGATTTGCATTTTTTCATCTACGTGTGTGTATTCGCTTGTTATATCAACAATGCTGATTGCTAATTTTTTTCACAATACGTAACAAAAAATTTGGTTACTTCAGTTTGTTGAAAAAAGTTTCTTGATTTGCTTTGTTTCATTTACGTCTGTGCTTTCATTTGTTACATCAACAATGATGGTTGCTAATTTTTTTCACAATATATAACAAAAAATTTGGTTAGTTCAGTTTGTTGAAAAATATTTCTGTGTTTGTCGTATCAACAACTCAATTTGTTATATTAACAAAATATATGTTTGAATTTAAATTACATATTAACAATTGAAATTGCTAGTTGCAGATTGATGAAATTTTTTTCTGTGTAGTACTAATGCGTTCTGCTAGTCTGATTAGATATTCTAATATTCCTTTCAAAAAAAGTTTATCTTTTGGTTTATTCACAAGCTTTACAACAAGTTCAATAAAAGGGAGTAATATTTGTAAAAAGTATAAGGCCAACAAGGTTTTCTATGACCGAGGTAGTCACCTTTGACGCGCTGTACATCACCGAGTGTTTCAACAGAGTGGTCGAAGTTTCAACATTCTTAAATCATTTTTACATATATCGTTTTATAATCGAATCTCAAGTTTCAAAGATACAGATTTTTTAAGCTTTTTTAAAATTGGAACTACTGTACGTCGTCGCACAGTAGACCAAATGCGTAAAAAAGGCAATGTACGACTTTTTATCGAAATATTAATTTTTTTTGTTATGCTAATCGATAGAATATAATTTTAACGAAAGTTTATGTCGAGGGCTTATATTCAATACCCGTCATACACCAATTTTTGGAAAATGACTTTTTGATCGCAAATTGTTCACTGATGCCAGCTTAAACTCTGACAAAAATTTCCGAAAAAAAATTAATATAAGTCCTTTTTTTTAAATATATGTGATATCGCTATCAACCGCACGATTTTTTGTTTAATGCAATACCCGCCATACGCCATAATTGAGAATACGGAACGAATAAATTTCCAAATTAATGCAATAAAAAAGTTCTAATAACAGGCTAAAATGTCTTATAACTCCTTGCACTTATTGCTATTGATTATCCATCATCGAATGATGAAGATAATAGAGACCATCCAATAACAGGTTCGTTTGTTTTATTTAAAAATGTTTGAACAATAATTAATGCAGGGTAAAAATTGTTTTGGCCAGATTCCGAAGACGAGCAATATAAAAACAATAAGATCGTTCGCCGTAGATCTAAAAGGACACATAATTGTATATCATCAAAACGAGCTGAAAATGCAACAAAGCGAATGAAGGGGCAAGAATATATGGGATTTTCGGTGGGTGGAGGAACCTTTAAACATAACTCACCAAAAGCTAGAAAAGATATTGGGCTTACATGTTCGTCGGCGTTTTGTATGAAAACTCAATCAAGATATTGCCAAGAATTTGATGAGGAAACTAGACAAAATATTTTTAATATGTTTTGGAACCTAAATTGGGAATCTAAACAAGTGTTTGTAAAGAACCACGTATCACAGATACCAATAAAAAGAAAACTTATTGAAAATTCCAAAAAACAGCACAGCTTTTTGTTTAAACTACCATACAATCATTTTTGTTTTTGTCGACTCTTTCGATAAAAAGGGACATGGTTAGAGGATGGGTAACATCCAAAGATAAACCGGGAGACAATGAGTCGCCAGCACAAACTCAACGATCCACGTTTAGTTCTAAAAGAACCGATGGTAAGATACACTTAAAAGAATATTTCCAGAAATTGGACAAAGTGGAAAGCCATTACTGTCGTAAAGAAACGAATAAAATCTATATTGCCGCAACATTTACCACAAAGGCAGACATTTACCGACACTACCTTGAATACTGTTCCGAGAAGCAAGTATCATCTGTTTCAATTTTTACCTTTTCGAAATTTTTTGAAGAGCAGAATTACGGTCTTTTTATGCCCCGCAAGGATCAATGCGATATGTGTGTCTCGTTTAATTGCAAACAAATAACGTCTGAACAATATAACGATCATATTTAAAAAAAAACAACGTGCTCAAGATGAGAAGAATCTTGACAAAGTCGCGGCGCAAGAAGGAAAATGCCACGTTTTTACTATGGATGCACAAGCAGTTAAGCTCTGCCCAAATATAAATGCGTCAGCTATCTATTTCAAACAACGTCTACAAGTTCATAACTTCACTCTTTACAATCTTGCCGATCACCAATGCACTAACTATTGGTGGAATGAGACACAAGGCGATCTATCTGCTTCAACATTTATTTCCATCATACTATATCACTTGAAAACACATTGCTCATCAGATAATTTACCAATAATAATTTATTATGATTGAGGTTACCAAAACCGTAACCAGTTTTTATCAAATGCCTTATCTATTTTCGCTATAGAAAATAATAAAATAATCGAACAAAAGTACTTGGAGAAAGGTCACACACAAATGGAATGTGACAGTGCACATGCTAAAATAGAAACCAAACTTAAAAATCAATCAGTATACTTGCCAATAGACTATATCAGAATAACCAAAGAATCACGAAAAATAGTAAAAATTAATGACACAGTAATTATTAAACCATTCGATGCCATGTATTTAAATTACAGTTTTTTTAAAAACTTCAATGATGCCAAACTTATTCGCTTTTCGAGCATTAGACCTGGTCGAACCAAAAATGATCCAACAGTTTCTCCATTAAGATCACTAAAGTATTTGCCAAGTGGAGAAGTTCAATTTAAATTTAACTTTAATGAAAAATACAATAACTTGCCCTACAGAATGAAAAAGTACACAGGATATACTGAAGCAAATCCTTTGCATACTGCTCAGCTTCCAATCCAGCCTAGTAAATGGAAACATCTTCAAGATTTGAAACCGGTTATACCACTAGAATATCATTACTTTTATGATAATTTAGTTCAGATGGAGTCAAAGTAATAAGAAGCAATGTGGCAATGTCCAATTTGAATTACCTTTTTTTTAATTATGTTTATTTTTTTGTTATTGTTTTGTTATTGAATTCCTTTATGTTAGAAAAACGTTAAGCAAATGCTTTAATTTAATAAAATTACATATTAGAGCAAAAAAAATTTTATTATTATTACTGTGCAATAACCGCTATACGCCATAAAAATATTTGAAGATTTCAGTTGCAATACCCGACATCAACCATATCTCTACGAATAGCGTAAAAAGTTCTGAAAAATTACGTAAAATTACGTAAAATAATTACTATGCAATCGGCCCGTTGCAATAAGTTATATGCATGTGTTTACTTCTCGGTTGGCTGCCTAGAACTAAAAATCAAGACAAGCAACTGAAGACTGTTAAAGGCATGTATAATAACAAAAACCAAACAAACAGCTTTGAGTGAATGTATTAAAAAAGAATACTCATCAAAAGCGAAAAACAATAAGTGTGGTAGTGTTGGATATAATCAGATAGGTGAAATTTCAAAGCTGACTAAATTTAGTTGAAATAAAAATGCAAGAATTTACCATGGAAAATAAGTCTTGTATTCTATTTACTGGCAAAAATTAGTTAAATAGCTGATGTTTCATTGAAAAAAGCATCCACCTTCATAAGTGGTAAAAGCGAACAAGAACGCTGATGATGACGAGCGTAGCGGCCGTCGAAATCAGTAGTACTGATCCGTTCTCCTAATCTGATTTGAATATTCCAGCACTCCACTCTTAATAAAAAATAATTTGAATTTACATTAATTCAATTATTGAACTAGAAAGCCGAAATAATAAAAAAATTTTTCAGACTTTACCTATTAGTTCAAATAAAATAAAAATTACGTAAAGTAAAAAGTTCTATTTTTTTATAAGGGTGACTCAGTAGTCATATTTAAAAAATATTATTGTAGAAAGATTAATTCATTTCTTAAGAATTTTGAAATGAAACAGTTTTTTCTCTCTCCTGAAAAATAGTGTTTTGGCGTATGGCGGGTATTGAATATAAGCCGTCGATGTGTTTTTTTAATATGAAATGAAAACTTATGGCGTTTTATTTTCTAGAAAAAATGTAACATATTTTTACTTTTTATTAAAAAAATTGCGAATTTGGCATTCCTTTAAAGCAAAAATTTACCTTTGAAAGGTATGATGCAATAATTTCTGATAAAATCACTTCCTCGGAAAATGATTATATTGCTAATTTTCATTAAAAAGTGTAAACAATGCAAAATTTTTTTGTAGAAAAGAAAACGCCATTAGTTGCTCTGATGCTCCAAGTTCGTTACCCATCTAGTCTTCTCGTTTCAGAAGTTCTATGACAGTTTAGCTATAATATAGTGAGTAAATCGCTTCGATGTAGTTGCAGGTTTGCCTGTTATGATAGCACCGGAAATGTAGGCAATTCTTTTTGAAATTTTAATTGCCACTGCCTTGTGCCCTTTCGCACTAGCAAAGTTTACTTTTCAAAGTCTTGAGTTTGTTGGAGAGAAGGGAAAGAAGTACAGCCTTTGATGTTATCACAAAGATGCTTTGTTCTTCGGTCGTCGTCTAGACATAGTCGTATAAACAACAGCAAAAGAACACAAACTGTCCAAAGTAAGCTTTGCGTGCACACAAGTGAAAGAAAGTTGAAAGGAAAATTGAAAGAACTTGCCCAAAATAAACCTTGATAGTGCAAAAGCGGACTTTGGAGTCACAGCTACGTATGTTTTATAGTTGAATATATACATATTAATCATACGACCCAGTACCAATCCCAGTACCAATTACAATGATCGACGACAATACTTGTATGAAGAAAACAGTATTTAAAATGATATATGGAACAAACATGGGTCACAGAAAAATTTTAATTCGTATTCTATTATTGAATTCATAAATTCAAATATTTTTGTTATAGAAATAGGAACTGTCACAGAATTGATAAAACTAAAACTCGTAAACAATTGAAAATATTTAATAAGAAAAACACATTTTTTCTATTAAAATAATATAGCGCTAATACATCAGAATAACTTGAAAATCAAATAAGAAAGAAGATAAGAATATTTGGAAATCAGATAAAAATAATATTAATATATCAAAACAAATTCAATTACACGTGTATTAAAATAAAAAACGCATCATAATTATTTCTGTCTCGTAATTCATTAAAGGATTTAGATTGTATGTAGATTTTATTAGAATCCCAGTAAAACAATTTCATGTTTCTGAAGCACAAAGGCAACATTTTAAAATAGAGCGCATAACAAATAATACGCTTTAAAATTAAAGCTTATTTCGTATATATGTGCAAACGTTCTTTGTATAACCTGGGCTTTGTATAAGTTGCTAAGCCTACTACGCTTATTTTATTCTGTTGTGATTTTCAAATATATTATCATTTATAAATTCTCAAATGGTTTCTATGACGTATTTTCTCCATAACGCAGAGGTTCGTCCGCCAAGAGCTACTCAGTGATATAAAAGTTCGACTGTATCAAATTCCTCACTTTTGAATCATTTAAGGAATGTGCATAAAATAATAATTAAAGCTGAGCATAGCTCGTCCTTCCATGTTTTTTCGGTAAACTCAACACAACAATAAAAAATGGGAAACGGTTACACCTATTATGAATGGCGTCGTCGACCTCACATTAACACGACTCCAAAAATTGTCACGTGTCTACACTTTTTCGACAACAATTGACTACTATTAACAGGCCAATTAAGGTTTGGTTTTTTGGTAAAAAAGTAATCAGAAGTAAAAAAGTGAAAAATTTTTTATATATATTTCTTAATTATGAAAAACTGAAAAAACCAGCTATTCGAACCGGTTTTAGAATAAAAAGATCAAAAGCCGGTTTCTGAAAAAGTGAGGTCTTTTCAACTATTCGAAAACCGAATTCTGGAAAATGTCGAATAGTTGACCACTCTAGGCCTCTGGCATGGTTTTATAGATATTATCCTCTGGATATGTCGAATAGTGGCTTCGTTGAGTAAAGACTTTTTGCTTAGCCTTGCTTTAGCTTATAATTAAGAAAATATTTTTGCTAGCCCGAGGAGAAAACCCTGCAGTCCGACCGGAAGCGGAGAAAACTAAAACGTTCAACCGCAAGCCGTTTATGCAAACAATCTTTAGTCTACAAAACTGTTTTCCGAAAGAAATTAGTCCTTAGTTCCATATTGTCGAAAATAATTGAAAATAGGCTTAAGATTCATCAATACCCGGGTAAAAAATATTTTATATAATTTTATATGATATTATGTATAATTATATATGAAAAATGGCTATATAATTATATACATATAATTATATATAGCTCTATATAGTTCTAAACAATTATATATGAAAAATTGCCCTATTTTATTATATATAATTATATATAGTTCTATATAATCATATATATTTTTCTTTATAAGTATATATGGAAAATGGCCCGATATAATTGTATATACTTATACATAGTTCTATATAATTATATGTAGCTCTATTATTATGTTCATGGAACAAAAAATATAGGTCAAGATTTGGTCAATAGTTTGAAAATTGCTCAAGGGGTTCAAATACTTAAATGTAGGCGAGACGAAACAAATGCTGCTTAAGAATTCCCAAATTGAAGCATTATACGCTGCTAGGGATCTCTATTAATAAAATTCAGGAAAATTATCGTTCAGTAATTGCATCTGAAATTTAAAATTTATGCTCGATCAAAAATTTTCAATGAAATTTACGGCTCCATGAAAAATCGCCCAAAACCAAATCGCCCAAAAATAAAAATGAAAAATCGCCCAAAATTTCAAAATGAAAAATCGCCCAAAAAAAAATGAAAAATCGCCCAATATTTCAAAATGAAAAATCACCAAAAAAAAAAAATTAAAAATCGCCCAAAAAAATATGAAATATCGCCCAAAATTAAAAACACAAAAAAAAAAATATTTAAAAAGTATAGTAATTTAATTTTTATATTGAAAAAAAGGAAAACTTACAGAAAAGCATAAATAGTCTTCGTTTCTTACTGCAATTGCAATAAAAGTATGAATAAAAGGCAATATTTTCCATCTGCCAAAGATTTTGATAATTATCATAGATGCAAAAAAAAATTTTTAAACATATAATATAGGGAACAAATCTAGTTTAGCCAAGTAGCCTAACTTATAGAAAATTGAAATATAAGAAGAAAATATGAATTACAAAGTTGGCGGCAACCTATATTTTCCGAGTTATGGGCCTCTTAAGTTTTCATATAAAACTGTGTTTATACGAAGAAATTTAGTTTTAATTAGTCAAGATTGTCTGTATAGCCGGTCTTCGGCCGGTCTTAAGAATTTTCTCCTATACATGTAGAATAGTGGCTTCGCTGCATAAAGATTGTCTACATAGCCGGCCTTAGGCCGGGCTTAAGCATTTTCTCCTCTATGTATGTCGAATAGCGGCTTCGCTGAGTAAAGCGCTTCTGCACAGCCGGCCTTCGGCCGGGCTTAAGGGTTTTCTCCTTTATTTATGTCGAATAGCGGCTTCGCTGAGTAAAGCCTTTCTGCACAGCCGGCCTTCGGCCGGGCTTAAAGATTTTCTCCTCTATGTATGTCAAATAGCGGCTTCGCTGAGTAAAGATGTTCTGCTTAGCCGGCTTTGAAAAGTTTATTCTCTATGGATGTTGAATTATGACCACATTCGTGTGAAAATATTACGTATCACAATTTTGTACTAGAACTTAAGAGGTCCATAACTCGGAAACTAAGGCTCGCCACCAATTTTTTTTTTTTCTTATTTTTTAGTTTTCTATCGGATAGGGTTTTTTTCCTATTTTTTTTAGAATGTGATGCGTAATCAAAGTTTTATATGAAAACTTCAGAGGCACATAACTCGGAAAATATAGGTTGCTGCCAACTTTTTATTATATATTTTCTTCTTATTTTTTAATTTTCTATAAGATAGGAAACTTTTTTTTCCTTTGGACCTACTTGGCTAAACTAGATTTAAGCCTAATACAGTAATGATTATTTATCGAAGGCCGGAAATTTAAAACGTCAAGGAAAGCGCAGCTCAAAATTTTACATATCTCATATAGTCTAAAAACTCCGTCCGCCAAAACCGCGTTTCAAATTAAATATTCCAAAGGCAAGTAATGTAAAAAATTGTCGTAAGCGAAGCAGAGATTTGATATACTATGGAGTTTAAAATCCTTCCGGCCGGCCGAAGGCCGGCTACTCGAAAAGTCGTCGAAAACACGTACCAAATAAACCATTCCGAAGACTCCTAATATTCAATGCATAATTTGGGAAGAGCTTTCGACGACTTCCCGTGTAGCCGGCCTTCGGCCGGGCGGAAGCATTTGGCATGTCGAATCTCGGCTTCGCTTACGACAATTTTCAGTATTAATAACCTTCGAAATGCTTAATTTGGGACGCACTTTCGACGACTTGTCGTGTAGCCGGCCTGGGCTTAGGGCTAAGGGAACCAAATATTTGATAAGCTCGACCGAAAGCCGTTTAAGTGGAAAATTGTCACAAGCGATAAAAACAATTATATCTATAGGATTAAATTGTAACTATTTCTTGTAGCTTTGTTTTAAAAAATTAATTAATTTGACATTTATGACTAAAAAACTTAAAAATTTAATTTACTTAAGTTTACTTGTTAAAAAGTTTTATTACAATTTTTGTAGTAAGCTTAGGTTGTGTTGTAAAAATTGTTCATTTAACATTCACAAAGTTTTCAATTTTCTGTCGTAAAACAATCAAATACTTGTGCTTAAGATTTTATTTAAAAAACTTGCGAAATGGAAAATTTAGATTTTGAATATGTTAGTGGCAAAAAAGTTAATAGCAAATTAATTTATTTGTGTAGTGAAAAAATGCTTTATAAAAAAAATCTAAAACTGAAAAAAAAGTGTATTATACATGTTATACGGATAATTGTAATTCGCGTATTGAGTACGGAATTATACACAATTCGGTAGTAAAATCCAAAAAAGGCTTTGGACACAATCACTCCAATCACTGAGTTAAAGGCTATTCAAGATATAAAAGAAACCTGTATTAACAACTCTGTTTCAGTTGGTTCAGTCAATACTACAAGTGTCGTCAAGTTGGCTTTTGATTACGTCTGTTCCAAGTAAGTTTTGCGAATTATTTTTATTTATTATCTTTATTGATATAAATTGTCATTATTAAAAATAGCAGTCAAGAAGCAACAACCAGCTTGAGCTATCCAAAAATTCAACGCGGGTTACAATATCTTGCCGCAAAGACTTTTATTAAAACTCCAACCACGCCTAATTCAATAGTAGAGGCGTTTAATTTACAAGATGTTTGGCAAAAATATGGAGTCAGTAAACACGATGATACTCCATGTCAATTCTTTAAAGCTTGTATTCAAGAAGACGATATAAGCTTTTGTATTTTTTTCTCAGAAAATATAGCTAACTTAATTAACGCAAACATTAAACCCGAACAGAGGATGTATTTAATGGACGGTACATTTAAAATCGTACCGATGGGAGCTTTCAAACAGTTTTTAATTATTTATATTGATTATTTCGGTCAAAAGGTAGGTAGAGTAATTTCCTTTCGGTAAAAATTCGTATCTAATGATGTTTTTTATGGTTATGTTGGATTATGGTTATGTTTTGGATTTTTTATGCTTATATTGAATCTCACAAAAATGCCTTTAATCAATACTTTATTTTTATTTCCAGATGTACCCTTTCATTTTTGTTTTAATGAATAAAAAAAATGAAAAAGCTTACGACCAACTAATCGAATATATTAATAATAATATATTTAATTTAAGAGCGAAAAGTTTTTTAACCGATTTTGAAAAGGCTCTACAAAATTCTTTAAGAAAAAATTTCCCAAACGCCAATGTACATGGTTGCTGGTTTCATTTCTGTCAAGCAATAAGACGCAATATTTCGTCAAAATTTAGAATTCTTGCGGAATTTATCAGAACGAATAAAAAAGCGTCTGAAATTTATCACAAAATTTTGTGTTTACCATTGCTACCGGCAAAAGCTATAGCTGCGTCATTCTTACTTTTAAAGCAAGATATATGCTGTTTCGATACAGAGCAGAAGTTTAAACCATTCGTTGATTACTTTACTAAGCAATGGATAGAAAAGGTATGGGTGGTAAAAAATTTCGATCTTAAAATTAAATAATTTTTACACAACAGGTTAAGCCAGAAAATTTTTCTGTTTATAAACTTACAACAAGATCCTCATCTGCAATTGAAGCCTACAACGGAGTTTTAGGACGTATTATTCAAAAACGTGGAAATTTTTTCAAATTTGTTGGAGTTCTTCGGGATGAAGAATATACCAAAAGTAGAGAGTTCAAAATGTTATTAGATAGTGGTGGAATTTCAGGTACAAAGAGGATTAGACGGCATGATGCCGATAAAGCCCAAAAAATTGAAGAAGCAACAAAAGCTTTGGAAAGCGGAGATATAACAACAAAAATGTTTTTGAATCGGATGATTTACTCAAAAAACGATATTTGCACAGATTGGGAGCCTTATGAAGATATATTTGAGAGTTATCTATCTGATCCCGATTCTGATGATGATATAATAGCAGAGACAAATAATGAAGAAAGTGATGAATCTGCACCTGCTAAGTGCATTATATGTTTAGAAAAGTATCCAAATGTCGTATTTTTACCATGCAAGCACTTGAAGTGTTATCAGGAATGTGTAATAAAACTGCAAGCTCAAAGCATAGCCGATGGAGTCGATCAATATTCATGTCCATATTGCCGCGAAACAGTAAACGACACACTTGACATTTATACTTAATTATTTATTAATAAAATATAATATATGCATTTCAAATAAAACTGATCTTTTATTTCAAAATTTTAATGAATAGATTCGCTTTCAATGATATTTCATATTCCTCACTTTTAACGAGTTTCTGTACAACCAGCTTTCAGACGGAAAGGTTTCAAATTTTATGGTATGTCAGATCTCGGCTTCGCTTACGAAAAATTTCAATATTAATAACAGCCTTCGGAATGCTTAATTTGGGAAGTAATTTTTCCGAATTTTCGCCATTATCGCGATTTTTACAGAATTTTTGCGTTTCTTACAGTTTTAGCAATGTTTAATCAATATTAGTTATGGTTTGTCTAAAATTTAGCAATTTTTCGCGAAAAATTTAAACACAAACTTTTGAATAAAATTTGTGCTACATTTTTCATTGAAACGTTTTATAAAATTTGTTTTTCATAAGCGAAGCCGAGATTTGACATACCATAGAGTTTAAAATTCTTCCGTCCGGGCGAAGGCCGGCTACACGAAATGGCTTTACTCAGCGAAGCCGCTATTCGACATACATAGAGGAGAAAATCCTTAAGCCCGGCCGAAGGCCGGCTGTGCAGAAGAGATTTACTCAGCGAAGCCGCTATTCGACATACATAGAAGAGAAAACCCTTAAGCCCGGCCGAAGGCCGGCTGTGCAGAAAAGATTTACTCAGCGAAGCCGCTATTCGACATACATACATAGAGGAGAAAACCCTTAAGCCCGGCCGAAGGCCGGCTGTGCATGGAATCTTTAATCAGTGAAGCCACTATTCTACATACATATAAAAGAAAATCCGTGTAATTGTCGTAAGCGACACCCACACTTGATATACCGTAGAGTTTCTACCGAAAAGTCGTCGAAAGCACGTACCAAATTAAGCATTCCGAAGACTCCTGATATTCAAAGTTTCCGTCCGGCCGAAGGCCGTCTACACGAAAAGTCGTCAAAAGCGTATCTCAAGTTAAACATTCCCGCTAATATAGAAAATTATTATAAACGAAGCTGAGGTTTGACATACCATAGAGTTGAAAATCTTTTGTGCAGTTGGAATCAAATATAGGCTCCGCTTACGACGGTTCTTAATATTAGTAGCCTTCGGAACGCTTAATTTGGGACTTGCTTTTGACGATTTTGCGTGTTGCCGGCCTTCGGCTGGGTCGAAGGATTTTAAACTCTGTGGTATGTCAAATCTCGGCTTCGCTTACGACAATTTTCAATATTAGTAATTATCGTAAGCGAAACCCAGATTTGATATACCATAGAGTTTCCACCCGGCCGAAGGCCGTCTACACGAAAAGTCGTCGAAAACACGTACAAAATTAAGCATTCCGAAGGCAACTTATATTGAAAATTGTCGTAAGCGAAGCAAAGACTTGATTCCATCTGCACGAAGGATTTTAAACTGTATGGTATGTCAAATATCCGCTTCGTGTTTGAAAATTTCTGATATTACTGAACCTTGGAGTGTTTAAGTTGTGAAACGCTTTCGACGATTTTCCGTATAGCCGGCCTTTGATCGGGCGGAATGATTTTGAACTCTCTGGTATGTTAAATCTCGGCTTCGCTTGCGACAATTTTCAATATTAGTAGCCTTCGGAATGCTTAATTTGGTACGTGCTTTCGACTACTTGCTGTGTAGCCGGCCTTCGGCCGGGTGGAATAATTTTCAACTCTATGGTATGTCAAATATCGGCTTCGTTTACAACAATTTTCTAAACAACTTGTACTGCTATACAAGCCAAATAATGGTGGAGATGGATCACATTGGAAACACTCAATTATTTTCTACAATATATATTTTAAATTCTATATTCTATATTCGAGTTTGATGATTTTGATTTTTTTGGGTGTAAAATTTTGGGCGATTTTTCATATGAAAAATAACTTAAAATTTGTATGAAAATATTTTTGGGCGATTTTTCATTTTTATTTTTGGGCGATTTAGTTTTGGGCGACTTTTCATGGAAACATATTTCATATGAAAAATCGCCCAAAATTTCAAAATGAAAAATCACCCAAAAAAAATGAAATATCGCCCAAAATTTTTGGCCGATTTTTCATATGAAAAATCACCCAAAATTTGTATGAAAAAATTTTGGCCGATTTTTCATTTTTATTTTTGGGCGATTTGGTTTTGGGCGATTTGGTTTTGGGCGATTTTTCATGGAGCCGAAATTTACACATCAATACTGTACAAAATAATTCAACCAAATAGTTATACATACTATTGAAATGAGAAAAACTGATCATTCCTGTGTGTATGGAATTATAAAGTTTTTTTTGAAAGTGAAAATGAATTGTATTTTTTAATTGAACAACTGAAAGTAGAACATAGTAAAATGATGAGTCATTTAAAAATGCAAGCAGTAGTGAAACATATCTTACCTGTTATAGAATCTGGAGATTGCTTGTTATCAAAACTGAAAGATTTGAAAAGTATTTTTCAGCTTGTAAGAGGAGGAAGCTACATATGTAAAAGGCCAGATGATTCTAAGAGAATTTGGCTATTTTATTGTACTTTTTAAATCTAAAATAAAGTCAATATCCTACTAATATTAAAAATAAAAAAATTTGGTTTTTTTTAAATATATGGTACTTTGTTTGCGACTCGCTGACAAAGTCGCCGGTAAATGCTGGTAAAATTATATATAATTATAAATGGTTATATATAATTCTACAAAAATCACAAAAAACACTGCATAATTTTATATAATTGTATATCATTATACATAATTATATATAATTATATATAATTAAAAAAACATTGCATATAATTTTATATAATTATACATGTCTATATATGATTATACATAATTACATAAAATTATACAAAGTTAAAAAAACATTGCATATAATTTTATATAATCATATACATAATTAAATATGATTATATATAACTATACAAAAATCATAAAAAACATTATATATAATTCTATTTAATTATATATAATTATATATAATTATATATAATTATATATAATTATATAGAATTATATAATATTATACAAAATCATTATAAATAATTATATATAATTATATATGAATAATTCTATATAACTATATACGCATCATATATAATTCTATATAATTTTTCTAACCCGGGTAAAGACAAAACTAAAATTTGAAATTATTTTATTTTCATCAAAATAATTGCAATAGTAATTCCTTTCTTTTCTTAGTAAAATAATGTCCATGTACATTATTTCCTTGGACGTACTTGCATACTACCATAATTCAAGTATTCTCTGGTTCCAAAAATCGTAAAAATAATTTATAATACTGCTCGCGAAATATGATTTGTATTAAATTTAAATGTGATGGTTATTAAATTTAGATATTCGAATAATGACTCACTCGCCACCTTAAAGTTATCGGAAGTATATAAATAAAATTGTTGCATTACGTAGGATTTAGTAGTGTTATAAATTTTTTATTTTTATCTGAGCCAATTAGAAATCAAAGTTTAAATGTATTTACTTAAATTTATGATTCTTTTTAGAGATAAAGTTCCCTTAAAGTTAAGGCAGCCAAAAGTTTATAAGTAAAAAAAAACGATGCGGTACAAAATACTGTATTTATTCTTAGCACCAGCAATGTAATTTGATGTTTATTTTATATATTACAATTGCAAAAAATAAATGTATTTATATTGATCACATATCCTTTTTACTTGATACTTCAGTATACTATACAAATAGAAAATGTATGTTAATGGTTATGTGTATGTGTGTATCAAATTCACCAAAGAAAAAGTAATGTATTTTATTTGAACTTATCAAAATATAAACAGGGTAGTGACAGCCAAATCAAAGAGCATAACTGAAATAAATAACGATAGCACACAGAAAAAAATAGACAAGAATTATATTCAACAACACCATGCTATTGAAAAAAAAAATTAGTTTCAATAACATTTGTCACTAACTTAATGCAATATTTCGTTAGATGTATTTCTTTCCCATGCCGATTATATCTTTTATTTTCATATATATGAACTTAAAACACGTTTTATCTCAAAAAATAACTGGTAAATGGCTCAGCTGTATAGAGTACGCTTTACGTTAGGCAAGTCCTGGTTCGTATCCCACAGATGTTAACTTTCTCTTTAATGTATATATTTTTTCTTTTGGAATATTTTTGTTATCAATACAGCGGAATTCCTTATCACAGGAAACTTGGAAAAAAATATTGAATACCGGGTTTTTTGTTATCAAAAACGAAAGTTACTGCCTGTTCAACGATGTCGAGGGAAAACCTGAGCGATCGAAAGCCACTTTCTCGAAATCTATTTAATCTGGGTTCAACAATATTAACAGCTTTCATTTGCTTGCACTTACGTGTGTCAATGTTTCGCTCTTAACCTTCTTATACTCAAGCATACCGTCTGTGAGACCGTCTTATAGCATTTAAATTTCTTATTAACGAATAGCACGAGCCTATTGCAATTTTTGATAGCTTCATCATTCGCAATACACTTCAATTTAATGATGTTATAAAGTTTGTGCCTATAAGACAAGTGTGCGTTAGTAACAATAATTGGTCTGCGAGACCGACTTGAGTATTGGCGTAACAGTTTTCTGCAGGTTATATGCTGAACATATATTCTAATTCTGTGTTATTTTTAGATTTAGTTTATAATTTTTTAATTTCCTGTGCTATTTTCTTGGAATTATTACATTTTGGTTTGCATTATATAAATGGAAATATACTTTTTGATGTTTTTTATCTCTTAAGAATACTATTAGTCATATACAAAAAGAATTTTTTCTTTAAAACTTGTGTTTATATTACTAAAAACATATATTTCTAGGACTAAATAAGTTTTGTTGGCTCTGCAAACACTGGTCTAACAGACCGGGAGCGAGTATACGTCTTTTATATTTTGACGTGAGTATAGGAATGTTAAGTATTAAAAACTTACAATAATGCCATATTGCAAATTTCTAGTTTATTTGACGATTTTTATTAAAACACTTAAAATACTACTAAATTGTTTGAAGAAAAATACAACCAAACATAACGACAAGAGCCCATTGTAAGGTACTCGCAGTTGTACAGTAAATTTTTATAATTTTCTAATACAAACTCTATTTTTGTTGTATAGGTGCGACTATCTTGGATGATGGGTCTTAAACAAAAAAGAAAACAGAAATTTTGAATGTGTTAGTGGCTTTTATTTTGTTTAGAAAAATCATGAGTATATCCATAAATAATAATAAAAATTAATAAGAATGATAAAAAATATTGTAATAAAGAGAGATATTACGAGTTTTAAAAATTGTATGGACTTTTATGCAAAACTTTTTCAGTCGCAAGCAACACATTAATTGAGTGATTTTGATATTATGTTCGTATTGCGTCGACATTGTTGAATCGGGTATCGTATGAAACCACTTGCGTTTTCTTTCTACTTGTCGCTCGAGTCATCGTTTGTATAGAAACATATTTATGACTTTCGTCATGAACGCAAATCAGTGTTCTTTCGCTTAGAATGCGCATAAGCATCTTCTTTTGACATCGTTGAACATTGCAGTTATTTTTTTCTGTGTACGTAAAAATAACTAAAATTTTGTTGTGAAAAATAACATTATTTATGTTTAGTTTGACTCATTGCTGAGTTCGCTGTCAAAATTTATTTAATTTAAGCTCAATATCTTATTGAAAGCAATAGTTGAAAAAAATCTATTCGTAAAAAATAAAAAGCGATACATCAAAATCAAAGAATAGACATACATACATACAAGCGACGTACATACTAGTGATGTTACGAATATTCTTATTTGTACTACCCATATTCAAGCGAATATTTTGAGAATATTTTGGAAGCACTTTCAAAAAAAAAACATAATTGTAAAAAAATACATAAAATGAACTAATAACTATTCATCTTTAATAATATTTATTTAAATACAACTTGTTCTTTAACTTAAATTAATAATCTGCATTAGAAAAAACTTTTGTTTCATATCATGTTAAATTAATAATCAAGTCTCAAAAAAGTTATGTTGAACTTTCAAAAACAAAAGCTTTGAAGCCATTACAACTTGTTCAGCTTAAGAAGGAACTGCTATTCTATTGTGTGCCCTTACTCTAATGAAGCGGTAAGAAAAAGGCACTAAGTATTAAAACAAATTGTTTAATATGTCTGCATTAAATATTGTAAAATTCAAGATGGCAAAGAAGATAAAAATATCATAAAAGAAAAATTTACGATATAAAATTTATCATGATATTACCAGTAAAATCATACAAAAAAAGTCTAGCCTTGAATATAACGTTATTTTTTAAATTAAATGAAATTTATTTGCTGGTGTTTAAGCATTTCATTGGTGTATTTCATTGGTGGTTTACCAAATCGTCAGTACACTTCAAACACAATTTTGAACAGTTACAAATCCTTTATCTTATATACAAACTTTCAAAAACCATTTGAGAATTCACAAATATGTAAATGATTTTAAAAAATAAGCATAGGAGGTTCTGAAAATTATACAATACCCACCAAATAATTTATATTCGATACGAATTTATTTTATTTTTCTACATTTTTATACAATTAGAAATCAATTGTATAACAATAAAAGTATTTAAAAGGCAAAACGAAAAATAAAATTCAAATTAATCCTTTAAGAAATTTGTTATTTAACATATTGTCATAATCTTATTTTAAATGAAATTTCATTAAGGGTTTGTTTGTGTTTAAAAAAAATATAAAAAAAAATCGGGAAAAAAGTTTAAAATGTCGTTGTTGAACTAATTCGGTTAAATTTATTCTAAAAAATAATTTAACTGATCAATTATACGCCTTAATTGCGCAATCTAGAAAATTTACCCAATTAAGGCCTTAACTGAGCTCAATTTGCCATACAAGGCTTCAATTAATAAACTGAGTAATTAGTACTTAGTTATTTCATAAATTGAGTAAAGTTCGAAATGCAACTCTTTGTGACATGTATGTTTACTGCGAAGTATGTTCAGTGAGAAACAAAAATTGTATACAGTGGCAAGCCCATGGTGTAATAAGTATACAGATGGCAGTATAACGTCAGATGATTATTTTTTGCTCTTGTAATTTTGTGCAAAAGCTACGTCAAACACATGAACTTTCTTGACAACCATTATATAGTTTTTGTTTTATTGTTGTATTCGTTTCCCTTATGTGGCCACCTGTACACTAGTTACACCATTGGCAAGTCAAATGCTAATTAAATATGATTAATTTACTATGTGTGAACACTAAATTTAGTTGCTCAATTAAAATTAAATTGTATCAATTCACTCTTCTTTCACGCAAAGAAAAATCATGGTTGAGACAACCATAATCTAGGAGCAACACACTATGATTGAACGATATGATTGGAGTCAAATCATACTATTATGATAATATATCTGTTCTATATATAACACTGTTGTCTTATATAACAACAATATGATTCGCACAACCTAATGTTTAATGGAATGTATATATACTATGATTTAAAATAATCACATTATATTTGTATATGAAAATATCATGATTCTAAATAACCATATATATGTTATTTTCTTAATCATATTTTGAGTAAAAAATGACAGCAGCTAAAAATATATGTATCTTTGAAATTAAACATTTTATTTTATGTTTTGAAATTGAAATAAATGGTATTATCTATTTTCACATAGACACATAGTTACTGATACACGTTTATTTATAATCGAGCATTTTCTGATAATTCTTTCGTTTTGAAAATGGAATCTTCCAGCGCACTTATTTCAGCTTTTCAGTTAATTGTTATGTGTCAGATGTTTCAGATATTTTACCCGAACTACGAATGCACTAAATTGTCCGATTAAAAGAACACTGTCTTGCGCTTTTGAAAAATTTCAATTGTAAAAGGAAATGGTTTTCAGAACAAGGACGAATATTAATTGCTAGCTTTTATCTGTTTTGGTTATTTATAATTTATGTTACAAAAATGAACCAACAGCTCTCAAATAAAACAAAAAAACTAACAAAAAAGCCTTCAACCAAGAGATGGAACAAAAACTTTTTTGGAAGCAGAGAGCCATGTGTCTTTTGTAACCATAGCTTGATTGTAAACAAACTGCTTTAAAATAGTATGGACAAGAGCAATATTTTATTGTTATAGAAGCATACTGTTGTTGAATTTTGAAATATACCATGATTGTAGCTAGAATTTTTTTTAACAATAAATTCAACCATGTTGCAATTAATATAAATGCTACTAATGTTGTGATTAAATGTAAGCATTAGTTTTTTGTCCTAAACTAATTAAGATTCACAATTATTTAAAACAATAATAACATATTTGCCACAACCATCGGGAAACATGTTGATGCAACCATACCGCAACCATATCTTTTCTCTGCATGTTGAATTAATCACCTTTTTAAGTACAACCGAATGCAATATGGGACTGAATTTCTACTATGTGACCCCTCTTGCGCTGAAGGCAGGATTCGCCCTTGAAACAGTGTTCATTAATACTTCACTTAACAGAAGAACAAATTACAATATGGTAGCGGGAAGTGATAAAGCAACGAGAAGTGAAAACACATGGCCGATTGATGGTCAGAGCTTGAACGGGTTCACCACGTCGGAACTGTTCTCCCCATAACTGCTAAGATCCACCGCACCGATAGACTGAGTATGTGGTACGCTTGTCCTGTTCTGGAGCGGTTCAAGCAGTCAACAGTTGTGCTGCACCTATTTGATGGTTCCACAACAAGTGGAGTATTTTTGGGGAACATTAAAAACTCTCCGTCCAGCGCGCTGGATGGTTAGGAGAAGGAATGCGCGCCAGCTAAACATATCCTTAATCTAAATTGAACCTGAATGTGGTGGCCCCGTAAGGCTCATAATCTTAGTTAGTTCAGTTTTTCTGTCCTTTATAAAAATTGTTAATTTCAGGATATATGGGAAGAACTCGAATCCTTGCTCTGATATCCTGTAAATGGTTAGTATTTTTATCTTTTATGAATATAAAGCAGTGTGTAAAATTTAATCGTTGAGCAATAAATAGCTCCTATTTATGACCGCTCGTTTTATGAAATGACTACACTGTGTGTAAGAAGAAAGAACTTAAATTTAGAATGAGTTTTTCCTTTCTGTGTACTGATGGCAGAGTTATTCGATATAAGGAAGCAAGAGACAAATTTATTTCTATTTGCAATAATTTTTTCCAATGCTCTATACTCTTTTATATATATCCATTGGTACTTGATAAGAAGTTAATCAAATAAATGGAAACTGTGACAAAATATTACTCATAAATAAGTAACAAATATAACATTTGATTTTTAGTTAAATAAATACTTGGATGACATCAAAAAAGACTGATGCCTTTTCTTAAGTAGTGTTTATTGTAGTTTTCTTTGTATGTTAAAAAACAAAATACGAAAACACCCAAATTTTCGTATGTATTATTTATAATATAATCAATAACATAATACTAATGCTGTCATAAAAATAACATCTGTTTTAATATTGATATTTCTATTATTTTGTCTTTCATTTAGTAATTATTTCACTCAAATTTTTTTTTAATAATAACAAGTAAATATCTGAGAAAACAATAGAAACATATAATTACCTAAAGCACAGAATGCCGAAACTAACAAAAAATTCGATTGAAAATTTCTATGAAATTCGATATATTTCACCAACATACATCCGTAAAAAATAAAATCTGATTTTTCTAAATAGCAATTTCGATAAGATAAGCAAATAGAAAAAAGACCTGACCAATTACATTATATAGCAAGTTTTTTGTTTTCCCTCTAAAATTATGAAAATGTTAGCAAGGGCATTTTGCATTTCAGGCAATGGCATGCGGACATAGATATAGCCATTAGCTATCATTTTAACGATCAAATGCGTGTAAATGTATGTATACTACCAACGGGTATAAAACGGCTGAATATCACTACTAAAAAGTGAATTACTGTACAGCCGATCTGTAGCTAAGGCATCGTTTGAGTAGTTTTTAATTCTCCAAAATGATATAATTTGCGGTTTCAGTAGCAATAGTATGGAGTAATACACACCAAAGGATTTTGAAGTCTACCGGTGTTGTGTTGGGCTGGGAAGCGCTGCACAGTGGTCTGAAAAATCATTCTAGCACAAGATAAATCAAAAAAAAATTTTGTTTCGAATGCTAATGATCATTACAGAGATTTATTGTCAAATGGTTAAATTAACTTTTTTCAACCATTATTTATCCAAGAAGGTCACAACCTGTTGTTGTTAATTATAATCTCTTATTTGTTTGCTTCTCTTAGTTCAATAATTGTGATCGTTGTTATGTTATTGTCTTTTTTTTACTAATAAACTCAAAATAATAAATAGCTTACACATTTTTATTTATTGAAATTACTTAGTTTATAAAAAAAAATTTATTAATCGGTTAACCGACTAAGGCAGGAGCCCGATTAATAGAATACCCTAGTTGTTATATTGTCGAAAAATGTATTAGGTATGTCGTATTTTGCTACGAATAATTATTTGAAATTGGTCTTATTTGAAAGAACAGTGAGCTTACTTTTTGCTCATGTATAGAATGTTTGTACAGAATTGTTTTAAGAGATAAAATTTTTTTCCATGTGAACCCAATTCAAAATGGAAAAATTGCTCATAACTTTTAATTTCTTCCTGCGATTATTATAATTTTTTGTTTTTTGTTTTTGGTGGTGTATTTTTTCGCAAAAATCATTCCCAGAACAACTGCGAAAGCAAATGTAACGCTCCATACAGAAATATGTTAAATAATCAAAAAATATAATGTTATTTAAGGAGCCATTGATTGACGCGAAAACTATAATAAAAATCTTCTCATATTTCATTAAGTTACATTGGTAAACAAAAAAAAAAACCCAAAAAAATATGTACGTTTAGAATGAGAACCAGCCATATACTATTAATTTTGCATTAATTAATTAAAATGTGAATTTAGATTCATTCTTAATATATTTAAGCTCAAACAATTTTGATTTGCTAAACATTTTCTTGCAAGTTTTCTATTTGGTACTAAAAAACTTTATACCAAATAGTAACAAAAATGCAATACTGCTGAATGAAAAAAATGGTTGAAAACTTCAATAAATTTCAACACACATACATATGTCAACAAAATTAAGAAAGTATTTTATTTGAATTGGCTCTCTCAAGTTTGTTGAATACAAACAGCGTTACCAGAAGCTTTTCGAAGAAAATCATAATTTGACGAATTAAAAATCATATTTTGATATAAAAAATCATCACAAATTCGTATTCCTAAGTTGAACAATGAGAGGTTTATAGCAAACTAAAACAAAATCAGTTCTTTAATATGATATGATATCCTTCATGTCATCTTTTAGATGGGAGGGTTATTACTTTCTTGGCAACCAATATTAAAGAGATTCTTGTACATTTTAAAATTGTATGTAATAGCAAAAATTTTTGAAAAAGTTTGAAAGTCGGGAGCAATCAGCGAAGTATATAAAATATCGCCATGACTGTAAGAACATATACAAATGCGACAAAATAACTTCCACGAGAAATAAAATCGGACCAGTGCATGTATCCAAAAAAAAAATATTTTTCGTCCTTGAAATAAAAATCTGTGGTATATACAAACTTTAATTCATAAATCCGTGCACAGTATATTGCCTATCACATACAGATTTTTTAATTGGCATGACTAATATTTTCACTAGGTACATCAGTATATTTTACCATAACTAGAGAATGGTTTGTCCAAATCGAATCAATAATGCACCAAAATATACAGAATAAATTACCTTTAAGTCATTCATATTTATTTATTTTTATTTCCTACTGTTTCGGAGTTATTCAGAAATTTTTCGTTTTGAAAAAGTCATGAAAAAATTAAGAGGGATGCTAAGTATATTAGGAATATTATAAGCCAAAAACCTTTAAAATCGACAGACAAATGTTGATTTTATTTACAATTAGGTGAGAGAACTAATTGAAATATTCCTGTTGTATGGAAATTGTGATTTTTATCACTTAATTGTGAATAAAATCAAAATTTTGCCATCGATTTTCATGCTTCACGGCTTATTTTATGTCTAGTTAGCTGTCAGACTAATGAAAAAATTGTAAATGTCTGCAGTTTTAATTTCTTTTATGAGTTTTTGAAAACAATAAAATTAATTGTTCCAAAAAAATTTCGCCGGTAATTTCTGAATAACTCCGAAATAGTTGGAAATATAAAACAATAATATGTATGACTTAAGGGAATTTGAATACGCATCTTTTGGTGGCTTATTTATTCTAATCGGATAGTCCGTTCTCGAGTTAGGGTGCTATTGGAAATATTAGTCATGCCCATTTAAGAAATCTGCACATGATAGAAAAATACTGAAAACAGAGTTGAATTTGGCGCATTAAACTTTGAATATCCCACAACATTTTTTAACATCCAACATGATTGACAGTTTTGTCATTCAAAACTATCTTTCAAAACTGATGAATTTCCGACTGTCATTCAAGTTCGATAGCTGTACCCCGCTTTATACATTAAAATTCCCTAAAACCGAAAAAGAACTAACCAAAGTCGAAAACAGGGAAATATAGTCAAAAATTCAAAATACTTTATTAAGAGAAAGTACAACCCAGTTAATACAATGCACTACCATAAACTTTTATGTTAAATACTTTTATTAATTGATCCACACAACTTTTATTAATTGATCCAAACAACTACAAAACGTAATGAATGATATATATCAATAACTATGTATATATCATCACAGAATATGCAGAAAGCCCTATTTAACATTTTATAAATTTTACAGGAGAACCATAAAACTTATTTAAATAAAAAAAAATGTTGACACTTGGTGCAAAATTTTACAATAAATATATAAATTTGTTGGGTCCTCTTTTACTTATATGTAATGTAAAATTTTGCACTAGTTATCATAATTTGCGAGAAAATAAATCATCCTTTCGGGAAAAAAATCATCAAATCATATTCTGGTTTAAAAATCATCAAAAATATGATAAAATCATCATTCTGGCAACGCTGAATACAAAAGACGTAAACGTGTGTAGAGAGTTTTTAAATTACCCTCTAGTCAGCCAAGAACCATATGTCTCTATGTCAACTCTATTTTCTCTAGCGACAATTGCACTACAACTTTCCTTTTATGAGCGAATAGAGATACGTTAGAGACAACAGTTCTAGTATATTTCTGGTGACATTGTCAACGAAAGCGTCAATAGTTTGTTTTCTTTTTTTATTATTATGTGCAGTCAATAGCAGAGTTGCAAGCCGATCGGCGGCTAGCCGCTGCCGCTGCCGCTTCTAATTGAATGCTTCAATTTAAACAAATGTTTTTAGTAGAATAATATAATTTTTTAACCGAAAATATATACAGACGTACATATATACTTTTTCAATTTTTTTGAATTTCAATTGATATTTTTTTAAACTGAATTAATTTTTTTAAATGAATTGAAAATTTTTTAATTTCGAATAAAAATTTTTAATTTCAATTGATATGTTTTAAGCTATAACCGGAAAAGGTATATAAATTTTAAAAATATGTCTGCCTAAATAATTTAAAAATAATTTATTTAATTTTTTATATAAAAAATAATATTAAAAATATATATGTGTTTAAGTGTATTCCCCTAACCATTATAAAATTGTACTAGTGTATCTTTGGTTCAAATGTCTCCATTTGGTCGCAAAATAACTACATCGTCAATAGTGCTAAAGTCTATTGGTAGATTTTCAATGACAATCCTATGTTATATGTCAATATGCGATTACATTGGCTTACCAGGGGTAACCCGGTCAGTAGTAGTATTGACAATGTCACTAGTAAATCATTACAATTTCACTATCGGCATCGAGCGAGGAAATATCAATATTGTAGACTAGAGTCCCTAAAATTTACTAGTGCACCTTTGGTGCCAATGTCTCCATGTGGTCCCAAAAGAACTACTTAGGCAGTAGTACTTTAGTCAACTGGTGGATTTTCAATGACAAGCTAATGTTAAATGTCAATAGATGATTACATTGACTGGGGTACACCTGGTCAGTAGTACTACTGACAATGTCACTAGCAAATCATTACAATTTCACTATTCGCATTTCCTGCACGGTATTTACCCTGCGGAAAATTTGGTGACAAATGATCCAAAAGTACTCGTCCTATGACTTGAGAGAATGAGACTGGTGCCAAAAATAAGGAGTAGGGAATGGTGAAAAAATACATATTGTAGAAATGGTCACACATTAACCATTTTCAGTAAATTTATTTGGTACTCCGGCTAGTATTGTAGTAAACGGCACAGAGCAAATTCGATGCACCTGGATCTAAGGCCTAGCACATAGTATCTATATAACATTAAATGTCTTCCTTCAATGAGACTGCCTGCCACTCAGGAACCTGTTCCGTAACTATATTCAGATATTAACTCCAGCTTAACTGGTATTTATAACATTCAAATATAAGTTCCCCTGTGGTGGAGTGAGTAGTGTTCTAGCATATCATGCCGGAGGTTGTCGGTTCGAATCCTATCAAAGACACCGCTTAAAAATAAAATACAATTTCTATTCGGATTTGTAACAATAAAAAAATAAATTCATTGATATTTACAACTGAATTTTGCAATAATATTTATATATAATCTATATTATTCTACACCGATTAGGACTCCGTAAGATAGTTCAGAGACAAGTTACGAGGTGCATACAAAGCATCAATTAACCATCCCCACGTAAAAGAGGCTGGTCCGCTTCATAGAAAGTGTTAGAACTCGGACTGGTCCCTATCACCTGGGGATCGGTCACGTGGCTTATTTTGTGTCAGCTCCATTTACCGTAGGGTATTGACAGGGCGAGAGTTAACTATCTACATATTTATGTCTTTGAATTTTATTTTTTTTTTATTTTCTAATATTCTAGTACAAAATTTAAATAAATTTATTTAATAAATTTTAGTTTTTACGAGTTTTAGCTTTTTCTATGCCGGAGATTTCATTAAAGCCTTATGTGTTGTCTTTTGGTAGAATTTAAAATTCTAAGGTTCTGAACTTGCTTACAAAATAAATTAGATCAGTTTTTTAGTTAAACATTTTTATTTGGTTTCCCCATTACATAATCCAGCAAGTTCGAGTCCTTATATTTCAGCATTTTTTTTTCGGTTATATGTATTTATTTATTGTATCTTCAATAAAATTGAACTAACAATAAGTAATCAAATCTTAATTCTAAAATTTTAAATTTTTAAGTCCAGCCAGTGCCAGACAAAAATATTTGTTTCAGCGGTTGGTTGTTTGGTTATTTACGTCTCTCGTGTTCGGCTGAGAGCAAGAGTGTCCCTCCTTCTCAGCCGAGTGTAGCCTCTAAAGTTAATGATGTTTCGGGCTAGGGGATTTGGGTGCAACTCAAGTCTTTTTATGTAGCTTGTCACGTGTTTAGAAAACACTGTCTTAACCGGCGGCACATCTAGGTCTTTATGAATTCGCTTGTTTCTGACATACCATGGGGCTGCTGTAATCGTACGGAGTATTTTATTTTGTTGCCTTTGAATTTTTTCTACATTTGATACCGAGGCAGTGCCCCATAACTGGATTCCGTAGGACCATATTGGTTTTAGAATGGAGTTGTATAGAAGAAGTTTACAATCTAGGCTTAGAGTAGAGTCCCTTCCAATGAGACAATTCATTCGAGCTGCTTTTAATTTCATTTGGGTCACCTTTGCATTTATGAGTGACTTCCATGTTAGACGACGATCAAGATGAACACCGAGATATTTTACTTCAGTGTGTTGAGGTATAGTTTGGTTATTTATTTGTATAGGTGGGCAGGTTTCTTTGCACAATGTAAAAGTAATGTGTAAACATTTTTGTTCGTTAATTTTTATCCGCCATTGTTTTAGCCATTGTTCCAACTGGGGTATATAATCTAGCAAATTGCGGGTGGCTTCGTGATAGCTTTTGTGAACACTTAGAAAAGCTGTATCATCAGCGAATGTTGATATGTGTATGTTACTGCTTACCGGCAAGTCAGAGGCATATATCAGATATAATACAGGACCGAGGATGCTGCCTTGAGGAACTCCGGCTTCAATGGGTTGCGGAGGGCTTTGAAAATTACCTTCTTTAACAACAAATTTTCGCTCAGTTAAGTAGCTTTCTAAAAGTTTAAGGATGTTTTTAGGGTAGGTTTTGCTTTAGTTTATGTATTAAACCTGCGTGCCATACTTTATCAAATGCCTGAGAAACATCGATGAAGAGCGCAGAACAATATTTATTTTCTTCGAAGGTTTTTCTAACCACGTTCACGAGTCTATGTGTTTGTTCAATCGTACTATGTTGTCTCCTAAAACCGAATTGGTGGTCTGGAAAGCATCCAGTACGATTCAGTATGGGTGTTAGCTTACTCATAAGTAGCTTTTCAAATAGTTTTGACATGTTAGACAACAGGCTTATAGGCCTATAGGACTCCACCTTCGTATGATCTTTGCCTGGTTTAGGTATCATGGTAATCAGCGAAACCTTCCATTCTGCGGGATAGCATTTGAGGCGCAAAATACTGTTAAAAATAAATAGAATTATCCGTTTTGCAGTATAGGGTAGCTCTAAGAGCATTTTATTGCTTATTTTATCAGCGCCTGGGGCTTTTTTCGAGTTTAAGCCGGCAATATAGTGTTCAATCTCACGAATGTTGAACCTCAAAGTAACATCTGGTATAGCGAGGACTGGTGGCAGCTCAACTATAGTATCAGACGTATTTGGAGTAAATACTTTCTGCAAGTAGTTTACAAACAGAGTACCTTTTTCAGCGTCAGTTCTTGCCCAGTCTCCATTCGAAGCTCGCAATGGAGGCTTATATATCACTGGTCTTTTAAGGCCTCGGGCTGCTCTCCATAGCGAATAATCTGTTTGAGGTGTTGCGTCGAGCCCATTTAGAAAGTTTTGAAGAGAAGCGGTTTTTTGATATTCTAGTAGAGTTTTCAGCTGTTTAGTACATTCCTTCAGCCTAGATTTTAGCTGAGGGGATCTGTAGCGTTGCCATTCTCTACGAACTCTTCTTTTTTCGGATAAAAGCCGTTCTACATCTGCTGAAAAAATTTTATTATATCTCACCTGAAGCATTTAGAGCAGCTTGCTTAAGGTTTGCCTCAAACATTCTAATAGAGTCATCTATGTCAGCAGGCGTTTTTAATGGAATATTTTCTGGGCAATGAGCACTCAAATATTTTTTGTATTTCAACCAATTTATACGTGTGGTTGTCATCGTTAAATCACAAGTGGGTGAATATGTTGTATGTGAATATATAGTGACAATAGTTGGTGAGTGATCTGAAGACAAATCTAAAGATGCTTCAACTTGGATCATTTCGTTGGGCACAACCTTTACTACTCCAAAATCAATAACATCAGGTATTTTTCGGCGATCTGTTGGCCAGTAAGTTGGCTGCCCACTTGATATAACATTTAACCGCATTTTTGAAATTGTGTCAAACAAAACGCGACCCTTCAGCATGACACAGGCCTGCGAAATAATATTTCTTGTGAGTTTTTTCCTCAAACTGTAATTATTTGTTATTATTGTCGTAAACGTAACGGGAAACGATATTGATATGATTCATAGCACGTCACATTTACTACGCTACATTTGTGTTTTTTGATGTATACTTCTCTTTAAAGCGGCATGCAGAGCCAAAAGCTGATTCGATAAAAAAAATGATATCTTGTTTGAAAGGCTACTAAATTATGCATCGAATGCTTTGATCGGATAAAAAATGCCTGAGTTATAGTGGATCGAAGATAAGATTTTATTAAATTTTTAACGTTTTTCACCAATTTTTGTATATTCGGAAACAGTTTTTTTGCCACAAATAACAAAAAAAAAATACTTATCTTTATAATTTTATTGAATAGTTTGCTTAATTACGAAACTTTTAAGCTTTAATATACCCAAATCGGATTAAAGCTAAAAATGCTATAATCAAAAAACGAAAACGCAGGCATTAAAATTTACTATCAAATTCTGTATGTAATATATATTTTTTTTATTTTTCTTTATTTAGTATATTTTTTAGTAAATTTAAATGCTAATCTATTCGTTTTACCATTATAACATTTTTAGTTTCATGGCATAAAATTTTTGTAATCGAATGAACTATTCAATAAAATTGTAAAACTAAGGATTTTTTATTGTTTGTGGTACAAAGCAGAGAATGACATTAAGTACTTAAAATAAATATAATTAATTATTTAGTAAGTGTGTATACTCATAAATGTTGCACAAATAATTCGTACGCACACATATTTGCTTCCAAACAACTATACGTATATTCGATTCCAACACACAAATGCATCTCTACTTCATATATGCAAAAAACTTAAATACTCTACAACTATAAATAGAAAGGCACATGCGTATTGGTAGTACTGAGTGTTCGTCATACTTGTATTTAAGGTATGGTCATCACACTTGGCCGCTGCGAATTTACATAGACGTTCACCATTTGTGGATGTTGTATCGTGTAGGAAGTGCCTACCAGCCACATCCTTTGTAAAATCTTCTTTGCCAATTTTCGCGTTGAGGTCAACGAGAAAAATTAATGTGTCATATGATCCGATATTAGTACAAGTGGTTTCTAACTCTATGTAGAAACTGTGCTTTATAATATCATCAGCAACCTCGGAGGGGGCGTAAACAGAGAGGAGGGAAATATTGTTATATTTCCCCTATATTCGAAGAATGCAGATTCTATATGATATTGGTGTGAAGCTGATTATAGAAATAAATGTCCTTTTTGTAACCATAAATCGAACTCCTTTTGACCGCTGCTTGCTAGGGCCATTATAAAAAAGCGATAATTTTGCTTTTTAATTTCACCTGAATCTTTCCAGCGGACTTCTTGCGCTCCGAGGATTTCAATCCTCTACTTTTGAGGTTGTAGATTAAGTTCCGCCATTACACCAGCTGTAAGCATGGCTCTAACGTTCCATGTTCCGAGTATCAAATCATTAATCCTTTAACGCTGCGAAGGCCCGTTGCCATGTATATCCATTATTATTACAGGCCCTGAAGAACGTTATGTAGAGGTAATTACAGGTTCCATTTTCTAAGGTGGGTTGTAAGCCCAACGCTTAACCCCCGTTTTGGCCGACCAATATCCCTGTGTCGTCTGCTATCCTGAAACGGGTTCCCACTGGGGTTGGATACCCAATCTTTCACCAGGTTGCTCTGGAGATCGGGGTCTACCGCGAGAAGGTGACACTAGGACTTGAACAGGAGAGGCTATGTAAAGCCGGTCGCTTCATGTATTTTGCATTCACCGCCCATTTAGGCACCCGTAACCGTACCTTTAGTGTATTTTTATACTTAGAGTATGGATATATAGCCGAATTAAATAAGGCCTCGTTACTCTTACGTAACCGTAGACATTACAAATCAGCTGATCCGTATCCCTTATGAAACTTTGGTGTAAATAGGTACTTTTTCGTAAACGTGTCGTTGCGTTGCTGACGAGCCTGATACAATTTGACTCTCTGTCCATTTTTCAGCTGTTCTTTGTTTATATTATCGCTTACAAACAATGTTGCCAACAAAAGTTTTATATGTGTATTTTTGTGTTTATTATTTTCAACTTTTAAGCATTCTTAAATTAAAAATTATAAATTATGGCAAAATTATTGATGTTTTATGCAACAAATCTATTGATTATGAAAAAAGTAATTATCATAATTGTTTTTTAATGTATAACTTAAGAGTTATATTACTTTACATATATTTGAAAACTTCTACATTAAAAATATAGTCACCTTAAATGCAAACGAAAGTAACTACGCAAAAATTTTAATATGATTCAAATTGAGTTTTTGATTGCTTATGGTTCGTTTTTATTAACTTCATGAAATTTAAAAGGATGTAACTACCTGTGCATATATATTTTTAATGCAAAAAGGCGTATGAAAAACATAAAAACACATGTAAATTGTGAGGTTGTTCTTCGTGTTTTTTTTTTATTTACAAAATTCTAATAAGCTTAAAATTTTAATTTATTTGCTTCTCCTGAAAAAAATTAAAGTGTAGTTACATCTGTTTGCGTTTATAAACCGGAACTTTTTACTTAAATACAAGAGTATATTTACAAGTCCTGGGGAAATAGGAAAATAACCTATTTTTTTAAACTAAGACTTTTGAACTGTCGATCTTCAAATAACACTATATAAGCGCATTTTCAGTTAATTATCTCTATCGAAAAAAATGTAAGAATGTACAAAGAATATACAAAAAAACAAAGGCAAAACAATATTTTAATTATATAATTGGAAACATAAATAAATTAAAACCGATTGTAAATTAAAAGCGCATTTTTAATGCGCTTTAAGTCAATGCGTGAGACAACACTGTTTACGTATTTTAAGTAACTAACTCTCAGTTGTTGACTCAGTAATTAAATATTTATTTAGTTAATTTTCATATAAATTCAAATTGTAATTAAATACAACTTCTGTTTTTCAGTCGTATTTAGTTGGTCTTATTTAATTGTGACAAAAATATGGTAGCACCATAAAATACCACAAATTTCTCCTAAATTTCCCAAAAACAAAACAGCTGTTCAACATAAACAAAAAAACCCAAAAAATCCATTTTTTTTATTCAGGAAATAAGAAGAATGTAGAGTTTCTGCAATGTTTTAAAATAATAAAAACAGATTAAAATATCACAAATAGATGAATATAGACAAAGAAAGCCCAAATTCCTCGACAACAAAAGTTGACTTGTTAGCGGCCACAATTTTTTGTTTCCACAAGAACAAGATGCAATCAAAATCATATAGTAATTTATAAAATTTAATCGAATTTATATGTACAAGACTGGAGATATAAATATGATCTATAGATATGAATTTTCTATTTAAAAAGAAATTGAGTCTAAAAACCATTTAAATATTAAGTCAAAAACTGGACGTAACAAAATGTATAGCAGTCTAAATTATTATTCCATTTACAAAAGTGAAAAAAACATGCACATTTGCAAGACAAAAGGATTAGTGAATATGACGCGATGGATTTTCCCGTAATTAGTGTGTTTGAAATAAAAAAAAATCTGAAGCCAAAATCTGTGAATAACCTGATCAATATATTTCAAGGCTTGGTGTTAAATAACAGATTAGTTTCAGCGTTACTTAATAAGGATCCTTATAATTAGTATTGTTAGAATATTTTAATTTGTGTAATTATAATAATAAAGGTGAGTTGTTTTATATGTATATACATACATATGTATGTATGCATAATTGATCTCTGTATTTCTAAATGTAATATAAACTTACGAAACTTTGAAGAAAATAAATGACTTAAAATAATATTTAAATTTTTTTCGTAGACTTTGCAAACAAAAATCGTTAGAGACCTAATATTTTGTAATATGTAAAGTGATAAATGTGTTTCGAGTAAATATATGTATTACATATACAAATGTTTTTGGCAGTCAATCATTATTAAATCGCACTTGCCATCCCTGTCATGCAATCTGATGAACAACAAATAAAATACTCCTGTATGTACTCATGTGTATCCGGTAAATACTTAAAGTATTTTTATAAGTATGATAAGCTGATACAGAGTATAATTTTACTTGTAGTACCTTGTACTGCATAATTTAAGGAATCTATTTGCATATAAGAGTTGGTTGTTCATATTTATACGTATTCGGCTTAAACTTGATGAGCACTTTTGCATATGAGTATGGTTTTTATTTTTAATTGTACGCATTTATAGTTGTTTGACATACAATACTCAAAGTGTACTTAAAACTACACTTTTGTCATTCTCTGGTACAAAACCGCTTCCGAACGTACAAAAAATGATGAAAAACGTTAAAAATTTCATAAAATCTTAACATTGATCCATTATAATCCAACCAATTTTTATTAAAGCCAATGACGCGTAATTTAGCAGCCTTTCAAACAAGGTATCACTGGCTTTTATTGAACTAGCGTTTGACACTAGATGACTCTTGAAAGAGAAGTATACATCGAAATATACAAATGTGTCGTTATCTAATAAATTTGACATGGTCGATTTTCTAAAATTTATTTTTCAAAAATGATGGTAGTCAAAAAGTTGTGCTTTTGTCAGATATTAACAATGATATTTACAAAAACTGGCAATTATAATGGTTTGCTTGGTAAATAGCCATTTTGAATTCGAGATATTTTTATGTATGGGAGCCTGCTTGAGGAACTGAGATGAACGATAGATATATTTCGAAAAAGTGTTCAAATTAAGAAACTAAGAAAGAAGGGGGTCGACCACACATTTGACCCATCTAAGGTCCTCCTAGGAGCTTCAGGAGCCAAATTAACAATTTCTTTAAACCATGATATATTATATTATATTAAGCTAGTTTTTGACACCCATTATTTTTGAAAAAAAGAAATTTTTATTTGTAATATATAGTCCAACATCTACATATTTTATATCGCAGACCTGTGCTATTAGTAAAAAAAAATATTCCTACAATTGAGCGATAATTTCGTTTATTCACTCACGCAACCATCTCCATGAAGAATGAAGATACTTTGACAACAAAAATTAAAATATCATCTGGTCCATCAAATTTAAAATATAGTGTAATTTAAGACTTTTTAAAACAATAATAAAAAATATCTGAACACATACATTTTAACAGAATCTCATTTTTATACGCTGAAGTAGCCGTACATAAAGACTCCATCCTGAAAGTACAGAGTTTTAAATATCAAATTAAAATAAATTATTTTTTTCTGTTAAATTAAAATTGTTTCACTTTTTATGAAAACTATAATAATAATTACATAATGCAACAGTGGAAAAATACACGGACTTGGCAGTTTGATTTTATAAATCAAATTCCTAATTTTTCAAACCAAATTTGGCATTTTAAAATCTAAATCAAGCTTTTTGAATCAAATTCATTTGATTTTTAAAATGCGAAAAATCCCTTAAAGAAGATATTTGCGATCTTAATTTTTACCTAAAGAGATTTTACACACTAAAATTTTGGACAACGTATGAACTGCTGTTATATATTCGTTTTTTAACCCAGTATTTAAAGTTGGTTCACTTAACCGTAGAGTGATTCTTGGAACAAAAATGTTCCATTCGAATTTTGTTTTACTCTTTGTTTTTTTGTCAGTGAAGATTGTGTTTCAATATTTAACGACTTTGTAGCTGCATCATGAGTAATTGGGTTTTTGAATTATTTAGAAAATGTATTGCAACGTTTTGTTGTAATTTCACAACTTCATAATGCGATCCTGTGGTACAAAAATGGTCCGTCGTCTGTGCCAGAGAGCTTTTGGTCGCTACTGCCGTTATAGCAAATACAAAGCAAATAAATAAAAACGCCAAACATTTTGTTTTTGTAAATTCATATTACGATGTCAAAAATGAAACAGTTTTGTGCACGAGCAAATACAAACCACATGTTATATATGGCGAATCCACCCGTATTTGGGAAAAGGAGTAAGTGGAATCTCAGATAAAATCAAGGAGAGCGGGTGGTTCTCGATTTCACAGAAGGTCTAAAAAGTCATAAATAACATGTTTTTTGTTTGTACTTGTAAATAAAATTAAGAAAAATTAATATATTGTCTTGAAATTTACATATGGAACAAAAATGTACCAAAGGATGGAATTCTAAATTTTTTTAGGATCAATTTACGGTTATGTCTTCTTTCTCGTTCTGTGTAGTCGAAAATTCTTTGAATGCTATGATTTTATATATGATAGCTCTTAAATCCGGATAACCAAAAATCCTCTGACGACCTACGTGAAGTACTAAATTGTCCATAAATATTACATAATGTCATACTATTGTACTGTATGTGTGCCTTAAAATGACTGTGTGTATACATATTTATAATTTATGCAGTTTTAGTTTTATTAACTCATACTGGCTTATCATGTTCCCAAAACACTCTTATTTATGACAAAATTATGTCTATTGTTTTTCTCTCAGCATTTTCTTTTATTATGAACATTTCTTTTGTAGTTTTACAACTTTTATTTCCTAATATGTGGTTTTTGTGATTAATTTGCAGCATGACTATGATTGTAAATAAAATACTTAACATGCTATAAATGCAAAATTGCTGTGTATAATATAAATTCATTTCTATGTATTGG
Organism: Panzeria rudis; assembly: GCA_956483635.1. Lineage (NCBI taxonomy): Eukaryota > Metazoa > Arthropoda > Insecta > Diptera > Tachinidae > Panzeria > Panzeria rudis. The sequence goes on along the minus strand of OY101451.1, from coordinate 32,254,231 downwards.
TATATGTAATTGTATTTAGCTTGTAGTGACTTAATATATGCTATAAACTCTGTGGCAATAAGTAATAAGTGCTTAAGTCAAGATAAGCAATTTTGAGTTAATATAACCATTATATTCTTTATATTAAAAGTACCTATGGGCAAATTTTTATTTATTTCGTACGATTTTTTAGAAAGTTATAGACTAATGACTTTCTACTTATCTTTTCCCAGCTCATAATCTAATATGAAATAATCACTTAATTTGACTTATAATATATTAAATTTTAAATTGAATATCTTTGTTATAGTAGTTATTGTAGATAAAAGAATCGAAGAACTAATTGTCAACATTAAGTGAAATAGGAATAAATTTAAAATCCACTTGAATGTTTAAAAGTGCTCTCCTACAAAACAATAAGATATGATTTAAGCACTTTTTCCTTACTGCCACAGCATTGTTAGCACCATTGTTATATGGGTCATTCTATTCTATCTGTAATTTTTCATGTCTTGTACTGTTTTGTCTTACTGGTCATCATAATTTTTTGTTTTTAACTTTTAAGTTTATTTATTGAATCTTCAATTGTAAATTTAGCTAACAATAAGTACTCAAATCTTAAAACTAAAATTGTTGATAATTAGTCCAGCGACTGCTAGACGAAATATTAGGTGCAACGTTTCTTCTTTCGATGTCTTGCGTCTCTCGTATTCGGCTGAGAGCAAGAGTGTCCCTCCTTCTTTGCCGAGTGTGCCCTTTAAAATTAATGTGGTTGCGGGCTAAGGGATTTGAATGACATTCTAGTTTTTTATATATGTTGTCACATGTTTTGCAAACACAGTTTTTACTAATGGAATATCAAGATCTTTATGGATGCCCTGGTTTCTGACATATCAAGGTGCCGCTGTAATCAAACGCAGAATTTTATTTTGTCGCCTTTGAATTTTCTCTATATTTGATGCAGAGGCAGTGACCCATAACTGAATACCATAGCACCAAATTGGTTTAATTATTGTGTTGTATCAGTTCTTGCCCAGTCCCCGTTCTATATTCGTAATGGAGGTTTACTATATTACAGCCTTTTAAAGCCTCTGGCTGCTCGCCATAGCGAATGATCCGTTTGTGGTGTTGCGACAAGTTTGTGCAGGAGTTTTTGCAAAGATACTGCTTTTTGGAGTTCTAATCATTTTTGAAGCTGCTTAGTGCATTCCTTCATTTCATTCATCATAATTATAAATCTTTTAAAGAATATTTTGTACAAATTTAGATTCTATTGTATATAATAAGATAAGATACTAAATGACGCCCTAATAGTTTGTGTCCACGGATTTTACCAAAATTTGTTAATTCGGATTTGAGTACCTCCAGTGGCATCTACCGCGAGATTATTGAAACAACTAGTAAGCCATATTAAAACTATATCACTAAATAATGTTTGAATGTAGCATGGATATGTAATAGTGCAAAGAGCTTGTGTTATACAAAGTCAAAATTTTAAAATAGTTTGTCATAAATTAATATGTCAGATCCATGGGATTGGTTAGCAAATTAAACTGTTAATAATAATTTTTTACGTCATTTTTGAACGATCTGGAACTAAATATAGAAAAAATAAGTGAAACAGACAGAGCATTCATAAAAACTAACATACAAACAGCTTTGATTGTAGGTATTGATATAAATGCCCATCAAAAGCGAAAACAAAATATAATAAGAGCTTGTGAGTGTTGGATTATTAGTCAGATAGGGAAATTTCGGCACATCTAAGTTAAGTCGCAATAAAAATGAATGCAGCAACTTACATTCAGTAGTACCGATCCGATTTGCTAATCTGATTTGAATATTCCTACGCACCACTCTTTTTAAAAATAATTTTAATTTACATTAATTCAAATATTGAACAAGAAAGCCGAAATAATCAAATTTCAAACTGTTAATATTTTTAATCACAAATAAAGCATTTCTGTACTATTACAAAACTTTATCATATCTCAGTTGGATAGTATACAAATTCGTAGCCAATTAATTACAGTGGCCATTGAAGTATAAAAATATCAGTTCCGTGGATGTCAGTTCCATGCTAAATATTATAAAAATATACTTATATAAAGTGTGGCGCAATATTAATCATACAATTTTTTTTTAATAAATTTTTTTTCTAAATAAACAAAAATAGTTTTGAGTTATGGAAATACTTATTTTGGCCTTTATAATCTTTTCTGTTAAGTGGAATAGATGATGTACGTCAAATGGCTGCCGTCCGTGCTGATGCACATTTGTACCCGTTTTGTCGCATTTTGCATGACTTTCCCCAAGATTTTTTAAAGAATGCAATTGTTGTTGACATAAGCCCGCGACTCGAAGTGGCCCTAAAAAGCTTGTTAAATCTGCCGATCTTGCTGGCCATGAGGGAGGTTACTCGACCAGAAAATGCTTCCTTCATAATATCCATTGTGGTTCCTGTTGTGTGTGTGTGGGTGCACCGTTTTGTTGAAACCACCTGTTCGCCAAGCCATGCCCATCCCCTTCCGCCATGATGCCCTGGACGTTGCCAGTAGCAGTAACCGTAATGCCGATCGCGTCCTCAAAGAAATACGGCCCAATTACTCCTAACACATGAATGCCGCACTACACGGCATTTCGGGCATCACACGCAGATTTTCGTGTATCATAAACGAATTTTAAGGAAAACTCCATGACATGCGGAAAGTAATGGAATATGCGATAAAACAAGCACACATTTGTAACTGCAAGCAAAGCTTTTCCAACATAAAAATAATTTTGAAAATTGGTCCATAAATGGAGAAGTTACACAATAATCAATAATTCCGATGGGGGGGGGGGGGGGTGCGAATTGCCTGACCGATTTCCGAAAAATAAATTATGGGACCAAGCTGCTAGCAAAGCCTTTCGAACAAAAAAGAACTTTGAAAATCTGCCCATAAATGGAGGAGTTATGTGACAATCAATATTTTGCGGGTAGAAAATTTCCCCACAATTTTCGAAAAAATTTATGGGACCAATCTGCAAGCAAGGCCTTTCAAACAAAGAACGGGTTTTGAAAATCGGCTAAAAACTGACAGATTTATGCGTGTAAAAACATAAAAAAGTAGAAAAACATACACACGAATTGATAGTCTCCTTCTTTTTAAAGTCAGTTAAAAAACAATATTTTTATCAATAAGGCCAGTACACAATATGTCATAGCCAGCGTGACCATTAAAAAATAAATGGAATGAAGAAACTGGAATTGGAAATTTAACAATCGTCATTTGCAATATTTCATAGCTATATCAAAATCCTCTTGCACTTTAATTTTTGCTAGAAAATGAAATAATAATTTGCAAAAAAAAAATTTTTTAAATTTCTCTGTTAGAATTGAACACAATTTTTCCAACATTCTAGAGTTGGGCAAACTCGTTCCTTTTGTGGAATCGTTCCGACCGATGCGAAAGACAGGTCGCTCTATTCGTTCATCGGTCCAGCTTTTTTTTCGAACAGTGAATGAACGAGGAAGGAGATAATGTGTCCGTCGCTCCTAGAAAACGTCAACAAGCATTTTTCATAATTTATTTTCATTTTCTGACATAATAATAAAATAATTATAATAAAAAAAACGATAGTCCACAAAAAGAAGCAATAAATTTTTGAAAATAATAAAATCTATCATAAACATAAATAAATAAATCATTATCTATACAAAAAGGTGTAAACAAATAAAAGAACGAAGCCAAATTTGTTGTCTTGAAAGGTTGTCAAAGCAAATTAATTACTCCTTAGGACGGTTTGCAATTGCGGAACGAGGAGCGATAAAAAAAGGAACGCTTGGATCGGTCCGTACACTTCCCTTTAGGGAATCGTTCCATATAACTAGGTCCTTCCGTAACGACGCAACTCTACAACAATCTGATAATAACTGAAGCTAAAGTTTAAGTTTTAAAATGCAGGTTGTGTAGGAGGTAGGCATGTCCTTGCACCAATTTTTCTTAAACTTAAATTTTTTTTTTAATTTAGTCATTAGATATCAGTATACGAAATTTCATCTTTCTACGATAATTACTCTAGTTTTGCCGATTCGAACAAAGCTCAGTCTGATACGGTAAGACTAAAAAAACCGTTAAAAAACAGTGTAGATTGTGCCATTGACCCCCTAAGATGAAGTATGTTTCAATAAGGATTCTGTTGTATTTTTATGTTTGAGAATAAACTAAAAAAAATTTTTGTTTACTTTTTAAATGAAAAAGTTAAAAGTATGAGTTGAAATTACAATAAATCAATTATTATATTCATTCATTCTCGCCATCTGATGAGAAAGAAATGTTAAATTTTTAAATAGTAGCCCGCCTACCTAAACGCCAATATGCATTACAGTGATGAGACTTTACATTGTTTACAACAACAAAGCATACAAGACCTTGCATCACTCCAATGCATTTTGGCGTTTAAGAAGTCGGCCTCAGTCTTCAGCTGAATAACAAACGTATCTGTCTGCTGTTAAAAACGGGGCTATCCACTTTTTCATTACGTGTGTTTTGCTCTCGTCAAAAAACAAATAGCATTATTGCAGAGTTGGCAAGACATTTTATACATGCACCATTCAACAAGGTGACATTTTTTTATGTAGAAAAGAAAAGACCATTAAAATTAAGTTACATGCAGTGTTCGAAATGCTAGCTGCGAAGTAGCAAAAGTACGGAAATTGTGCTATACTACACTATAAATGTTTAAACTTTTATTTACAATACTATCGCTTATACTGTGCTATTGGAAATATATATAGCATAACAAAAGCAAATGTAAGAAACTAAAAGCATTTGTTGCAACAAAAATTAATTGTTTATATTTTAATTTATTTGTGCTGTTGTTTGCTGTTGCTGTTGAAAGATGTAATAGCAGTAGCAATATCAATTACATTCGTAGCATAGCAACCGTTTTATAAGAGCTTTAGGATTTTTATCAAAACTAATTTTACGTAAAAATATATGTAAGTACATATGTACGTATGTATGTATTTTTATTTTAAATGTTTTTAACCATTTTCTATATTAAAAGCCAAGAGTTTTGCAAGATATGATTTGTTGTGCAAATGAAATAAGTTTGCAAAAATCATAAAAAGTCTTACAAATCACTAAAACTATAAAAAGGAGACAAAACCCTGAAATTGATAAAAATCGCGAAACATAGCAAAAAAATTGCAATATGAGAAACAATCCTAAAGCTCACTAACACAGCAAGGAGTGCCGAAAATTTTAAAGAAATTGTAAAATATATTAAAATTTGCAAAATTTTGTTAAAAGTGTAATAAATTGGTTAAAAGTCCCCAAAAATGGGACAATTCCAAAAACTGTATAAAAATGGCGTAAATTTGCGAAAATTGCAAAAATTTAAAGAAGCCATAATATCGAATAAAAAGCTCTAAAACTGTAAGAAATGAAAAAAATTTTCAAAAAATCGCGAAATTGGCTAAAATTCGCAAAAACTTGCTGAGAGCGACATGATAGCAATATCTAATATTGATTAAAAATCATTAACATTTTAAAGACGTTGAATGCAAAAGCTCGCTAGAAATCCCAAAATTTAAACCAAGCTCTAAAATTTATTAACAATGGCAAAACTGTAAAAAGCAAAAGCCTAGGAAAGAACCCGAAAAGGCTGCAACGCAAATTTGCAAATTTTTTTGTATAATGTTTAACCAATTTTGGCATTTCTTCTCATGATTGTAATGTATTGGGAATTTCTTAATTTTTTGCAATTATTTCCGAAATTTTGACGTTATTGTGATAAATTTTTTTTGCAAAGTTTTACACTACTTTCAAATTCGTCCGGCATTGACTTGCAACCATCGAAAATAGACCCAAACAATTTCGTTTTATCATCAAAGCTAAAGGAATAAACAATTAATAACAGTAAACAATGTGACAAAATTCACTTGCTATTGCTATGCTGTTTTAATTTTAACAGCACATAATAACAAAAGCAATATCGTAAATAGTTTGCTTTTGCTGCTGCTGTCTGAAAAGTACACTTTATTATATTTTGTTTTGCTATTAGGATGTTGTTGAAAATGGTTATAACAAAGTGTAACAGTATAGTGATTGCTATAACATTTGACATATTGCAATTGCTGCTGATGTTGTATTTTCTGTGGAACCTATCATCAATAGCAGCAGGAAATTTCACATAGCATTGTTTTTAAACCCTGGTTACATGTCTTGCTGCTCCTTGCGTACTTCTAATTGCTTTTATTTTTTATATAGTTATAATTTAAATGTTATTTTTTTATTGAAACCATAAGTGCTTTTAATCTTGTCATAATGTGCCTAGCAGGAACACACGGGAAGGAGTATTGTTCATTAGTCCTCGTTTTCAAAATGCGAAAATAAATAAACAGTATTTGATTTAATGTACATAATTCTTTTTAAGTGCCTATGACTAGATTTTTTACAATGCTTTACGTACTTGATTTGTGGTAAGGATAGTGTGATCTTATTTTATTAGGTAATAGTTGGCAGATGTGTGAACTTTGTTAAGTCGATTATTATATTATGTATATTTTATGTTCTCAACGTTTAGACAATATCATTTCTATATTTGCGTCATTAATATTTTTTTTATAAGGAGAAGTAACACAATCAGGCAATTAATGCCTATCACTTAATTAATTAATATGCTACAGGTGCTAATGAGCAGTCTTACAAGTTCCTCTCGTGCCAGTTGCTTAAGCTGTGTAGCCATTTTATTCGTTCTTTTTCTTCGCCTACGGTTTGCCTACAATACCGACGAAGGAGAGTGCAGTGAAGTACATTAGGATGTGTTAGTATTAATCGCGGTACTGTCAAAGTGATCAGTGCAATGCCTTCATCACTTTAACAGCCCAACAAGAACCAACACAATAACACACCAATGCACATGAGAAAAATGCATGATGTTTTTGGCTTTCCTGATACTAGTCTTATACTGAAGACCCCAGGGTTTGTAGCCAAACGCGTCAACTACTCAGCCAACAGCATCCTTAAATTTGAAATGTTTAAGAACTAAATTTGCACTGTACGCAATTTGAAAGAGTTTAAACGAATAGGGTAGAGTTTGCAATTGCAATCGAACGATTAATAAGTTCGATTACGATTATAAGGTGCGATTATTCGGAATTATGATTATTATCACTTTACAAACCCCAAATTTAAACAGATTTTAAAACATTCAAAGTATTTTTTACTTATGCATTAAACATCAAATTTAGTGCAATGAAGCTGAAAAAGGCATTTAAAAAAGCTGTTTACGTTTTTTTATCGAAATAAACAACAATAGCTGAATTGATTTATCGGCTATTTTTTGCATTTAATTACGATTTATAATGTCTCAAATGATTAATAACATTATTAATTAATCGATTAATAATTTTATTTTTGCCATCACTAGTCAATGGTATAGAAGATCCACATAGCCAAATATAGCACTTTTAGTTATTGTTTTCTTTTCATGGTCTTGCGAACATAAAACAAAATGGTCACGAAAACTTTTTATTTGTTTTCCGTTTATTTGAGGAAATTGTATACATGTTAAAAAAATTTAGTAGGGTTTTATTATTTAGCTTTTCTTACAATAGAAAGAAATCTTATACAAAATGGTTTTTTTCCTTCTGCTTAATTTGAATGTGTTGTTTCAAACTTTTTTTTTAAATTTACTTGCTTAAGTTTTTATTTTTCGTTGCAATGTTGAAAAAATATCTAAACTTGTTCATGTCCTTCCACTTCACTGTACATCATTTGGTAAAAGGATTAAAGTTAAAATTTTCTTTTCTCACGCTTTCTTCATTTTATAGTATTCTACAGCATTAAAGTCTTTACACTGTCTTATGTGTTGTTGCTAGAACACAGACGATCGACTTGAGTAGAAAATTGTATAGAAACCATTCGAAAAACTGAGTGCTTTTCATACAAATTGTACACTCAAGTCGATTGTTTGGGTTCTATAAACAGCATATTATATTTATGTAGAATGCCAACACAAACTTACCACAAAATTTAAAAAAATCTCGGATTCCATGTTTAATGAAAATAAATAAAAATTATGAATTTAAGGCAAATAAGCGTTTATTTGATCAAGGATATTCTCGAAGAACTAACCTTAGCGCGTTTGACTACAAACCCTGAGGTCTTGAGTTCGAGACTAGTTTCAGGCAAGCCAACAGCATCATGCATTTTTCTCATGTGCATTGGTGTGTTATTGTGTTCGTTGTTGTTGGACTGTTAAAGTGATGAAGGCATAGCACTGATCACTGTGGCAGTAGCGGCGGCGAGTAATACTAACATATCCTAATGCACTTCACAGCACCCTCCTTCGTCGGTATTGTAGCAAAACCGTCGGCGAAGTAAAAGAACTAATAAAATGGCTACACAGCTTAAGCAATTCGATGCCTCTACTAGACACCAGAGGGGATTGCAACACTGCTCTACTGCAGGGTTGTAAATGAATTAAGCTTTCTATCTCTCTCCCACTTCACCATCTGTTCTCTCTACACTATCCCTTTCCCAAAGAAGGTAACACATTAATTAATTAACTGGTAGGCATTAATTGCCTGATTGTGTTACTTCTCTTTAAAAAAAAAAATACAGTCGACCCTCGATAATTTGAAATTCAATGGACCAGAAAAAAAGTTCAAATAATCGAGAGTTCATATTAACAATAGCTTAAATTCTCCAAAAGAAATTAATTAAATTAACAGCCTTGATTAAACTTAAAAAAATGAAGCAAAAACATGGCCATATTCTCATTACCAGTTCAAATTATATACGGTAAAAAAACCAAACTTCAAATTAAAGAACATCGGCGAGCAAGATAGCATTCCTATGTACAAAGCAATCCATATAACCTTGAAATACAGTACATTAAAATAATTCAAATTATACAGCTTAGAGCCAAAAGAATTCAAAATATAGTGTGTTCGCGATTAAGATGCCATTCAAATAATTTCAAATTACCAAGTTGGCAACCGATACCGTAATTAATACCGCTACCGATTAAATATCGTTTAAAATTAAATACCGGTATCACTACCGATACCGTAATTATTTTGGGTTGTAAAATACCGTTTCCTTCAATACTGGTATCATACCGGTATGAAAAATAAGATAATATGGCAAGAATAAAGTTAACTTTCGAATAAAATTTTTAGAAAATTTTTGTTTTGCAAGTCGAATAAATTTTTAAGCATTTTACCTACCCAACCAAGGGAGATGTTTTATATTAATTAGTGCCTGACCGAAGGTTTGGTGTCAAAAGTTGGCAAAAAGCTATGTTCGGCGTTAGATAAAATAAAGTTTAAATGGTTTGCTTGATTTCGACCTTAATTTGGAGTTTTTGGACTATTGAACATACACAGAGAAAGCAGATTCATTATGGCAACCGAATTTGTAGCCAATCGAATTTTGTCAGTTGCACGTACTACTGTATAATTCGATTATAACTATCGAATGAATTCTATAGTAGGAAATGAATCTGACAGTACAAAAATTTAACAAAGTTTTGCTATTGTGAATTGAAAAAGTTTTTATTTTTAATTAAGTTTATTTATCAAAGACAAAAACCATACGTTTACAATGAAGACACAAACAAATTCATACATATAAAAATATACATATAGTATTCAATAGAACACTGAAGATGGCACATAGCCGAAACCGGTCTGTTTTCAAACCAAATTTGACGTGGAATGACGGAAAATCGTTCCAAATATAAAAATACATTTAAAAAGCACATTTATTACCTAGGTCTAATATTTTAAATGATTGTGACCAACAAGTCCATTACGATTTGAATCTTAAGCAAGAAGATGTCTTATCTAAGGAGGGTCTCTGAAATTTTAAACGATATTAATATAAATATGTTTGCAAATAGTGACAGTTTAGCAAGTAGATATTAAACCTCTTACCTTTCCTTTAAAAGTATGTATGTCAGGAATCAGATTATGTTTGTGCGTCCAGCATCGGCAGCCCATCACCTCAGCTCTTTGAAAGTTTTTGCAAAGAATTATCCGTTCCACTGAAATCATTTAAAAATTTATTGCTTTCGGAAGATAATATATTTATATAATTCATAATACTTACTATGAATAGTGCCAAACTTATCCTTTAATCGCTTTAATTTTATATTCTGATTATTTTTTGGTTTCTTGATACTTTTTCGTATTTATAATTTTATTTTAATGACAAATAAAATGAAATCATACACGTTTTGTTCACCATAGCTTTTTATTGGCTGGAAGTACCGAATTCAACAATAATATTAACTGAAAATTTAATCACACACAAGTATTCTTTTATACAAAGGAGTTATTAATTGTTATTAGGAATATTTAGTTTAGAAATGCAAATTATATTGGTTGCTTCTTTAGATTTCGTTTGACTTATTCTCATAAGCTATATATTGTTTGTCGTAACAAACATAAGATGTGTAAGAATTTTAAATTTATTGCCATAAGGATTATACGGCTATATACAACAAAAATCTTTTTTTTATAAAAAATGTTTAATAAATTTAACAGAATGTTGATCAACTGCATACAATTTTTAGAACTGCAACCGTTTTGCAATCAATCTGTTTTCTCTGTGTATCATCGCATAGTGGAATACAAATGAAAAAACAAAGTTATATAACAAATGGATATATAGCAGCTTCTAAGCAAGCCGCTGATAATCACATGTCTTTAAAAGAAGTGTAGTTCAGCTTAAGTTAAAAATTTGAAGGGTGTCACAAGGTCTTAAAGTCGGTCAACTCTTTTGTATCAAATATCAACTTTAAGGCATGTTTTCTCCATACGCAAGGCCGGAATCATCAAGTAAAAAACCTATTTTAGGTTCTTATATGATACTGTGACTTATTTAGTAAACATTTTTACATCGAACTTCAAGTATGGTAAATAGTCCCATTTTATAATTTGTAAACCTTTCCTTGGAATTTGCTACTCCCAATATCGACGGTTTTCTGACGCAACCACGAATCTCAAAAAGCAATAATTTTTAGAAGAGAGAGAAAAAATTGTATAATAAAATTGTGTAATGTTTATAAATTTTTTTCTTTGGTATGTAAAAACTAATAAGGTTTTCGATAAGTTTTAAGTAAGACAATACCTAAAAAATTTAAAAAATTTTTTATAAGACTTTTTTGTTTCTCTTTTTGAAATACGTGGTTGCGTCAGAAAATCTCGATATTTTTTTCTTGCTTTATATTCAGTACATAGATATGTATGTATGTGGTTCAAAAATTCAATCGAAAATATTGTTAATAAAAAATTTTATAGCAATAAGAAAAAAATTGTGTTTGCACCAAAACTCCAGGTATAACCAACCGTATTCTTCCTTTTTGCCCAAAAACCCCTTTAAAAAATTAAAAATTTTTAAAAACACATCACATTGCTTCAAACTAAATATCATTTTCTATACATTTAAAGTTAATAGAAGAACTTGTAGTAAAGCTACTTTGCCTTATATATTTTTCTTCTGGTAGAAAAAGATTATTAAGGGACTTAGACGAAAACTTTTTAGCTTGATTTTCTTAGAGTTGATGGTCGGATGGGGTAAAAATGCGATTAACCGAGTAACAACTCCAAGAGATATTGCCTAAGAAAGTAAATTTCTTTTGGTATCCCGCTAAACGCCCTTATATACCGTTTGACCATAAACTTAATAAAAGTATGCTAAAAAGTCATCGTCTAAATCTCGTAATCATACGTATGAAAGAAATTTTTTAGGTTGAGATACATATACCAATAGAGTTGTTATGGATAGTAAATTGATTCTAGCTTTTAAAAAAATTGGTGTTTCGTGCAAATACAATTTATTCTTAATAGTACACAAAAGAAAAATCAAGTAATCCGTAATTAAATCCGTTAATTCAAAAGCAAATTTAAATTTATAATAAATTATTTTATCATACCTTACAAAGGTGCAATTTTGCTTTAAAGGAGTCCCACTCTAGAGCCCATTATAAACATTTATAAAACTTTTTTGAAATTAGTTATGTAAAGCGGCTTCGAAGATTAGCGTGAACGAACACAGCGACACGAAACTTTCATATAAAAATAACGATATAATGAATTCAACATCGGTTTCCGAAATAATCTAAGACTGGGTTAAATATCAAAAAAATTAAGTCTCAAGATATCTCCAAAAATGCAAATTTGGAGTTGGCATGTTTAAATCCATTAGAAACGATGCATTTTTAAAGTATCTTATTAGTTCTTAAGAAAAAGCTAAATGTGTTATACAGGAATATACTAAGAAATGTGTACGGCTTACGAAAGTATGATTATGTCACTTGCTTCTCCTCAAGGGTTTACGGTGATTTTTTTTAAATCTACTTAAGATTCGAGTTCTTTAACTTTTACATAAAATTATTTATTCACAAGCTCGCGATATCTTTATGAAAAAATCTGGTTTGTGAGGGAAAATGATTATCATTCCGTGCCATCGCAATCTTATGTCTAAACGACAATTCTTTTTGCACGCGTCACGTCTTTGGAATATTCTCCCACAAGCCCAACAAGCTTTAAAGAATTTGTATTTACTTATTTCTCTTGATTAAGTTTAAATATATGAATATGTATTTTTTTCCTTAAAAATTTTTCATTTAACCCGCCAATGGTGACGAAAATTTTACTTTGATTAATGGTGCCGCCGGTCTCATGCACCGGGGTTTTCAACTAAAGATTTTTCGAAACGCGTTACTAATAGTTCATTTTTTTATTTATGCACTTTGACAATAAAACAAAGATATTTAATCAATTTAAGCTCTTTTATTTCAATATTAAAATTCTCAAATGTTTTTATTCAGACCATTAAAAATAACAACGTTTTAGCAATACATTTTTTTTTAATTTAGAAAAAAAAAATCACATATTCAATAAGCAAAATAACATTAATTTGTCTTTCGACTATTGGAACTTTTATAAAATGAACAAAAATTTTTTATCCAAAATTAGTCCTTGATTATTATTTACACGGGTTAGAGGGTAATGGCTATATTACTTTCCTTACGCGGGAAAGCAAGTAAATAAAAAAGAACCTTTTCTTTTTTTAAACGTTATAAATCGTACACTATATATTTATTGACCTTTTGGTAAATCTAATGATTTATGTACATATGTATATTTATAATATGTGTAGATTAAGTTTAATAGGCGATAAGTATAAACTTCAACATACATAGGTAAGGAATTTAATTCTGGGTTTTATTAACTTTAGGGTGTAGGATTTTAAGGATTTATAGTTGTAAGTAAATATATGTAAATAACTTTAATTTTATATGTTTTCCTTTCCGCGCTCTGGAGGGAAGTTTTACACTTAACACTTTCTATGTATACCGAATGATAATTCACATAGGATAATCTCAGTTTATTGCGATTTCCCGATTCGGATCGAGATCCGAACGATTAAAGATTCCAGATGTTGCTGATCTTATAGGGCAGCACTTGAAGTTGGCTGCAGTTATTTTGGGGTGTTGTTGAAGGTGTCAGAGTTGGACATTTTACATATTTGATCACTTTGGTGAATAGATATATTTGTTCACTGAGGTGAACATGCTCCCCGCCTAAAGCTTAGGGTTTTTGGTAAGGGTTTAGCCTGAGTAAGAGCCTATAATGAGCCAGCCCAGCGACGAATCCTGTGCTAATAAGGATCCGCCATCCACACGTATGATATTGGATTTCAAAATCCTACTATATAAATCACCACCAATTTCTAGTTCGACGGGGCTATCACTATTAAAATTAGGATCTGCTAGGGTAAGGTTTTCAAATTTGGCTTTAATGGACTTGTTGATAGGTGCTGCGTATGGTTGCTTGGGCAAATCTCGAACTACCATCACATAGAGCTCGTATTTGCTAGTCGATGACATATTTGGGGAAATCACCAATTTCGTGTACCTTTTGCCATCCAAGTGAAATATATCTAACTTTTTGCGATCAACAAAGGAATGGGCAACGCGCGACAAGGTGGAGCTTGGGTTCAGGAGAGCACGCATTGATACGCATCCCTGCTGTGTTGTAGCGTTGACTTGCGCGGTTGGTACCAGCACCTTTTGCAGGGAGGTGGGCAACCCAACGGCTGTGCTTGTAGGTGTATTATTTAGAGACCGACGTGGTGCTGGAATGGGGGGTGCTTGCATATCTTCCGATGAAGTTGATGGGTGCATGGCCAGATCCTTTAATAATCTTTCTGGACCGTGTAGTATTGAGTGGTGCTTACCACTACACTTTTGGCAACGAGCCTTACTGGTGCACTTATTAATCAAATGATTTCTTGCTAGGCAGTTGATACAATAATGTAATTTCACCGCTGTTTTATATTTTTCAGCTAAGTTAAGCTTATCGAATCTCTTGCAGCTTATGATGCGATGGTCTGCCTTACAAATTCCGCAACCAAAATGACGTTTCGTTTCAGAACGTTTGGAAGTTTTAGTACCATTTTGACGGTCGTTTTTACGTTGACGTTCCACGCGATGATTACTGGGTGCCATGATCTATATGAAAAAGGATATAATAGCAAATGAATGAGAGCAAGTTTAGTGCACAAAGGATAGATCACTGTATAAGTATGTAGATTAGGGTGGAATAAGTAATGTCAAACAATCGGATTTTATCGATTATGAAAACAGTGATCACACCATTGTGTAGTAAATTTGGGGTGAGTATGAGTGAGTTAGTTGTGTGTGTTAGGGTTAATTATGTGGGTTAAGTGTAAGTATACAAGTAGTTTAGGGTTTCAGATAACTATGTAATTTTAATTAGTGGGTAGGACTACTAATTTCGTAATTGGACGCTTCAACATTCCAGTCGATGTTCGCAAGTCAACGACTCTATTTCGTCCATCAGAACCAGGGTAAGTATTAGTTACACGTCCGAGTAGCCATTCGTTAGGGGGTAGGTTGTCTTGTCTAATAACAACAATGTCATTAACTTCAACTTGTCGCTTCGGGTTTTTCCACTTATATCTTTTATGCAGCTCTTTAAGATATTCATCTTTCCATCGTCTGCAGAAGTTATGATGCTGAATTTTCAGCTTTTGCCATCTATTAGCTAGGGTGATATTATCGTTAATGCAGTCGGGTTCTGCAGGGGTAAGTATTGGCGAACCAATTAAAAAGTGACCTGGGGTTAAAGGGTTGAGATCTTCTGGGTTTTCACTTGACGGGCTTAAGGGTCTTGAGTTGAGGCATCCTTCAATTCTGGCGAGCAGGGTAGCTAACTCTTCAAATGTGTATTTCAACGTATTCAGTTTCTTCAGGTGTGACTTAAAGCTTTTAACGCCAGCCTCCCATAAACCACCCATGTGTGGTGCTCCTGGCGGTATGAAGTGCCACGTCAAGTTCTGCAAATTGTTAGTAGATACCACAGATCCTTTCAATTGTTTCATGAATTCCTGTCGCTCTTTCTTTAGTAGTTGACAAGCTCCAACGAAATTAGTTCCGTTGTCGGAGTAAATGGCGACAGGGCATCCCCGCCTCGAAAAAAATCGAGCGAATGCTGCCATAAAGGCTTGGGTTGACAGGTCAGATGTGGGTTCCAAATGTATCGCTTTTGTTGCAAAGCAAACAAAAACGCATACATATCCTTTGGTTATTCTACAATTTCTGCCATTATAAATTTTAATATCAAATGGCCCGGCAAAGTCAACTCCAGTGTTATAAAAGGGTCGGGTTATTTGGGTGCGTTCAGGTGGCAGGGCTGCCATAAATTGGGTAGTTTGGCGATTCTTATATCTTGTGCATGGTACGCATTTGTGTACTACTGAACTAATGATATTCTGAAGTTTCGGAATCCAATAGCCAGACCTTATTATCCTTAGCATAAGTTGGTTTCCTCCGTGTAGAGTCACCACGTGCACATGCAGAGTTAACAATTTTGCCAATTGACTAGAATAGGGTAATAAAATTGGGTGTCTTTCTGAATACGACAAACTATTGGAGTTGGCCAGTCGCCCGTTTGCACGCATAATATTGGCAGAATCTAAAAATGGGGTTAGGGTGAGTAAGTTGCTCTTTTTCGGAATTGGGTGTTTCCTTTTTAGACAATTATATTCTTCTTCAAAATATTTAATCTGACATAGAATAATGAGTCTATCATGGGTTAATTTTATTTCGCTCGCATCAAGTTCAATGCTTGGGTGGGTTAATAATTTTTCTATTCTTTCTTCACTGGAATGAGCTTTATTTTTATCAATAATAATTTTATTATTTAGAGCTGTTTGTGTGTGGGTTTTTGATGCGCGATTGCAGAATCGATAGACATATGACATTACTCTTAGAGCTTTTGACAATTTTGAAAATCTTAACAATATGTCTGGGTTAGTGTCATTATCTGTGGGTGGGTTGTTATTAACTGTAGTAGAAAATGATTGACTAATTTTAGCTTCAGCTTGAGTTTCAAAGGGTTTGTGTGTTGTTGGCCATTTTGACGGAGTTTGTTTTAGCCATAGTGGTCCATTCCACCACAGCCTGTCTTCTTTTAATTCTTCCGCATTACATCCTCGGCTAGCAACATCAGCAGGGTTATCGTGCGAGGCAACATGGTTCCAGTTGTCCACGCCTACGGTTTCCAAAATTGTAGAAACTCTGTTTGCTACAAAAGTGTTCCACGAATTGGGTGGTTTGCTGAGCCAAGCTAAGACTATTGATGAGTCTGTCCAGAAATATGTTTGATGTTGCGGTAAATTGAGTTGGGTTATCAAATGGTGGGTAATATTGGCTAACAACACCGCACCACAAAGTTCTAGTTTTGGTAACGAGATTACCTTGATGGGCGCAACTCTCGTTTTAGCGAGAAGTAGAGTTACGGTACAAGGTCCGTTTACGGGTGTAACTCGAGCATATAATACTGCTGAGTAAGCCTTTTCAGAAGCATCTGAAAATCCATGAAACTCGATTTTTGCTGAAGGTGAAAAATTAATCCATCTTGGAATACGAATTTGTTCAATATTGTCATAGAACTGCAAAAACTTGTGCCATTTAATTAGGGTGAGTGGGGTAAGACATTCATCCCAAGCTGTATTGTCTTGCCATATTTGTTGCATAATAATCTTTGCAGAAATAACAATTGGCGCTAACCAACCAGCTGGGTCAAATAGACGAGCTATGTCTGATAAAACAGTTCGCTTTGTGTATGCGGATTTCCTTTCAATTATTGGAACACTAAAGAAAAACGTATCTTCCTTGGCATTCCATCTTATGCCTAATGTCTTGGCATTATTTGAATCGGGTAGGGTGAGTAAATCGACATCAAGCAAGTGTTCTTCGGGTAGGCTGTTTAATAATTCCTTAGTGTTTGAAGTCCACTTTCTCAGAGGAAATCCAGCAGAGTCAAGAGCTGTGATTAATTGTGTTTGAGCACTTTTAGCTTCTTCAACGGTATGTCCACCAGCTAGAACATCGTCCACATACATATTATTCTTCAAAATTATTGAAGCAATTGGGTGGGTATTTTGAATGTCTTTGGCTAATTCGTGTAAGGTTCGAATAGCTAAATATGGAGCGCAGTTAACTCCAAATGTCACTGTTTGCAGTTCAAAATCTTGAATGGGTTCATTAACGCTTTTACGAAAGAGTATGCGTTGGAAGGGTGTGTGGGTAGGGTTTAACATAATTTGCCTGTACATTTTTGTAATATCGGCATTAAAAACAATTTTATAAAAACGCCATTTCAAGATGAGTAAAACTAAATCTTGTTGTAGGGTAGGACCAGTGTGTAAGGCATCATTTAAGCTGTTACTATTAGATGTTTTGCTAGACGCATTGAAGACAACTCTAATTTTTGTCGTAACACGATCTAGTTTAACAACAGCATGATGTGGTAAATAATATTGGGTATTTGAAGATGTGTTCGGGTTATATTTAATGGGTTTCATATGGCCTAAGTCTATATACTCTTGCAGCACGTTATCATATTCAATCTTAAGGTCGGGTTTCTTCATTAAATTCTTCTCATTTCTTAAAAATTGAGCCATTGCTATGTGGCGTGAATTTCCTAATTCAATTGGAGGGTAACGAAATGGAAGATTAACTTGATAACGGCCACAGGGTAACTTACTAGTAGTTGTTACATAATTCTCCTCGCAAGCTGTATCTTCTTCAGAATTTTTTAATTTGTTGGGTATTACTTCAATTTCCCAGAATTTAGTTAAAACTTTATCAAGCGCAACAGAACTGAAATATGAAACTATGGGTTGGGTTCTATGTGAACTTTGAACGGGTCCGGTCAAAATCCAGCCGAATTCAGTTTCCTGAGCTATTAACGTGTTAAGAAAATCTTTCTTAACACCAGATTTTAAAATTTGGGGGTAAAAATCGCTGCCAATTAGAAAATCTATTGGCCTGCTTTCATAAAACTGTGGATCGGCTAATTGAATATTTTCTAAGTCTTTTATGGGTATGGGTTTTAAGTTTTGGGTGGGTAGATTTTTTGTAAGGGTTTTTACAACAATTGCTTGAATATTCAATTTGAAATTGCTTTGGGTGTTTGACCTTAACAAAACATCACATAGTTTGTTTGACCGCGCTGACACAACTTCATTAAGTCCTGAGATTTCTGCAACAATTGGGGTAGTGGGTAATTGCAATTTCCGTCTAAGTTTATCTGAAATAAACGAGAAATCTGAAGCTGGATCAATTAGCGCTCTAGCTGGGAATTTTTCACCATGAACTTCAACATTTAGAATTGCTGTTCCTAATAATTTAGCTCTGTCATCTAACATGGGTTTGCTTGATTGGGTGTGTGTTGAGAAAGATTGTGCTGCCTTTCGTGATGTTGACGGTTGATTATCATCAACTTGTGTGTTTGGGTTTAAATTGGGTTTGTGTAGTAGGGTATTATGTCTTCCACCGCAATATCTGCAAGTGAATGTGCTACGACAATCTTTGATAATATGTGCGATAGCCAAACAATTGTAACATATTCCATTCTTTTTGACAAAATCTATTCTCTCGTTTACGCCCATAGACGTAAAGTCTGAACATTCTCTGAGGGTGTGATTACTTTTGCATAGTTTGCAAATTGATCCATCGGGTTTATTTTGAGGATTTGGGTTAATTTGCACATTTGTGCGACTTTGAGTATGAGGGTGGATTGGGTTTGAGAATTTATGTTCATTTTGAGATTTGGGTTTTGGGTGGATGTCTTTGTTTGAATGGGTTACATTATAAAAAGTTTTTCCTCTTCTATCATAAAGATTCTTATTCTCTTGGAAATGTTTGGGTTTCGGGTTGTTGTTGTGGAACATACTCTGATCTAAAACATCATTCACTGATGTGAGTTCTTTGTAAGTATTTGTTAAAAACAAATCCAGATCAGTCCACGATGGCATTTCCGCACAGTCAGAAAGTGTTTTTTCAAACTCTCTTCGGACTTCTTTGGGTAACTTCGTTGAGCATAAATATACGAAAATAGGATCCCAATGATCCGTGTCTATTTCTAACGCATTCAAATTCGAAATACAACAATTAATCTTTCTCTGTAGTTTTCTTATTGAAACACTACACATGGTGTTTACGGTGGGTAGATTGAAAAGGGTTTTTAATTGTGCATTGATTTGCATTCTTTTGTTCTCGTATTGAGAAACTAGTTGATTCCATGCAATGAGAAATCCCTCATTAGTTAAGGGTGCGTTGTCTACTATTTCCTTGGCTTCACCGCTAGTTTTTTGTTTTAAATGAAATAGTTTCTCTACTCCACTCAAACGGGTATTATTGCCGTACATGGCTTTAAACAGATCTCTGAAAGAAGCCCAATTTATGAAATCACCACTAAATATTGGCATGTCGCATGGGGGTACATTAAAGGATACTGCATCCTTGGGTTGTGTTACTTGAGTATCGGGTGAAGAGCGACGTGTTTCATTTTCCTTGGTAATTCTCTCAATGGACTCCTCAATTTCTATCATTGACCTTCTATAACCTTTCTTAGCAGCTCTGATATTTCGGGTTATTTGGGCTAGATCTATAATACCAGCTTCTTTTGTGTCACCTACATCCGGAGATTCCCTAATCTGTTTAAATTTTTTGTCAATATCAGACCATAAATTTTCTAGTTCCCTTTTTTTGAAGTTTAGGGCGGGTATAGATTGGGAATACTCCTGTGCTTCATCATAGTCCTCTTCAAAGGACTTCAATTCTTCGATATAATTTTCCAAATCATTGGCCAAAGACTTTAGAGTAGACATAATTGGGTTTTTATTTATTTAAATTTGGGTTGAAAAGGGTTAAAATGGGTTTAAACGGGTTTAAAAAGTGTTTTTGGTTGCTTTGGTAATAATACACGGGTTAAAAAATTTTTTCCCCGGTAATACAGGGGTTAATAACGGGTAATAAAAGGGTTAATAAGCACTTAAAGATTTTTACTTTAAGATAAAATATAAAAATTGTACCAGCCGACAAAATTTCCAACTGGGTGTTTTACAAGTTATAATTATGTGTACTACACAACGTGTTAGGCACTATTTGTTTCTCAAACGCAATAAATTTAAAAGTTTTCAAAAAACTATTAATAGGCTGGGTGGGTATGCCGTAAATTACTTTTACGTTATGTTTTACTTTATTGCTTTTTAATTCGGAGACAAATGCTCTTGTAAATTGGAAATAAATTTGTTATGTAAGTTGTAAAAATTACAGACTTACCTTGTTTGCTGGGTATAGGGTACAAACCTCCACAAGAGCTTAACTCAATCTCTTGTGTGTTTTTCGTTTTCTTCTTTGTGTCGTCTTCCCGCTATGACGTGTGTTGAGTTAATTGGAGTGTTGTTGTTATTGTCTTTATTGCAGTCGACGTAATTTCTTTATGCTTGTTTATTTTTTTTTTTTTTATTAATCGAGTAATTTGGGTAATAGTTTTTAAATATAAAAGTTTTAATAATTGTCTGTAAGCACTTTTACATTTGATGTTTAGCTATTTTTGTGTGTCACTGTAACTTTTTGTTTGCTTATACTGTATGTAGTATGTAATTTTGTAACTTTGTTTTTCGGTTTCTTTATTTCAAACACTTTTAATATACATATATTTTGTTTGTAATAATTTATTTTATTGATGGAATGTTTTTGTAATGTAGTTATTTATGATATATTTTGTGTTTTATTAATATTTGATTTTTACATATTTTAAGCTTTGTTATATGTGGACTGTATTTTTGTTTGTTTAGTAGGTATTATTTAACAAAAGGTAGGGAGTATAAGTGTATTTTGCACTCAGTTTTTTTTTTTTTTTTTGTAATTCACTTCAATGTTTTATACATTTGTTTTTGCTGGTTTTTGTTTTTAAGTTTTAAGCAACTTTTTTATTTATTTAGCTCTAGGTATAATAGGTATTAGACCTTAAGTTTTTATTTAATTTAATTAGTTTTTACAAACTTTTTATTTAGTTTTCAGGGTATAATATGGTAGATATTATTTTTGTATGTATATAATTATTTATTTATTTGGGTAAGTATAAGCTTTTATTTTAATTTGTGGACTGTAATTTTTGTAAATATCACTGTTTCGTTCACTTTGACAGGATCGATAGGACCATATTTACACGGGTTAGAGGGTAATGGCTATATTACTTTCCTTACGCGGGAAAGCAAGTAAATAAAAAAGAACCTTTTCTTTTTTTAAACGTTATAAATCGTACACTATATATTTATTGACCTTTTGGTAAATCTAATGATTTATGTACATATGTATATTTATAATATGTGTAGATTAAGTTTAATAGGCGATAAGTATAAACTTCAACATACATAGGTAAGGAATTTAATTCTGGGTTTTATTAACTTTAGGGTGTAGGATTTTAAGGATTTATAGTTGTAAGTAAATATATGTAAATAACTTTAATTTTATATGTTTTCCTTTCCGCGCTCTGGAGGGAAGTTTTACACTTAACACTTTCTATGTATACCGAATGATAATTCACATAGGATAATCTCAGTTTATTGCGATTTCCCGATTCGGATCGAGATCCGAACGATTAAAGATTCCAGATGTTGCTGATCTTATAGGGCAGCACTTGAAGTTGGCTGCAGTTATTTTGGGGTGTTGTTGAAGGTGTCAGAGTTGGACATTTTACATATTTGATCACTTTGGTGAATAGATATATTTGTTCACTGAGGTGAACAATTATTTTAATCCTTGATTATTTTACTTACATACACGGTGACTCGCGGTCTTACACACCATGTTAGAAAAAAATACAGAAATTGTGCTCACTAAGCAGTTTCGTCGTGGACTGATGGTGGGGGACGTGCAATGCGGCAGCTATTCGAAATCGCAACAAAAAAAAAATAACGGAGAATAAAGTTATACGAATTTTTTAACACAACCGGTCTCACAGACCAATAGGTCACCATTGGCGGGTAAATTCATTTTTCCTGATTGTTGAAAATCGTATCTGTTGCCTTTATCATTAGTTTGTACTTATTATTATATGTATATCGTAACTTACTTAGTTTTGCTTATTATATCTACAAACTGTTTTATGTCAAATGCATGCTTTCTTGTGCTTTAAATATAGGAGCAATCTTGTTTTACAGGAAATGGATAATTAAATTATATAAACAAATAAATATATAAATAAATAAATTGTAATACCGGTAATATACCGGTAGTAAAGTTTCGGTAGCGGTATATACCGATACCGATATAACTCAAATACCGATAACGCTACCGATACCGAAATAAAAATAATTTTAATACCAATACCGTTGCCGATACCTTTATTCGTTACAGTTGCCAGCTTTGCAAATTACCGAAGGCACCAAATTACATGTATTTTTTTCAATTTATTGAATGTTTTTCAAGGGACTTTGGAAGCAGTTCAAATTATCGAGAGCTTCAAATTCAATAGTTTCAAATTTTCAAGAGTGGACTGTAGTTTACAATTAGTAGATTTTTGTACAAATCACATATACTTTGTCTCATCTCACTGTTTTCATGTAGATATTTATGTTTTATACCTCATTTCTTGTACTTTGTCATATCAAAAATTGCATGGTTGTGAGTATTATTCTGGTAGAGGGCGCAAAAAAAAATTATAGTAATCATTGTGAGAATTGAAGAAATGAATTTTTGTTGGCATGTGAACATCGAATTTTTCAAAAGCACAGCATGACGTATATTCGAGCAGCAGGGGAACGATTTTTGGCTAGGGCATTGTAAATGACGTTTTTAATCATTATTCGTGCAGCTCAATTGATGAGAGCATTTGGTCAAATACTGCATTTTGCATAAACATTTTGCAGCGCCAACAAAACCCGTTGTTGTTGTACAAAAATACATTTTTTAAACGGTATTCAATATGAAAACAATGGAAAATCTCATACTTTGAACCATTCATACATTCTGTTATTTTTTGCATCACTACGCAAAAGTGTTGTCAAAACACTTATTGTCGATTCATTTTTGTTTAAATATTTAACAAAGTTTTTGATCACACAAAGTTTTATAAAATTAAAAAGTTATAATTTTTCAAGACTCCATGAGCGCATGTAAATTACCCTTTTAAGTTTTTTATGTATCTTGTCACGTGTTTAGAATTGTTTCTACATTTTGAATTTTTCTACATTTGATGCTGAGGCAGTGTCACATTACTGGATACCGTAGGACCATGTTGGTTTTAGAATGAAATTGTATAGAAGAAGTTTACAATCGAAGCTTAGAGTAGCGTTTCTTCCAATGAGCCGAGTTTGCGAGAAGCTTCTTGTTGGCTTTTTTGAACACTTAGCAAAAGCTGTATCATCAGCGAATGTTGATATGTGTATGTTATTGCTTACCGGACCCATATAACACAGGACCGATGATGCTACCTTGAGGAACTACGGCTTCAATCGGTTGCGGAGGGCTTAGAAATTACCTTCTTTAACAAAAAATTCTCGCTTTCTAAAAGCTTAAGGGTGTTTTTGGGTAGGTTTTGCTTTAGTTGATGTATTAAACCTTCATGCCACACTTTATCAAATGCCTGAGAAACATCGATGGAGAGCGCAGAACAGTATTTCTAACTACGTTCACGAGTCTACGCGTTTGTTCAATCGTAGTTTACAATCGGTTGACGCAATTATGATTTTGGGAATATTGTTAGATGCAAAACTTAACTTTGCCCAACATATAACAATGACTGTCAATAAATCCCGTAGCATCTTAGCTTTTATTAAAAGATGGGCGAAGGAATTCAATGATCCGTTTATCACTAAAAGGCTTTTTACTTCGCTCGTAAGACCAATTTTAGAATACGGCTGCATCATTTGGGACCCCATATATAATGTCCATAGTGATCGCATCGAGTCTGTTCAAAAACAATTTCTCATTTTCTGTTTAAGAAATGTTTACAGAAACCGTTTGGTGCTACCATCATACTCAAGAAGATTAGCTGAAATTAATTTACAAACTTTAAAAAGCCGGAGAACTATGCTTAATATTTCTTTTATGATCAATCTTATTAATGGTAACATATGCTCTGAATTTTTGTTGAGTAACGTAACTTTTAATATTCCTCAGCGTTCACTTCGTTCTTTTAACCCACTATACGTCAGAACATGTCGTTCTAACTTTGCTATGTCTGATCCACTTAGGAAATTATGCTGTTGTTTTAATGAAATGTATAATTTTATAGACTTTTCTCTGCACACTAATATCATTATACGCAATGTTATATTATTTTTAAACCAGTAAAGTTTACTAGGTTCTAGAATCTGTATTATTTTAGACAATAAATACAAAATATTTAATTATGTTATTACATTTAAATAGTCTGTAAGGAATTTATCCATAGACTTTAAGTAAATAAATAAATAAATAAATAAAAATAAAATACATAGAATACGGGCCTGCCCTACGATGTAGACAAGTCGATGTCGTTCTCTTGTTTATATTGAAAACAAGAATAAAAAATTTAAATTTCCTTTTGTTTTCAATATAAATAAGAGAACGACGTCGGCTTGTCGACATCGTGGGACGGGCCCTACAAAAGATTTTTTTCTTATTAATTACATATTAATTACATAATTTCAAATTTTACATATTTTCAAATTTAAAAATAATTAAGTCAATATTTAATTTATTGTTCCTCTTTGTGCGATGCTAATTGCATTTTATCCATATTAATTAATATGAAAAACCTTTTACTCGAAACAAATGTTTTTACTATCACAAAAACTTTCAAAAATGGAAAGAATAAAATAATAAATTAACATATAATGTATATTAATATATAAATATTTAGCCAATGCAAACTGAATGTCATATTGTTTATTTTTTAAAAACATACAAATTTTCCATAATTTATTTATTTTAATGTTAAGTTTTGAAATTGAGATATATGGAACATTTTTTATTTTACAAAGTAAACAATATGACATTCAGTTTTACTTGGCTCATAATGTATATTTTTGTATATGTGTGATTCTTATTTCAAATATTTTTTTTTTCGTGTCCGTTGAAAGTACAGTAAAATAATTAAAAAATTAAACGCACAAATTGGAAATTGAAAACTGCTTTAGCATGTTGTTAATAAAAAACATTTAGGATAATCTTGGAGGTAGCAGATATACAAAACCATTATTTTTTATAACTTCTGATTAGTAGCCACTAGGTCTTGGGATTTCCCCGACTTTTGCACTTCCCGGGAAACGGGAATGAAATAATCACCAGCCGGAAATTCCCGGGATTACAGGGAAAAGTTATTTTTCTAAATTAAATAGATTCATTAAA
Source organism: Panzeria rudis (assembly GCA_956483635.1). Lineage (NCBI taxonomy): Eukaryota > Metazoa > Arthropoda > Insecta > Diptera > Tachinidae > Panzeria > Panzeria rudis. The sequence goes on along the minus strand of OY101451.1, from coordinate 32,228,533 downwards.
TGAAAAGCGGCGAAATTTCGGTTGTTTTATTAATGTCAGCATTATTTTTAAATAAAAGTTGATAGCAATTCTAAAACAAAGTTTTAAGAATTTTAAGTGAATTCAAGCAAATAGAGTTTTTAGTTATAATACAGTATATATAAAGACTAATTGATGACTATATCGCAATTAGGTAAACATTTTATTCTAAGGCCTCAAAATCATTTTATAAAAAACTTGCCGTAATGTTTCTTATTTTTCTTGAAAAATTTCCAGGACGATTCTTATCGTTAAATACAAGCAAGTTACAGTGTCTCCCTTCAATGACTCAGCTGAGCTGAGTCAGCAGTTTGTCCAAATGTTTTTGATTATACATGAGATTTCTACTACACTTTCCAAAATTTGTTCACTAAGTCTGCGGAAAATCAGCCAAAGTTCGTTTAATATCGAATTATTTACTTTAGGAAACGATTAGAGAGCAGTGTAATCATTTATACTTATATAAAGTATTCCACGTTCTTCTGTTATAGTGATTAAACGACACTCAATACTAAATTCATCTTGCACGTACTTTTCGAATCAATTTTCTTGTAGACGGATTAGTAGAAATGGTGTGACTTCAATTTCATTGAACTTTTATGAAATTTCCGTATAAGTTTGAACCGCTCACATTTTTTATTGTGTATTAAAAAAACGTTATGGACATTTTACTGCCTGTTTATCGATGTCGAACGAATTATTTCTTTCTTACAGTTACATTTGAAAAAATGTCCTTCGACATCGATAAACAGGGTGTTAGTATTTAAACAGGTAGCTATGTGTTCACCACTAGCTGTATTAATCTACCTTAATCGTACCCAATGAATGACCAAGCTAACGACTATAAGAAACACATTTCTAATATGAGATAAGTGGGCATAGTAGGGACGATATATATTTAATTAACATGAAATTGTAAATTTATCTCATGTCTTATACGGAATTTAGACGAACACTTTTTAGCTTAGTTTTTTTTAAGTTTATTAATTCAAAAATTAAAATGTCTTCGTCTAAGTCCCGTATCAATAGCGTTTTTAGTAAACGGCAAGAATTTCAGTGATAATCTGGTATGTGATGGAAATCGATCGATTTCAAAAAGGAAATTCTACTGAAAGATGATTTATTGATGCATTTTTGTTGTTGTTGAGCTCTAGAAAATACGAAGTTAAATTCGATTCGATTCACTGTATCGTGCGATTTACAGAACACATATTTGGCTATTATTAGTTTTGTGGAATCTCGCAATTTCCATCACATAAGATATTATGTGGCAGTATAAGTAATCTTATATAATTCTGTCAAAACTAAACGAATATAATACGTAATTTTATCTCCAGATTCAGAGCATTTACACAAAAGGAAAGGAAGGTTTCAGATGCGTCTATTTTATTTTTTTAGTTTATCTCAAGAAATTTTAGGAAGTTATCGATACAATACCCTGTACTCGTCCCATGACTTGAGAAAATGAATGGTGAAAAAAGACATATTGTGTAAATGATCACATATTAACCATTTTCAGTCAATTTAGTTGGTACTCCAGCTAGTATATTAGTAAACGGTACTGAAGTAATTCGATGCACCTTGATTTAAGGCCTATCACATAATATTTATATAATATTAATTGTCTCCCTTCAATGAGACTGTAATTCCACTCAGGAACCTGTTCCGTAACTATATTCAGATATTAAGTCCAGCTTAACTGGTATTTACAACATTGAAATATAAGTTCACCTGTGGTCGAGTGGGTAGTGTACTAGCCTGTCATGCCGGAGGTTGTCGGTTCGAATCCTATAAAAGACACCGCTTAAAAATAAAATACAGTTTCTACTTGGATTTGTAACAATAAAAATATAAATTAGTCGATAATTACAGCTGAATTTGGAAATAATATTTATATATAATCTATATTATTCTACACCGATTAGGACTCCATAAGATAGTTCAGAGACAAGTTACAAGGTGCATACACAGTATCAATTAACCCCATCCTAGGGCATCCCCATGTAAAAGTGGCTGGTCCGCTTCATAGGAAGTGTTAGAACTCGGACTGGTCCCTACCACCTGGGGACCGGTCACGTGACTTGTTTTGTGCCACTTCCATTTACCGCAGGGTATCAAGACTTTCGACTTTTACGCGAACTTTAGTGGCAATTGTTGGGCATATTATATCCTTCATAACTTATTATATCCTTATAACTTCATAAACAAGTATCAATACTTTTAAAGAAAATGAAACGCTGACATGATAAATTATTATTTTTTTTTCTAAATTTCTAACAACAATTATCTCGATTCGAATGAGAACATTTTCGAAACACAATGTATGTATGAGGTATACAAAAACGAATAATTTCGTTTTAGAATCGAAATACATAAAAATCTTCTTGGAAGGAGTTTTCGTCAAAATAATAAATACCTTTATTATAGTGTACATATCGTCATATAAAATGCAAAAGGGCCTATTATCATTTTAAAAAAATTTTCCGGAGAGATTAAAAACAGATCATAGGGGTTGCAAACCCAGTTTTTTTAGTGTATTATCTTTAATTTAGACTTTATTAATGATACTACACAGTTATAGTTTTCTTTTTATTAAGTTTTTATGTCCTGAAAATTTTTTAAAAATGATGATAGCCCATTTTGAATTTTATATGACAATATTATATATCCTCATTCTGAAATAAGTATATCAAAATGTTTCTATTTTCAGGTTTATACTTTGAATTTTAAGTCTGTACCCACAAAAGGTCGCAATAATTTCGGAATCATTGATGTGTATCAGAGTTTTGCCACTCTACAATTAATTTAAGATTTTAACAAATAACTATATTTTATACTTTATATTATCAATTTTTATCAAATATACCCCAGTATATGTTTATATTGCAATGACGGTTTAGTGCACTTTAGAATTTTATAAGAAAATCGAAATAATAGAGAAATAAAAATTTAAATAAACAACAAAATTATTTTGATTTTTTAGGGTTAAAACTAATTTTTTGAGAGTAAAAACAAACAGAAAAGCAGTAAAATATTATTGTTTTGGTAGGTAAATTTTCTATCATTATATTAATTGTAAAAATAATAGTTTTTACTGTTTTGGTAGGTAAAATTCTTTTACGTAAACTAACTGATAAAACCTTCATTTCTAATATTTTGTAGTTGATTGTTTTGTGAGCTAAAATAAGAGAAATGTTTTTATATTTACATAATTTGCTAGTTATAAAATCAACATTAAAAATTAGTTTAGAAAACCAATTAATTCAAATGAAATGTAAGCGGTCCGGTTTTTTAAAGAAAATACTATTGTTTAAGAACACTTTTCGCTTAAATTTAGCTACATAATATTTTGAGTGTATAAATAAATATACATACGTTTTTTTTGTGCAAGACTGTCCACTATGTGTTAAAAACGAAGAACAAAAATACTATTTATACTCTCTTCATACAAAATGACGTGTCGGTAATGCATGCTGTTGATTTTCCAGACTAAGGAAGTATGCATTTTTCACAAAACGAGACTGAATTTGTAACGATTTTAGAATATTTCCATTTGATTCTCTTATTTCACATATAAACTATTTAAAAAATAGTAGAAATTATATATTTTTTAATAAATTGTTGTTGTCCGCAGTTTTGTGTATTGAGCGGTACGTTTTTTTAGTACGCTTCATTGCTCCGTTTAATTATTGAAATTGCATTAATAACACACACTATAACAGCGTAGGTTTATACTTCAAAATATTCAAAAGTTTTGTGAACCTTAATAAATAGTATTATATTGCAAAACGGTTCATCAATCATTTATGGTTTGGCCAAATAAAATGTATTGAGTGTTATCCATATATTTTCAATTTAATATACATTTTTTATTAAATAACTAAGAAGTTTATGTTAAGGCTGATGAAATATTTTACATATGAATCATTTCAAATTGCTCAGAAAAACATTGAATTCTTACGATAATGTATTGAACGTTACGTGATTAATATTTTTAAATATAATTTATCTATAAATTTTAAGATAATAAAAAAAGTTAACAATAACAGAAAGGTAAAAACGATATAGAGAATATTATCCGTTAAGAAATATTTGATATGTGGGTTGTTATATTTCCTGAGAATGTATTAGGTAGGTCGTATTTTTGTGAGAATAATTATTTGAAATTTACATAACGTTTAATATTGTTTGTCGATTTTATTTAAATTAGTCTTATTTGAAAGAAGAGTTAGCCTACTTTTTGTTTATGTATAATATTTTATGATATTTCTATTTTAGAGAGTAGGTGTGGTGCAATTTTTCGCAAAAATCGTTTCCAGAAGAACAGCGAAAGCAAATATAATGTTCAATACACAATAGTGTTAAAAAATCGAAAAATTTTATTTTTTTTTTTGATTCATTGAATGTGGCGAAAACTATAAAATGCATTGGTAAACACACAATGTACACTTAAAATAAGAATCATCTATCTACTACATTATTTGTTCATTTAAAGTTACAATACAATAAACCACACTCTTACTTTGTTAAATATTATCGAAAAAATTAACCTAAAGCAACTGCTCAAGCGGTAATTGACATTTTTTATGGTCTTTATTCTTTTCTTTATTTTATTTTACTTATACTTTTCGCGAGTCAGGCAATATAATATTTTTTGTACATCACATCAGTATGCTTTTATATTGTATATATACATATTCATACATATTTAAATTTACGTATGCTTTTTAAGCCAAAATAATTTATTATGAAAATGCAAGATCTTCATGTTATTCTGCCTTTTGTCAGAAGCCTTTTGAAGTACATGGTGGGTATATATTCTTCAACAGATAATTAACATTCTGTTTAATGAAAAAATTATCATGTATTTATAAAAATATTTCCTCTTAATTTTCCACAGCAGTATTTTGATTGTTAATGCAATGCTCAGAATAAAAACCAAATAATTAATCTAAAAAGCGTATTTATTTCAGTTGTCAGCTATAAGTTTTGAAGATCCTGCTAATTTTCGCTCCTTTGTTAGTTTGTCTTGCTGTTTAAAAAAATACTACTGCTAGTCTTAGTATTAAGACTTATCGCAGACTTTAATATTATTAATTATTATATTTTATATAGTGCTATCATTTTATGAATTCGTAGGTATTTGAACACTGGCTATTAATTTTTCGTGTGTATCATGTATTTATAAAAATATTTCCTCTTAATTTTCCACAGCAGTATTTTGATTGTTAATGCAATGCTCAGAATAAAAACCAAATACATATATATGATAATTAATCTAAAAAGCGTATTTATTTCAGTTGTCAGCTATAAGTTTTGAAGATCCTGCTAACTTTCACTCCTTTGTTAGTTTGTCTTGCTGTTTAAAAAAATACTACTGCTAGTCTTAGTATTAAGACTTATCGCAGACTTTAATATTATTAATTATTATATTTTATATAGTGCTATCATTTTATGAATTCGTAGGTATTTGAACACTGGCTATTAATTTTTCGTGTGTATCTTAATAATTTATTAAAAATTTAAATGAAAAAACCATGTGGTACATACGAGTATCCTAATTGTGTGTATGAATGAAGTAAACTACATAACTACTTAGTACTATAAAAGTGCTCTGTTAATATTTCTTTAACAGACAAATTATTTTTAAGTTTTTAAATTTTAATCGCACTATTTCCAAAAATTAATGTTTTACTTATTCCGTAAAATATTAATTGTTTTAGAAAAACACAAAATAATAGATCACTGAGGTGTATTAGGTAGTTCCTATGGGCATTTCACTGGGGCTAAATGCAGATCGCCGGGGAACTTTTACCCAAAAATCTAATAGAAAAACTAAAGATATTATAGCAAACTTTTATTTAAATAAATAAAAAGCTTAAAAAATCCCAGCAATAGTTTTGGCATTTCTGTATCCGGTAGTACTCTTTTAATGGGCTTCAAATTAATGAGTGGTACTACTACTTAGTTATTATTAAAATTAGTAAGTATTTAGCTCATTTTCTGAAGGAGCTATAATTTGTTGTTATGTATTAATAAAAAAATAGACAAGCACTTTTTAAGTCATCATGTGTTTGTAAAGGGTGGTTAAATTTTAAGGGCCGATGTTGGTTTTGAATAAAACACAAATTATTTAGGAAATTATTAAACCAGTTTTTTGAGGCCGAACCCGAAACGAACCTAATATTCGGTAAAAAGGCCGAATATTCATCCGAATCCGAAACTTGCCGAAACTTTTTAGCATTAACTGATATTGACATTTAAAAAACTTAACAGAACAGAAAAGTCACTTATTTTATTAACGGCCCTTTTCACAATGCGATTAAAAGTTAAGGTGGTCTTTAACGGCAAATTCGGCATACAAAACTCTCCGTTAAAATATACTTCAACTTTTAACTGTACACTGTGAAAAAGAGCGTAAGAGTATTTCTACATCAGAGCCAGACAAAGAGAAAACTAAATAAATGAGAGAATTTTTTTTGGTTAAGTGTGTTGGTGTTTAATTGTATTGTTGATATGTACAAATGTTTGTTGTGCCCTTGTTGTTGCTTATTTTGATTGTTTGTGTTGTGCAGATGTAAATTGTCGGCTGTGTACATGTAAAATTTAAAAATAGCCGAAAAGTCTTCGGCAATCGTCGTGGCTCACGGCTACACATCGCCCGGGCTAGTCAAAATAGTAGTAGAAATTGAATATACATATTTCATTCCATCGAGCAAATATAAAACTTTAACATTTACGAGCATATGACTAATAAAAACTTGGCATGAAATTAACTTAAAAGATGAATAGAACTGGAATATTGGGTTCGTTACACATACACTGAGGAATGTTTTATCCCTCTATTGATGACGTTACAAGAGCACCAATCAAAAAGTTGAGTCGGAATAACTAAAATGATATAAAGTGAAATAATTACCTATTTTTGACACTAAATTTATACGTTTTCATTCATTTCTACTAAAGTGAAGTTTCTTTGTTTACGCCCGCGTTTCATCGATGATATACACAAAAAAAGAATTTTTTTGACGCTATTGAATTTATCGTGAAGATTGAAAATGAGTTTTTTTCATATTTTAAAATTATTTAAAAAAAAGTATTTTAAAAAACAAATAATCAATTTCAGTGCAAAATTGCAGAATTCGATTGCGAAAAATCGATTTATTATAACATAAAATAGATTTTCGATTGGAATCGGAATCGGTTTACCATTCCCTATTTTAAGCTATTGATTTCGGCAACAAACAGTTGAATGCTTTATGTTACTATGTATATCATACGGTTGCGCTTGCCAAATGGCCGCCGCGACCTCGGCGGCAAACCTCTATCCGATAGTCCAAATTTTAGATGACACTGAGGTTCTATGCCGTTAATGTGCCGAATTATCGCATCCGTTAGCTCTTGAATTGTTGCTGGCTTATCGACGTACACCTTTTCTTTCAAATAACCCCAAAGAAAGAAGTCCAACAGTGTCAAATCAAATGATCTTGGCGGCCAATTGACATCGCCACCACGTGAGATAACACGGCCATTGAATTGTCGCGCAAAAGAGCCATTGTTTCGTTAGCTGTGTGGCAAGTGGCACCGTCCTGTTAAAACCACATCCCGACTAGAAATTTTCATGTGCTCCCAATTGCGAACCGACTGGGTTGTCCAATTGGTTCCCGAATTGGGATGTAACGCAGAAACGTATTTGGGACCCGATGGGGCAATACTTATAAGCTACCAACCGGGAAATCCCCACAAGATCTCAATCGGGTTGCCTACTTTAGAAACCGAAAAACCACCAACCATAATAATATATACTGTTTTTTCATTGGTTTCGACTTCAACAATTTTATTAATAAAAAAAAATTATGTATATAAAAAATGTTTTAATTTATTCTTTTTTTTATCAAATTATATGGAAAATAGTCCTTCTTATTCTATAATTATTTGTCAATGACACGTCAACTCAATATAAAAACTGTACGCTCGTTTACTAGAAATTAGACCTAAGACTAAATTTACATGATGAAATACTTCATGAAATTTATGGTATGAAACTTTCTTTATTTGCTAATTGAATGAACAGGGAAACATGTTTGTGTTTGGTTAAGGTGTCATCAAAAACCAGGGCTTTAACATTTAACAGGCAAACAATGAACATTCAAAATGGAAAAAATACTTATACGGCCATGTTCGAAAAACCATTTTCTTTTGAAATCGCAAAATTTCAAAAACGGAACAGTGTTCTTTTAATCGGACAATTAATGCTTGTATCTTAGTTCGGATGAAACATCTGAAACAGAAAAGTTAGCTGAAAAGCTGCAATAGGTGAAAGTGAAAGTTGTCGATTTCAAAACGAAATGCTTTTAAGAACATGCTCGATAATATTAAAACTAGTTCATCTTGGATTTGATTAATTCCTCTTATAAATTCATGTTGGTGAACATCTTCAAAATAACGAGCACGTGATCGATTTTAACCTGAAAAAAGAAAGTTTAGAATTATTGATATTAAAAATTTATTTATAGTGCATTTACGCTGCATCGAAATCTAGTATATACGAGATTTCGAGCAATATCTAATTGTTTTTTTTTTGCTATATTCCAAAAAAATCTAGTAGTAATTAGTCTGCACATTGTACAAGTCCAAAAAATTACTTTCCAATTGTGCTTTCTAGTGGTGTTGTGAAAGTACATAAGTATGTAAGTATATGAAATACGATACATGTCTAGAGGACGCCTTCAACACGTCTTGTGCATACATACATATATACTATCTATATTGATATTTACCTACATAAGTATATGCTTACCTTTTAACTTAGCTTGAAATTGCTGCCACTTCCTTTAGAATGCTATGCTTCATCCTGTGATCTGACTCCTGAAAAATTAAATCATATATTATATACATACATATGTATTTATATTTTGTGTTCATTTAGTAAACATACATACATATTTACCAATACATTTATTTTTTCTCCTTTAGAAAATAATATTTTTGATTTAATTTTATTTTATAATATTTTGACAATATGCATAGACTATAATATTTTGACAATATTTTCAAAATAGTATTGTATTTATAAAAAACTAAAACAAAATCTGAAGTTAAGTATTTAATTTTACTTGAGATAAAACAAAAAGAACTGATCTTATTGATGATTAAAATAGATAAACACTTACATACTCGTACATATGTACATATGTATATCACGCATAGAAAAGTTCATATAAAACCGTATAAAATCTTATATAATTGCACACACATACGAGTACACCCCGAATATGACAGAAATTTTATAAAACTGCAAGTAGCAGTATCAAGCCTTGAAATTGACTTAAAATGGCTGAAACTGTAGAAAGAAAAGCGTGGAAAAGTCACTGCTATCGCGAAAACTCGCCAGAATTTACCAAAATTGGAAGCAACGATTAAAATGTTTTAAAGCTTGGTAAATTGCACTAAATTAAATTTCCAAAAACGCGGAAAAACGCGAAAATATCAAAAACTCTCAACAACTTGCTCACATCGAAATATACTATATACAAGTATATCGCGTAAGCAAAAAATTACCTCTATCGACAATCAACGAAAATTCGATTAAGTTCTCTGTTAGATTTTCCCAACAAGTTCCAAATAGTTTCCCACTTGGGCAGAACTTATGTTAAATCACTAATTTCCAAATGGGCTATCCTAATAAGTTCTCGATCGGATCCCAAATGGGACAAACCTTTTGGGTTTGCCCCACGCATTCCCAACTGGGCCCAAATATATGTATTGGGGCAATTTCTAGTCGGGATATCGTCCACATCCATGTCTTCCAATTCGGGCCATAAAAAGTTCGTTATCATCTCACGATAGCGAACACCATTCACAGTAACTGCCTGACCGGCCTCATTTTGGAAAAAATACGGCCCGATGATGCCGCCAGCCCATAAACCACATAAATTTTCTGCTTTACGAGCTGTACGAGCATGCACTGATGTTTTCACATCTCCTACAGACCCGATTGTACGCACATTTGAATGATTAAATTGACCGAAAAAATTACGAAGTGCACGATATGCATTTTGATACATACAAACAAACAAACATACACCTCGTTTTTATATGGTATATGGATTAAGGTTATTTAATGCTACTGGGAAGTAAAATTGTATACAAAACAATAACGTAAAAGTGCTTATTTGCTAGGAAAAAAATGTATTGAAAACTACTAACTTAACAATGACCTTTATTCATGCTTATTGAGGAATTAAATTGCTAATTTTGCTATTTATAATTGTGGGATTTCCATGCGGTTATTGATATTTATTTGTGCATAGAGAAAAAAAAACATGTTAAGTAATAATGACATAATTTTACACATTGCATACGGTTGGGCAACAAAAAAAATAAAAATCACAAAAGAAATAAAGTATTATATTACAATAAATAATTTATATGAACAGTATCCATGTTCTATTACTCTCGCTACGAAAAACTTTTCACATGAAACGTGTAAAATGAAACAAAAATGCAACAAGCAGTTGTTTTCCTCACTATAGTGTTTCTGTAATTTTTTATGAAACAAATAGCTGTCACGTACAGCGTTGCCAGAATGCTGATTTTATCACATTTTTGATGATTTTTAAACCAAAATATGATATGATGATTTTTCCCCCAAATGATGATATGTTTTCTCGCAAATTATAGTTTTTTTATACTGCTTATATGTATATCGTCAAAGAAAATGCTAAAAGCCACATCGGACATATTAAAAGTTTTACAGGAGAAGGATGAAACCTGTTTAAATGAAAAAAAATATATTGACAATTAGTGTACAATTTTACAATATAATTAAAAAAGGACCAACAATGAAATTTTGCATGAGTTGCCCATATATTTTTCATTTCAACAAGTTTTGTGCTTCTTCTGTAAAACTTTTAAAATGTTAGATAGGGCTTTATACATTTTCTGTGACGATATATAAATAGTTATTGAAACATATCATGCCTTACTTTTTGTAGTTGTTTGGATCAATTAATATATAATTTTCAAGCGTTTTTAATATAAAAGTTTATTGAAAAGCATTCATCAGCTTTGAAAGATGATTTTGAATGACAAAACTATCAATCATGTTCGATGATAAAAATTGCTGTGGGATGTACAAAGTTTATTGGGCTAAATTCAAATAATTTTTATGTACAGGTTTTTTTAATGGGTTTGACTAATATTTCAAATAGCTACGTCAGTATGTTTCACCCTAACTCAATAACGAATTATCCGATTTGAATAAATAAGCCAATCATGCATACTAATTTTTTATATTTCCAGCTGTTTTGGAGCTCTTCAGAAATTATCGGCGAATTTTTTTTTTTTGCAAAATTAATTGTTCGTTTTCAAAAACTCATAAAAGAAATTAAAACTGCAAAAACTTTAAGTTTTTATCATTGGTCTGACAGGTAGGATAACTAGAAATAAAATAAGCCTTAAATCATGAAAATCGATGGCTAATGTTGATTTTATTCGCAATTAAGTGAAGGTGGTCAGTTCATAAAAATCTCGATTTTTATACAAAAGAAAAATTTTAATTTGTGTGTGTATTGAGGGAACAACTAATTGTGAATAAAATCGACATTTACTTTCGATTTTAATGGTTTATGGCTTATTATATTCCTAATATACCTACAAAGCTTGCCTCTTCATTTTTTCATAACTTTTTGAAAACGAAAAAAATTTCTTTGGTCGAGTGGTCTAAGCGGAAGAGAAGAACTCTGAAGAGATTAGCGGGAGCTATCGAAACTTGCCAGTTCAACCCTCCGTGCAGTAAAATTTTTCTTTGTCTACATGCTTCACATTTATCTATAAATAAAAATATAATTTAATTGAAAAATTAAATTAAAGCCGAGCTCAAGCCAAAATAATTAAATTTCTTTGGATATAAACCCATATACGTACATACAGTTCGACTAAAACTCATAACTTAATTGAAAAAAAAATTCACTTTGCATGAAAAACGCATTTTTCGCCGCTAATTTCTGAATAACTCCGAAGCAGATGGAAATTAGAAAGAATTAGATATAAATGACTTAAAGGTAATTTTATTCTGCATTTTTTATTTATTGAAATTGGATAAACCATTCTCAAGTTAGGGTAAACTATACTGATGTACATATTGAACATCTTAGTCATGCCCATTAAAAAATCTGTACGTGATAGGAAAAAATTGAAAACGGATTTATGCATTAAAGTTTGTATATTCCACATATTTTTATTTAAAAGATGAAAAATGCATATAGTTGTGTTTTCCGAGTTTTTTTTCGCGGTGGAAGTGGTTTTGTTGCATTTTTATATGTTATTACAGTCATGGCGATATTTTATATACTTCTCTGATCGCTGCTGGTTTTCAAACCTTTTCACGAATTTTTTTACAAGTATCTTTTTAATATTGGTTGCCAAAAAAGCAGTAACTCTCCTATCTAGAATATGACATGAAGGAAATCATATAATCTAAAAAAACGCGTTTTGTTTTAGTTTGCTGTAAAAGTCTCATTGTTCAGCTTTGGAATAAAAGTTTGCGATGACTTTTTATATCCTAATATGATTGTTATTCCGCCAAATGATGATTTTCTTCGAAAAGCTTCTGGCAACGCTGGTCACGTAAAAGTTTTACTCCCAAGTTGTGAGAAAAACTGTTTCTGTAAAATGTTTCTGTGAGAAGTTTTAACTTTGAACTGCCAAAAACACTTACATTTTGAAACACAGTGAGATATGAAAAAATAAAAGATAATAAGATATATTTCAACTAACGTTAGTAAAAAAATACATAAAAGTTGCTGTTTATAAATGCTGTTATAATGAGTGGGTAGTGGATAGTGTGCTAGACTATTAGCCGTAGGTCACAGGTTCCATTCCTGCCAAGACCCTGTGTGTTTCTGCAGAAAAGTCGAAAAAGGCTTATGCAGTATGTGTGTTCATTTATTTAATGTTTTGATTATTAATTTATTATTTTACTTAAAACTCTTTAGAAAAATGCGCAAAAAATATTTAAAATTTTCCAAGTCACTTTGTACTATGTTTTGTATAGCCTACCGTAAGCAGACGATGTTAATTTGGCAACGTCGCTGAATTTTTGTTTGCTGTAGTGGCTTTCAGACGCAACTGGGATATTTTTGGTTGGTGGCTCGCGGGTTGCCAATGATGATTGGCTTCGTGCTATATTTTCTGCCAGTTCGAACGTAACAACGTAATTATTTCTCGTCATGAGAAATGATGGAATATTTTGTTTCACAACTTTTCGTTGCGAGAAATTCTCTCTAAATTATAAGTACGAAAAAACAGCAGGAAAACAATAATTTCAACCTTAGTTCAACAAAAAACAGCTATGAATAGCAGCTAAGGATAGAAATTGTATATTTAACAACGTTCAGCATAAAAGCAATGTTAACCCCAAATCAAGGTGGACTCAACACTATTCAAAAATTGCTCTACATAAAATCAAAAATATGGCATGTTTAAATCAAATGCGAGCAAAATTAAATCAAAACATTTCTAAGAAGAAAAATTTTCAAAACAAAGTTGCACATTTTTGAATCAAGGTTGCACAACTTCTTTTTAAATTAGTGGCGTTTTTGAACTGAAAATGTTCAACGTTGATTTAAAGTTGATACCTTTGCACTACAGTGGGAAGATAACTTACATTTTTGAAAACTTATACTTACGGTGTGTGCCAAACGGTAGCAAAGTACTATTGCGAGTAAATTTTTATCACTTCTGAGGTGAATAAAATTTCACTAGCCCTGGGGGCTAGTAGAATTTTTGACACAAGAGATTAATTTTTGACAAGCAGAAATTAGAAGCATAACAAGCATAACAAGGTAAGACCCCCGCCGTCGTTTTTGAGAATTCGAGCCGCCACTCAACACATCAATTTTTGCGGCTCTTAAATATAGTTCGACTGAGAAAATGCACCGTTTTCTTCAATTTGCGAACAATTTTACATCATATTAAAAAAATTTTCGCTAAAGCAGGGAATTTTGTTTTATATACACAGAGAATTCAGATTGATTGGAAAATGGTTACAACTCTAAAAATTTAATGAAGTATATAGATCAATATTTTGTTAAATTTATTGAAAATTGTTTAATATAAAAGATTTTCAGTATTTATAGCCATAGAACCCTTATAGCAATGAATTTGATATTCTCATACATCTTACAATAGTTACGACAATCGATATAAAGATTGGAAAAATAAATCAAACGTAATCTAAAGAGGCAACCAATGTAATTTACAATTCCAAATTAAATATTGTTTGCCACAATTAAAAATTCATTTGTATAAAATAATACTTGAGTATGATAAAATTTTCAGTTAACATTATTGTTGCATTCGATAGTAATCACTATTAAAAATCCAATTCTGTACATCCAGCCGATAAAAAGCTATAGTGAACAAAATATGTATGTATGCTTTCATTTTATTTGTCATTAAAATAAAAAAATCTTAATATAAGGCGAAATTAAAAATATTATTTGTACAAAATTAAAGGAATTAACGCGCGATATAAAGGATTGGGTTGGATTTATATATTGTAAGTATTACCAAATATATACATATATTATCTTCAAAAGGGTATAACATTTTAAATGATTTCATTGCAGCAGATAAGACCATGTAAAAACTTTAAAATTGCTGATGTGGTTGCCCGCCGATGTTTGATATTAAGGTAAGAAATTTAATGTATGCTTATTAAATTGCCAGGAGTTGCTAACTTGTTTTTGGTAATATCTTTGCTAATAAACTCTTGAAATTTTAGAGATCCTTTAAGTGAGACACCTGCCTACTCAAGATCTAATGTTGATGCATATAAAGTAAGCCAATTTTCAATGGAACTAATCTAGCTAATAACACAAAAATTCTAAAAGGACCTTTTTCTCATTATAATTTACAGTTTTCTATGTAGTAAATGTTTTTATGTATGAATGTATTTCTGTGTGTCTTTTCTTTGTAAATTTTTGGTTTGTGCCTTGGAAAATAAAGTAAAAATTTTTAAATGTTGCTTTCTTAATTCACAATAGTAATATTTTATTCATGATTCTCTAATGTCAATTTATTTCCTACAACAGAATTAATTCGATAGTTACAATCGAATTACGCAGTAGTACATACAACTGACAAAATTCGATTGGCTACAAATTGGGTAACCACAATGAATCTGTTTTCTCTATGTGTATAAAAATATTCTTTTAAAAATTTGTTGGTAGCCGGTGGCTTGCAGTAAATTTTTTTGCCTCGCCGCAACAAAATTTTATATTGTCAAAAAAGGTATCATTTCACACAGCCGAAACATGAAATTTTTTCCCCACAGGCAAATATTTATTTACCACAGTACTTTTCTACCTTTTGAGACGCACCCTTACTTTTATTTCATTACTTTTCTTGTCTGAAAAATACAACTATTATATATTTTTAAAATTTTTTTGAACATTTACATATTTAAAATTAATTTTTGGGCGGATTTACTTATTCAGTAAAATATTAATTCTTTGGAAACACTTCTAGGGGTAATAGGCAATTCACACTACCGTGTTTATGGCAATTTCAAGTGTTTACGAGCCAAACACGTTAATTTTTAGATGTTTTCCCATATACTCAATTGTCAAAAAATTTACGTGTTTCAAAATGAAACTCATTCAAAAACCAGTAAAAGGCAGGGTTCCAAGACTTCTTGATGTATGTTCAGTCGATTTTTTGATTTTAGTGTTTATTGAACACGGTTTGTAATGGCGGCAAAATATGTAACAAAGTCGAAATTAAATAAGGTTGTAGCATTTCTATAACAACAAACAGCGTATTCGGAAAGTTATGATTTGTGTTGGCTTAAAAGTATTAAGAACCTCGGTTTTGGTTCAAGTTTTCAACTCAAATGGAAAAATGTACATACACATGTAAAATTCTATTTAATAACTTTGCAAAATTATTAATATTTACGACACGAAAAAAATTTTTAGTTGCCGGTTTGCTACCACCTTTTATGAATTCGTCATGCTGTAAGCAGAAAGTTTATAAAATTCTAGTCTGAACAACTTTGTTTATTTAGTTTCTTAAAATATTTGCCGAAACACGTTAAACTATAGCAGTGTGAAAGAAGAGTTTTTTTGTAATGTGCTTTGTTCTATATGAAGTTATTTACGAAAAACTTCTTGTTTTATAGCATGTAGAATAAAATGTAAAAAAGTATTGTGAGAAATGGAAAGCAATAGCGGAGTTCAGTGTTTGTTGCAAATAGTCTTGGAAAAGCTCAAATGCAAAATATCGGAGCTTTTTTATGATATTTTTTGTATTTTGTTCTTGGATTTCATTTTTTTCAACAACATTGACAGCTTATATTATAACATAGCGTCTTGGCGTGCCATAATTTTGTTCTAATATTTGTCAAACTTCTTACATAAAAACATCGATTTTGACTTTTGTCAACAAAAATCAATGGCTCGTGAAGACGCTATGTAAGGGTTTGTAAATATTAATAGAAGTTAAACAAAACTTTAGTGGTGATAGAAGGAAAAGAAATTATTATTATGCCAAAAGGTATCCCTTACAAATGTATTTACATTGCCACAGCAATTAAGTAGCTATTATTCGACTTACTTGAAGCGAAAAATTAAGTAGTCAAGTAAACAAAGTAAAATTAAAAAATATATTTAAAATTGTTGTCTTAATCATAAAAAATTAAAACGGATCTCAAATGTATTTTGAGAAAAATTTGTATGGAAATGATGTTTTAAAATAAATTTGAAACCTATTTTATTTTTTACGAATACGCCAGATTATATTTTATTGATATTTTTTCACAGTTTGTTAATTTTTACCCGGCTAAAATACGAAGCTGTGCTCATTCAGAGTTGAAGATAAGTATTTTACTCATTCAGCTATTGTTGACTTATAACTTTCAGCACCAAAAATTAATTTTCAACACATGTTAACTCAAAACGTTTTTGTCTATTTACATACATGTTTACTTTGTGATGTCTAGTTGCTTAGTCTAGGTTCTCACACACCAAGTTTTCTTGCGAAAGTTTTTAATTTGTATGTGAAAGATGATATAGAAATATATACAATTTGTATTCATTTCCCTTTTTTTCTACCAGCTGAATTAAAACGTGCCAAAGAAAACTTGCTGTATATGAACATAGACTTACTGAAATAGAATGCAACTAATAACTAATGTTTGCTTTCTGCTGTCTAGCTGCTTACAGAATTAGAATCAAACTAATAAAGACTAACAGAAAAACTGTTTAAACATAGGATCTTACCTACAACCAAAAACTAAAATAATATAAGAGTTGGAAAATTGGCAGAAATATTCAGAGGTGAAATTTCATCAGACGTGGTAAAAGTGAACAAAGTACGCTGATAATGACAGTGTTGCGGCTGTCAAAATTAGTGGCACTAAAGCGGCCTTCAGGCTATTAGATTTAGTATTATAACTTCTCAAAAACTAAAATCTTAAGCAAAAACCCAGCAGTGTGATCTGTCAAATAATACGTAAAGAAATTTGACAGTATTATGGTATTCGTAATTTTTAGGAAATTTTTTAAACAATCACATTTTTCGTTTTATTAGGGTTGTCTTTTGCACAGACAAACGTGGGAATAACAAAAACAGTTGTCTTTTTGTTTGCCGGAATAAATAAGGAAAAAGAAGAACGAAAAAAATTGGATTTGTTGCAAATTATTTATATTACGTTTTATTTGGGATGTGATATTGTAGAAAGAAAATGTAATGAGAACATTTTCTTTAAGATTTTTTGAGTCAGACTGATTTTTATTTGATTTTCATCTTACAAAATCTAATAAAACTCCTAAAGCTTGTATTACAATGTGAAAGGCCCTCAATGTGTTTTACTAATCTGATTAGATACCCAGTAAAAAAAGACATTCCAAAGAAGTCATAAAATTTTTATCATATCTAATGATTTTTACATTGGGTTGTCATTGCAAGAAGTTCTCTTTTTCGATTCCTAATCGCCGAAGTGGAAGCGATATTAACAAAAATTTCCTTTTTGACATTCTATTGTAGTGTATCCATGTCGTCATACAATACGTACACTGTGTACATACCAACTTCAACCAAGTAGCGTGACTACCAAATAACAAACGATTGGGTTACACATGTTGAATTGTGTCAATTGCACATTGTTGACACATGTAATTTTAATTTAAATTTAAATATGTAATTATAAGCTATTGAGTAACTGTAAACTTCTGAGTGATTTAGAAATCACACAATATTAGATGACCTAATGAATTCTCATAAGTAGTATGTAAGCTAGAATATTTTGTAAATAAAATCAGATTATTATGAGCAACTGAATTTGGCATTAGTTTGCCGTAGCTTTAATTCTAATCTCAACCTTTTGACAGTTCCTTTGAACGCCTGCTAATGAGCTGTATAAATATAACCAAGGACTATAGGGCGACCTTATGAACATTACTTACCACCACGTAGCAATCCTGCTAAACATCCTTCCTCTTTTACCCCCACATGGCGATCTTTCCTCTTTTACCCCCACACTATAATAATATTATACTCTGGTGGAACTGCCCACTTTTCTTATCATTAAGTTATATTGCAAGAGGGGATTAATGTGTGTTCAAAGTTTCATAAGAATCGGTGAAGTTCAAATAGTCGAACAACGATATTTATATTGCATGGGCGCGGTACTTCCCTTAATTTTTATAATAAAATTTTTTGCCAGCGAAATTTATTGTGTGTTCAAAGTTGAATAGTAATCGGTTAAGCAGAAGTAATTCAAGGAGAATATTTATAAGCGTGCAACGGTCCACTTTTATATCTATCAGATTGTATTGTCAAGACAACCTAATGTGTATACAGTAGAGTGGTCGTAAAAAAACAAATTAGGATTTTTTCAAATCTCATACCCCAAATCGATGGGTAAAGTTTGATTGAAGACCAAACGTAAGACATTGTTGCTTAATTTATCCCAAACAAAGTTTGTTTGGGTCCAAAACGTTAAGGTCAACAGAGTTGGCTTGAAATTAAAATACAAGACTATCGCTCACATTGTCGTTAACAATGCCATGTATGGCAATGTGAACAACTGGGTTACTACGAATTAAATAGTCAAGATTTTATAATCTTATGATATTAGTTTTGTATGACAAATGATATTGGACTTGTTTTTTTTTTATATTTTGCTTAATTTTTTTGCGATAGTAGTTTTAAGAGTATAATATGCAAAGAAGACTTTCAACCAGCAAACACTCTATTAAAAGCATCTTTATGTTTTCTTTTAATACTTTATGACAATTACAAATGAATTCTCCCGCTTACTTAATCCCATGCAATATTATATTTGAATCCATTTTTCATACGCTTATGCGGCAACATTTCAGCGAAACAAAATTATTTGTTTGTTGTTGTTCTTTTCACATTTGTTTTATAATAGTTTCATTTTAATTCTTTTTAGTATTATTGCGATTTAAGCATGATGTTGCTTGTTTTTCAGCTTGGTCTCAATGAGTATAATCCTTTAGGGAGTAATTTTTAGAGCCACACATTACGCGGAAAGGGTCTACATATTTCAACATTTGAAATTCAATTTATACAATTTATAGCTAGTATACCAACTAGAACATTATGTAAATAAATGCTTTAAAAGTTTTGAAAACTCTTACCAGATACAACTGATAAAACACTTAGACTATTTTGTGAATTCTGTAATATATGTTATTCCATAGGATAATAAATATGCTTCTATATAACGCAATTTATGTTTGAGATATACTGTAAAATAAATAAGTTGTACCTAAGGTTTCTACGCGTGAGAAAATTCCCGGGAAATACCAGGAATATTGTTTAAACAAATCCCGGGAAACTTTACCCGGGAATTTTCTGGAAATTCAATTTCACCTCTTTTTATTTTACTTTTTGTTACATTGCTGTCGCAGTTTCTAAACGTATATTAAAAGAGGTGTTGCTGAGCTTAGGTTTGGAGTTTCGATTATATATCTCTAAAGGGGGTGCAGCCACTTGACCCCAAAGTGGGTCACCTCTGGCTTCTGAGATATGTAAAGCTATTCCAATCTGATGTTTTTGATCTGATAAAAAGAGCTTTTGCATGTAGATTCTCCTACCTAAGAGGTAGAGAAATTCTACCATATTTATTTGGTTTCGCTTACAGTTTAGGAGATATTCGGCTAAAAAAAATAAAATTCAGTTGAGATCGCTACTGTATTTCGCTTTTATAGATTTTGGAAAAGCTTTCATAATTTGAGTGCAAAGGTGTTTCCACCAATAGCCTGAACAGAAAGACTATGTGCCAAGGCCTGTGTAGAGAAATGTAATTAATATTAAGAATAATATAAGAAAGCAATAAACACCCTGTATACATTTATAGATCATTTCTCTCATTCTACCTTGTCGCTCTATTATATTATATATTTTTAAGTTATGCTTTTTGTACTTCAAAGTCATTCGATATAAAGTGATTAAAAGACAGTCAATAAATAACCAAGAAACTGAACGCATGTTATGTTCCATTATTACAGAGCAACATTTTAATACATGGCGCAGTCGGTGAAAAAAAAGACAACAGTTAAGATAAAATAATATGTTCAATTGAAAATTTTGGGGAATTTGTTATACTTAGCACATGGGAAAAGCAAAATAAAACACAAGTCGTATACATAAAAAACCTCGAGGAAGGCCACCAAAAAATATTAAATACGTGTACATTAATAAAAATAAAAATATGGATTTTGTGAAGAAAGTGGTCAAACTAAAAATTACTGGGAATATTGCAGAGAATTGGAGAATTTGTTGGCAAAATTTTAAAATTTTTGCACCTGCTATTGAATTAGATAAGAAAGCAGAAGTAGTGAAAGTAGCTGTATTTTGAAATGCGATCGGTCCGGAAGCTGCAGAACTATTTGATTCTTTCAACCTCAGTGAGGCAGCTAAAGGAAAATATGAAGATGTCACGAAAGCCTTTGAAGAATTTTGTAAGCCAAAATGTAACGAGGTCTACGAGAGTTTTGTATTCCATAATCGATGTCAAGCACATGGTGAACCTTTTTATGACTTTCTAATGGATATTAAGAAAATAGTGCGGCGATGTGGCTTTGATAATGACGACAGGATGGTGCGTGATAGAATTGTGCTGGGAACAAGTGATAAGGCGTTGCAGAAAAAGCTGCTGGATGCATCAAATTTGACAATGGAAATGGCAATTGAAATGGCGAGATCGGCTGAAGTGAGTAACAAGCAAATGAATACTATGAGATGTGGTGAAGCAGAAATTAATTTGGTTAGTAAGAAAAATGAAAAATATAAAAGTAATTTTAATGATATTAAAACCAAAAACTATGAAAAGCACATTGCTCAGGAAATTTAAAAAAATTATCGGAAAAATAGTAATTGCAATTTTTGTGATAGAAAGCATTTGAAGGGCAAATGCCCGGCATATGGTAAAATATGTAATTATTGTGAAGGAAGAAATCATTTTTCTTCTGTATGTAAAAAGAGATCTATAGGTGAACTAAAAGTCCAAGCTAGTAATACAAGTAGTGCAAGTAGGTTATATATACAAGGATTCAATTAGAAAAGAAAATGACCATGAAACGTGGTATGAATCTCTCAAAATCCGATATAAATTTGTAGAATTTAAGCTGGACACAGGGCCTATGGTTAACATATTGCCATATGAAATATTGAAAGATTTTCATAATATTACATTTGAAAAAAGTTCAGATAATTTGACTGCTTTTAATGGTACCGCGATAAAACATATGAGTACTGTGAACTTACTGTGCAACATAAAACAGAAATCGGAAAAAATAACATTTTTTGTTGTAAAAGATAAAAACTCAGTTCCAATTTTAAGTTTAAATTCTTGTATAAAATTTGGTTTGATTAAGCGCATACATACGGTTGAAATAAATAGTAAAGAAGAGCTAAAAAAGCAATATCGACAACTTTTTTAAGGAATCGGCAATTTCAAAAAAGATTTTTCTATTGAATTAAAAGAAAATGCCATACCATGCTCAAAGCCTGCAATTCGAATATCGTTAGCTCTGGGGGAACCTTTAAAACAGGAATTAAATAGCTTATGCAAGAAAGGTATTATTGAAAAATGTGAAAAGCCAAGTGAATGGATTTCAAATATTGCTATTGTTGAAAAACCTAACAAACAATTGAGAATTTGCATAAATCTAAAGGGACTAAATAAAGAAATCAAAGATAATTACTATGAAATACCAACTTTTGAGAGACTCAAAACAAATCTAATAAATAAAACAATTTTCACAGGGCTAGACCTAAAAGATGGATTTTGGCAAATCGCCCTTGATGACAGGTCAAAAAGTTTATGCACATTTAGCACACCTTTTGGGTGCTACAGTTTCAAACGTTTGCCATTTGGTATTAAGATAGCACCAGAGGTGTTTTAAAAGATTAATGAAGAAAGTTTTGGAGATATTAAAAACGTTATAGTGTATATAGATGATATTCTTATTGCAGCACCGAATGAGCAGGAGCATGAAGAAACGGTAAGATTAGTGATGGAAAGGGCTAAAGAAAAAAATGTTAAGTTTAATTGAGGGAATCGGATGCGATAAAAGTAGACTGAAAGGTATTGAAGACTTAGGACGTCCAAAATGTAAAAAAGATATTCAGAAGCTGTTAGGTTTTATAAACTATTTACGAGAATATGTTCCGAATCTATCAGGTATAAGCAAACCAATCAGAGATTTATTGAAGAATTCAGTTGAATTTCAATGGCTACCGGCTCATGATAAATGTTTAGAAAATATTAAAAATTTTGTTTTCAATGCACCAGACTTAAAACCGTTTGACAAGGCTGAACAAATAGTTTTGCAAACAGATGCATCAAAAGATGGCTTAGGATGTGCATTATTGCAAAACAAATGACCTGTATGTTTCGCATCGCGTAGTCTAACTGATGCTGAAACCAGATATGCCCAAATAGAGAAAGAAATGTTAGCTGTAGTGTTCGCCTGCCACAAATTTCATAATTACATTTACGGATATAGAGTAGAGATCGTAACTGATCATAAGCCATTGCTAGGAATAATAAAAAAAGATTATCATAAAATACCATCTGCAAAATTACAAAGAATGAAATTAAAATTAGAGAAATATAATTTGAGTTTTACGTATTTACCGGGTAAATACTTGTATTTAGCAGATTGGTTATCCAGAAGCTATTCTAGAAATAATAATATTGATGTTGAAATAAAGGGTTTGAATGAAATGGTATATACAATCAATGTGAGTGATGAAAAGAAAAAATTGTTTAAAGAAGAGACTAGGAAAGACAATATTTTGATAAAAGTTTTGAAATACTGCGAAATCGGATGGCCTAATGATAAAACTAAGGTAGAAAACGATATTAAATTTCTATGGAGTAAGAGAATGAATTTATATAGCGAAGAGGGGCTTGTATTTTTTGATGATAGACTTTTATATCCCCAGATCTGTGCAACACTCGATTCTAGAAAAACTTCATAAGTACCATTTAGGAATTGAAAAGACTAAAAAGAGAGCAAAAGAACTTTTATATTGGCCCTCCATGAATCATGATATAGATGTCTTGGTATCTAAATGTAAAATATGTCAAAAGCAAAGATCAGCCAATATAAGAGAGCCACTGTTAAATCATGAGATACCAAAATCGCCTTATGAAAAAACTGGTATGGATATTCTGCAAGTAAGTGGCAAAGATTGTTTAGCTATAGGCGATTATTTTTCTAAATATTTAGACATAGTTCCTTTGACGAAAAAGACAGCCAAAGCAATAATCGAAAAACTCAATATAAATGTTTCTATATATGGGTATCCTTTAGAAATAATAGCAGATAACGTTCCATTCGGATCTTTTGAATTTAGGCAATGGGCGAAAACATTTGATATTAAAGTTACGATAGTGAGTCCACACTATCCAAAATCTAACGGTTCACAGTGGGGCCTTTTGACTTTTTTCGTTGCAAAAATCATAAGATTTAAAGTAATAAAGATATTTAAAAATTTTAAAAAGCATTTGAAAGAAGACTCCTCAAGCTTCAGTATGCATGATTTTCATAGGTTAGCCGCGGCACTGTGCACAGTGTCGCCTTTTGACTGTTTTATAACAAACATAATAAACTTTAAAGTACATAATAAAGATGTTTTAAAAATGTATAAAGCATTTCAAAGATAACCGCTTTCGCTAAAAAAAATAAGTAACCTGTATGTCCATATGATCACAGGGTACTACGCACAGTGGCTTTCTCATCGCAAAAACCATAATTTTTTAAGTTACCAAGATATATCCAATAGTTAAAAATCACTTCCATTTTAAATCCTTTAGTTTCAAAATAAGTGCTCCCGCATTTTGATAGGCATTGGGCACGGTAATAACTTTTGACCTCTTTTGTCGCAAAATTCATATCTTTTGAAGTAATGATCTTTTTAAAATTTAAAAAACATTTCAAACACAACTTTTGGTGCTTCAAATGCTATTCGCATAAGGAAGTCCAGAAAAAAAGTACCACTGTAATTTAACATGTTTGAGTAATATAATATTTTTTATTTTTACTATAAATACACATTTTTGAAATATTTTTAATATTAATGCTATATAATATATAACACAGTGCAACACGAAAAAAATAACCCTATACGGACACCACTAAATGATAAAAGACCAAAAAGAAAATAAGACCCGTGTATCCCAGTTTTGCCCAAAGTCATGCAGCCATTGTGCATGTTTTATTTCATTTTTGTAAATGGAATTTAGTTTTTCCAATTTTTTATGCAAAACATGTCAAAACAAAGTAACAAACACCTGTATTGAAATGATCAAGTGATGATCTTATTATTTATAACAACAAAAACAGGCCCTACCTGCTTAAAAGGGTGATTTTCAGTAAAATACGCACACAAAATTCTAACAGTGTTATTATTGCGTAGGTATATTTTAATGGGGTTTGATTTTGTTTATTACAAATTAAGCTATTGAGCATTTTTTACAAGAACAAAAGAATCAAAACTTAAATGTTTTATTGCTGTTTTGTGTATGTATGAATTTAACATTATTAGTCTTGGAAGTCAGTATTTTTTATTTGATTTTCTATTGTTACAATTTTTGTAAAAATAATTATTTTAAAATTCTAGGAAACTAATTCTTAGATTACAAAAATTAAAAAAAAACATGCACACTTGCTGCATGACTTTGGGCAAAAATGTGGAACCAGGTTTTTTTTTTTTGGTCTTTTATCATTTAGTGGTGCCCGTACATGGTTATTTTTCTATGAATTAAAGAATTACACTCAGTGTAATATGTAATGATATTAATTTATTTACTATATTTTTTTCAAACTAGTATAATTTTTTTTATTAGTTAGTTTTCTTTAAAATAGCCATTAACATTGGGAGCGATATCTAATAGACTTAACTTATCAGAGCTATAATTACGATCTTTTAAATTCTTTTGAGATCTTACATGTCTTCGTGATGAAATTAGTGGATCTGATGAGGCGGCCAACATATTGAAAAGGTCCTCATTTTGTCTTATCCGTGAAATTTTGCAAGTATTTGTGTATCTGAAGTGTTTGTAATCTTTGTTTTTGCATTCTTGGGCTTCTTCTGATAACTCTCCAATTGGTAGGCATTGATATTCAATTAAATCTTTACCATGAGCCAAAATCTTATGGACCGTAGGAGTAAGTTTCTTTTCAGGGTGCATTTGAACCAAAAGTTGAGCAGTTTTAGCCATTTATCATTTGGGCCATTTATCATTTCTCGAGAGTTTATAACGTTTAGGATAACTGCAAACCTTTTTATAATATGATTGTCGACCCGAGTAATTCTGGCTGTTACCTCATCATTTTCAAAAAATGCTCTGGACATATTTCCATCGTTCGTATTGCCGTACCCCTGCTTTGGGCAGTCTATTCTCAGCCCAAGGTTCTTAAAAAAAAGTCATCGTGTCAATCTCGTATGAACGAGAGAAAGTAAAATATGTAACAAATACGTGCTGCAGTGAAAACAGAATTATTGCCGTTTTCACTATGAGATTGTAACAGTTTTCCTCTTATATCAAGCAAAACGGCAACTTTTGGTGGCAAAATTTAGTTAAATTATTTAAAGCATTGTGTAGCAAATATGCTCCGAAAATTTGGCCGAGACCATTTTTGGCCATTTTTAGATATGCTCCATTTTATTTGTAAAAATTACCTAAACATAGGGTGCCTGAAAAGCGGCAACTGCCGAAAAAGTAGGGCATTTGATGCACATTTTTTTGCTTATTTCAATAAAAAATAAACGTGCCTTTCAAATGATACCAAAAAAGTTATGATCTAAAGTCAAGGTTTCTAGCATTTAAATTTTAAAATGTTATTTTTTTTTCAAAATTACCTTTTTTGGGGCTTCTTAAAAAACTGCCAACTTTAAGCAGCTCCAGCAGCTATAATTTTCAACTAAATAAGAAAAACGGGTTTGAACTGGCATCAGTAAGAAGTTCTTTGTACGATGTAATCATTCATTTTACAAAATTTTGTCATCAAATTTTGTATTTCTGCCACGGTATTTGGGAAAAGACGCCACAGTGCGGTTTTGCAGAACGAATGGTACAAGTCGCGAAAAAATTAATATTGAAATGTATCGATGAGAAAAGCAATTTATGGCATGCGTTACTCGAATATCGGAACACTCCGATTAAAAATTCGAATATGTCACCAACTCAATTAATATTTGGTAGACAAACTAGAACCCTGGTACCCGGAAAGTTTGAATTTCAGTGATAAACTATTACCAATTTTGCGTCGTAATAATTTAAGCAATAAAAAATATTATGACAAAAATGTAAGAGATCGTATTGAGTTTGAAAAAGGTGAAAAAGTATGGGTAAAAGATGGAAAAAATTGGTTTTCCGCTAAAGTTATGGAAAAACACAATACACGATAATGCGATTTGAACAAATAAAATATGTATGAAAAGCTTAAGTGGTGAGGTTTCAAAAATTAGTACTAAAAATATATAGTTGTTTTTACAAAAACCTTAAATTCAATCATTTTAATAAGAATAGAGAAGAGTATCTCCGCTTTCGACCAACAAAACAGCAACAGATGCATGATAATATTACCTTCAAACTATCTCAATACAATTAGGTAAAGAAATCAGTGATTTTTTAGTTATTCACAATTAGTATCGAAAAATAGTGTTTTTTATGAAAAATTAGTAAAAGAAACTTTTTCTAAGAGTTTTAAACAGATTTAAAACCGCAATAACTTAAACACTCAAATAATGGTCTTAAGAGCAGATGCGTTGTGAACAAAATAAGTCAGAAAGCATTAATATCGATGGACAAATTTCGATTTAATTCATAATTAAGTGAAGGAACTCAATTGATAAAAATCACAATTCCCATAAAATACAGACACACCGGCACAAATTAAAATTTTACCGTTGAATGAAATTGTGATTTTTATCATTGTGTAACTAAACACAAACAAGAAACTTGTATGTCATATGAAATGCAAAGATGAATGCTTTTTTACTAAAGACAAATTCAAACACATGTTTGTTAAAAAAAAAAACCTATCACAATTTTTTCTGTGTAGCAAAATAAAAAACTAGCATAGCAAAGGCTCTATGCTATGGATCCATAAGCCAAAACATAATATTTGATACATTGCTATTAATTCATACCAATAAATGTAAAATATGATAATACAAAGACAAACAGAACACTTAATTATCGCTTATATGACCAACAATCAACATTTGAATTCATATAGTTGAAGTTCATTGTGATTTAATGTTTTAATTTATTTTTACAAATCTCGAGTGACAATAAAATGAAAAATGCAACATTTTCCAACTAATTAAATACGATTTCAATGAAAGCAAATACGTTAAACTTCATGCATTTATAAAGTTACAATATCTCCAATTCCACACAGTAATTAAAATTAAATTAACTTTTAATTTCAATTTTCCTTGTGATTTAACTGTATGACATGAAAAAGAAAAAAGTTTGTGCAAAAGACGTCAGTGAAAAATTCTTGAATTTTTTTTCTTAAATTCCAAACTGATTATATTGCTGTCATTGTAAATTGTGCTATTGGGCTCACACGTAAACGTACATTTTAGCAACTGAATTGTATCTGTCAACAAAAAATAGACCGTGAAGATAAATGTATTTTCTGTTTGCCAAAAATATATGTTCGGCATTTTTCTTCCGTAAATAAAACATTAAGGAATTTGTATTTATACTTTTTGTGCCAGACCATAGGAATGAGAAATAAATTTTAGACACAACTATCAAGAATAAATATATCCGGAATATATTTGTCTTTAAAAGGTCAGTGTTTTACAAACAAACTGCAAAAAAGATTACATATGCAAGTTCAGATACATATTAAAAAAATAACATTTATGCCATTGTTTGTCATAAAGTGATTGGTAATGTTTGTAACCGACATCATTATTTAGATCGTATGTATTTATAAGGGCTAAAATAATATAAACAACAATGTTGTATCCAATTATAACCTAGGCGCACGGTAGTGCGCCAGGCCAACTTCCACTTAATGATACAATAATGAAACTTGAAGCATAAGGTCTCCCTAGAGCAGTGGTAGCTATTCTCTAAACTTACTATACTCGCGAGTATATGCTGTACTTTTACCATCAACACACGTCCACTGCCCGACTAGAAATTGTCCCAATACACATATTGGGACCCTGTTGGGAGTTCATGGGATAAACCCAAAAGGTTTATCCGTTCGTGATCCGGTCGGGAGCTTGTTGGAATAGCCCATTTACAAATTGGTGATTTAACACAAGTTTTTCCCAAGTGGGAAACTATTGGGAACTTGTTGGGAAAATCTAACACAGCTTTTTTATCGTATTTTTGCTCATTTTCGGTAAAGGTGATTTTTTGCTTACTCGATTTTTAATCAACATTAAAGTGGCATATATTTCGATGTAAGCTAATTTTTGGGAGTTTTAAATTTTTGGGATAGGAGTAATTTTTAAGTCAATTGAAAGATTGATACTGCTGCTTGCAGTTTTAGCAAATCAATGTCATATTTGGGGTGTAAGTGTGTGAAATTATATAAAAAGACTTTATATGAACTTCTCTATGCATGAAATATTTATTTGTCTATTTAAGATATCAATAAGAGTAGATATTTTTGTTTTGTCTTATGTAAAATTAAAAACATACTTAACTTCAAATTTAGTTTTAGTTAAAATTTGTTTATATATATAAATATTTTATAAAAATGTGTTTTCAAAATCTACGTTCGTTACAACATTACTGTTGTGAAAGTATGCGAAGCAAAATAAATGTCTTACATACGTCTTCAATTTCATCCTGTCGGCTATTATTAGCTGTTATTTACGTACACGAAGCTATCCGAACTTTTCCAAAACCTTTGTGCAAAGAAAACGTTTGGAAAAGTTTGGATATCATAGTGCACGTAAAGAAACACACATATTATAGGCAATATTTAGCTCGGATAACGCCCAAGCTTACAACAAACTTGTGTCATTTAAAAATGACTATTTAAAATTAATAAATTCTGTATTTTCTCCTACGAAAACTTGTTCAATGTCCTTTGTAATGCAAAAAAATAAGATAAGAAACACCGTATAGAGATAATATTTACAAAACGTTAAATTTTTCCGCTATCTAATTACATTTTTACCCGAAGCTGAAATACACTAATTTAATTTGTTATTACAATAATTTAAAATTTTTTATTTTCAGATTGAAGTTGTTCAAGTGCTCATTATTTTAAAGACAAAATGACACAGGAATCTTTGAGGAGGCAAAAAATCGAATCCAAGCTGAATTAATTTTAATATTATAGGTATTTTTACGTTTTTAATGTTCATAGTTTACCAGAATCTTAAACAATATAATATCCATTATTTTGAATATATTTTTTGACAGTAAAATAAAAAAAAAACTTTGTTTTTGGATTAGCAAAATGGTTGCTGCTGAGACTAATGAAAAAACAGTATATATTATTCTGTCTAGTAGTTTTTCGGTTTTTAAAGTAGACTGCCTGATTGGAACTTATAAGGATTGCCTCATCGGTTCCCAAATACGTTTCTGCGTTACATCTTAATTCGGGAATCAATTGGACAACCCAATTGGTTCCCAATTAGGAGCTCATGAAAATTTCTAGTCGGGTGTGTAAGAGACAAACAACTTATCTATTTAGAGGCGATGCACATACATAAACAAAGAATAACATAGTATATGTTCGGCCATCACTGCCCTAGAGGTAACCTGATAGGTGAAATTTGAAAGCTCTACCGTAAAAACTTCCCGAGATATTATAGTGTAAAAAGTGCACTGACTGACTCATCAATATTATTGGGTACTTCCACTATAGCTAGAAAGCTGAAATTTGGATACAGTATCCACTACACTACGGGTACCCTCGTAGTGTAGTGCATAGTGTGCTAGATTATTAGACGAGAGTCGCAGGTTCGATTCCTGTCAAGACCCTGGGTGTTGGCAGGAAATGTTGCAGAAAAGCCGAAAAAAGGCTTAAGTAGTATGTGTGCTCGTTTTTTCTTTAATTTAACAAGCAATTGTCGATTTTGCTACTCTGTAACATTTTTAACAATATTTGTTGTTGTTAAATTAGCAACAATATTTTTTTTGTTCTTAATGAATAGAAAACGAGTCAGCTGTTCACCCGTACCACGTACTTTATGCCAACAATTAAAATTAACTTTCTACAAATATATAAAACATTTACGTTTAAATAACAATATTTGTATTACTTAAACATTTAATTTCAAAATTTTTTCACATAAATAACGAAATTAATTTAAAAAAATGTCTGTACAGTATGCACTGTTTGGCAATTACAAACTCATTTGTTTTCGTTATATTACTCTTTGCGCTTTTCGTTTAGTTTAACAGAGATGTATTATGATGTCAGATTTAAACAATGTTGTTAACAAGAAGTCACAAAAAATCATAAAATCGTTACTTCAAAAAACTTAAGAAGTTGACAATATGTCAACTGTTGTTATTGTTAAAAGTTACAGAGTCTCACTGCAGGTAGATCTTGGTTACCAATTAACTAGAAAAATCTGAAAACGGGCACTTTTCACCTAGGGGTGAGTATGGTGCTCCTTCTTTGTATGGGCACTTCCAGTATAGCTAGAAATCTGAAACTTGGTACTGATGAGCAATTAACGAAAAAAAATGACAACGGGCACTTTTCATCTGGGGGGACTAGGATGACCTTTCTTTCTATGGGGCACTTCCAGTATAGCTAGAAAGTTGAAATTTGGTAGGTCTTGATGGGAAAGTACTAAAAAAAATTTGAAAACGGTGGGAGGAGGGCTAGGGTGCCATTATCTGTATGGGCACTTATTGTACCAAATAAAAGCTTATAAAAAATAACTAATATCCACACAAAAACATAAATATGAAAATAATTCCAAGTTTCTATCGGATTTAAAAAAAAATTATATGTATTTTATTTCTTCCCCATACAGTAAATATTACCGATTTTAGTACGTTGAGCTACCTAGAGAGATGCATTTTTAAAGAAATTTGCAAATTTTTGCAGCTGAAATGTTTCAACTTCGGAAGATAATTGATTGTCCTAGAATTGTGATGGTTTATAGCAATCATTTTTTCGGAAGTTGTAATTTATGCTTCTTTGTAACATCCCGACTAGAAATTTTCCCAATACTCATAGTGGGGTCCGATTGGGAATTCATGTGGCACACCCAAAAGGGTCATCCCATTTGTGATTTGATCGGGAACTTGTTGGGACAGCCCATCTACAAATTAATGCCTTAACATAAGTTCTTCCCAAATAGGAAACTATTGGGAACTTGTTGGGAAAATATAACACAGATCTTTATCCGTATATTTTGCTCATCTTCAAAAGAGATGATTGCTACTTGTTGGGATAGCCAATCTACAAAATAGTGACTTAACAAAAGTTCTTCCCAAGTGGGAAACTGTTGCAACCTTGTTGGGAAAATTTAACACAGATTTTTAATCGTATATTTTGCTCATCTTCAACAGAGGTAAATGTTACATACTTTGGTCCCTTGGATAGCTTCAGCAATTTTAATTCAATATTAGAGTTTGATATTTTCCCGATTTGAGCAAATTTTTGCAAGGTTATGATATTTCCCCAAGGGAAACCAATCGGGTCCCAAATACGTTTCTGCGTTACATAGGAATTGGGATCCCAGCTAGATCCCAAATGTGTTTGTATGAAAATTTCTAGTCGGGATACTTCAGTGGTGTATTTTCGGAGCCAACTTTCACATTTAGATTTCCCATAGCTTATGCGGCTTAACCGGTTTAGCTGTTTTAGCCGGCTTAACCAGGTAAAGCTGCTAATAACTAGACCACTTCAAGGGTTAATTTTGTTTTCACCATTTGACGATTTATAATACACGGATAGTGAAAATAATAATCCAATTTTATAATTTTATACCTTAATTTATAACCGGCTTAGCCAGCTAAGTCATCTAAGACGGTTAAGCCAGCTAAGTCTATTAACCCAGCTAAGGCGGTAAAGACAGCTAAGCCGATTAAACCAACTAAGTCTGTTAAGAAAGTTAAATTAGGTAAGTGGTTTGATTAACCAGCTAATTTATGTAGCTACTTTTTTAACAGGCTTGGCCGGGAAAATTGTGCAGCTCTAGTTATTATTACCAATGGGCGCGTTCAGCAGAAAAACCTACTACCAACAAAAGAGTTGAGTTGTATCAGCTTTTTATTTAATTGGTTTTCTGAACTTTTTTTTATTATACAAGCAAAAAATTAGACTTTTCAATTAAAATTAATGAAAATTTTTTCAAAAAATATTATTATATTTATTTGAGAAATACAAATCAATTAAAATTTAAAACTATATTATGAAACTTGATATAAAAGTTAACCTGAGCTGGTGTATCGTAATTTGATCAAATATACTTTTTCATTGCTACCAAAAATTGTGAGCTCAGTAATCAATGCGTCCATCTGATTGTTGAGCAACAGTGAAGTAGCAAACTGTCTCTGCTGAACGCGCCCAATGTCTCTACCAGAGTATAGTAATCGAGACTAAATATGCGATATCGGACGACTTCACGGTACGCTTGCAGAAACTTTGAATTCATATTTGGATTGATATTATCATATTCTCTGAGCAATGCAAGCATAGTGCTTATAGGATAGCCGAAGGTCATCAAGGAGTAATATGGACTTAAATTGTAAATAAATATATATATATATATATATATATATATATATATATATATATATATATATATATATATATATATATATATATATATATATATATATATATATATATATATATATATATATATATATATATATATATATATATATATATATATATATATATATATATATATATATATATATATATATATATATTAATAGTGTTATATATTATTATAGTATTTAAAGTAAAACTCGATTATCTAAAGGGAAAAAGAGAGAAATAAATTATTTTCGAAGTCCCCCACTCCGTACTCTAAGGGATACACATTAACGGGTACTTAAAAATAAATATTTTTTTCGATGAAGCTGAAAATTATTAAAAATTTATGAAATTCGATTTTTGGCTCCATCGCAATAAGATTCCAAAGATGACACCTACGCAAACACATAACCGGGGTATCCGTGCACCCAATAGTTTTATATGAAAAAATGAGCTATTAAGACGCTGTTGAAAGATTTGATCTTAAAAGTTTTACTAAGGACTTTTAAATATACATTAAACGCTATTTAAAATTTAATATTTTTTCTGTGAAGCTGAAAATTATTAAAAATTATAATGCGGTATACGGGTACCCTGGTTATATATTTGTGTGGTATTTTTTAGTTATGTGTTCTACGATTAAAATGTTTTCTGTGAATCACGTTGGATCCATATATAAACCAGTCGACCGAGAATTTGGAAAATATTTTTCTTCGTAGAAGTATTAATTGTTGATCATTATGATCAGGGACTGAAAGCGAACCCGAACCTAAACCCAAACGGGTTCAGGTTCGCTGTTTATAAAGACTTTGAATCCGAACCTGTCGAACCCAAAAATTCAGCAAGGTTCGGACTCAAAAATAAAAAAAAAATATTTAATAGAAGAATAATAAAAAACAGTACATTTCTTGCATGCAAAAAAATTAAAAATAAAATCAAAATAAAATAACGACCAAAGCAAATTCATACCAGATGGCAGCACCCCGAAAGCTGACTATTTTTTGTAATTTTTAAAAGTGCCGAATGGTTGCCAAAAGTTTTTGCTTTTTCTTGTTCTGGGTATTTCTAATAATTTCTTATTTGAAGTATATTTTCTTATGTCAATGCGGTACGTACGCTACAAAGTTGAAAAAAATTTTTGAAAGCTAAATAAGTTAAATTTAATTAAATTAAAAAAAAAAAAAAATATACGGCCCTGATCGGTAAACCGAATCCGAGTAAATTTCTCGGTTTCCAAAAATAAATAATGCCCCCATTGATGTATTTTAAATCGTATATAGTAAATTAATTTCAGATATAATATTTTAAGCTTTAACATATATGAAATTGCAGAAAATTATGAAAAAAGTTTGCTATTAGTGGATTTAATTTTTCTAAATCGAGCGTTTTTAAAACGACTCGATTTACAGAACAGGCACGATAGTGTTTAAACGTATAAACGTGAATGTAAAATTGATTTACGTATTTTATTATTATGCAAAATAATTGCGTGCGTTTAAAGTTTGGTTTTAAGCCCGAACTCGAACCGAACCCTGAACCGAACCCTGAACCGAACCTGAACCTGAACTTTTTATTTTGATTAACCCGAACCTGAACCCATTTTTTTCATGGTTTCAGTCCCTGATTATGATTGATATTGGGATTAATACTGGGTCGTATGATTAATAAATAATCAACTATAAAACATACGTAGCTGAGATTCCAAAGCAATGTCAATTAAAGTTGCTAAAAAAAGTGCTTACTTTCAGCTATCATAACAGACAAAACCTGCAGCTACATGGATATGATTTTTCCATTGTATTTTAGCTATACAGTCATAGAATAGAACTTTTGAAATAAAGAGACTGGATCAATAACAGACTTGGAGCACCAGAGCAACTTAATTTTCGTTCCATAGTAAAAAAACAATTGTTATAAAATTTCGTTTAATATTAGTTTTTCGAAAAATTTCGATTTAGTAAATATTGATTGTATTGCTTCTTCCGATTGGCATAGCAAAAAAATATTAAAATTCAATAAAAAACGTTAAATTCCGTTAATTAAAACTTTGTAACGTGCTTTTTCCGCAATTAATATTTTACTTTTTAAATAAAATATTAAAGTTTTATTAAAATACATTGGAATTCATTAGGGAGGTGTATTAGCTAGTTTCTATGCGCATTTCGTTGGGGCTAATGAAAATCGTCAGGGAACCTTTAACCAAAAATTTCATAGAAAAACTAAAGATATTATATTAAACTCCTAATCATACGAATAAGAAGTTTGTAATAAATATCAAAGTCAAAACATGAGCTCCATAATCAATCATGTTTTTTTATTTTCTTTACAAGCGTATTGCAACCGGTTGGTTTTTTTCCAACTCTAAATTTTATTTGTAAAGGCAATAGTTTTTCGATACATATATCAGCAAAAGAAAGAGCAACTAAAAGGATTGATAAGAACTATTTAAAAATATTTCTGCCATTATGCGTCTGGTATTTGGTTATTGCTTGATGTGTAAAAAGCTTGAAGGGTGAAGTTGTTGGTGAGGATGTAAGAGAATGTGAAATGAATATGCTGGAAATTAGTGTTATTCCAGTGTAGAAAATTACAATATCCTTTTTGATAGGTACAAGGCAAACGGAACATGAGCTAGGTTTTTTTTTATTCAAGGACTTTGTTTCCCAAGATAGCGGGAAATAAAAGTGTATTTCCCGTGATCACGGGAATTCCCAGGAATTATAGGGTGTCATAAAATATTTACCATAGATCTTATTTACCGGAATTTATTGATTTTTATATGAGCACAACGAATCATTAACCCATTCTTTATTTTAAACTGAGACATATATTAAAAGTATTTGACAAACAAAACAGTTTCTAAAGAAATAAGATAAAAAACCAAAGGTGTATAATCAATCACAAAAAGAAAAAGATTCAAAGTAAACTAAGTAAACAAGAACAATATAAAGATATCATAGAAATCATTAGTACACTGAAAGTAGTCCATGCAACATATTACGAAAAAAACTTTCGTAGTGCTTTTGTCGTAGAATATGCGAAACTTTTGTATATATTACGAAAAAAGATTTAGGCAATAATTTTTTGAATTTACGAAAGTAATGAATACCTTTCGTAAACATTTTTCCTTGTTAAAAAATATATTTGAAATAAAAAAATTGATTAAATTAATTTTTTATAAATTGACGTATTTTTCAGATGTAAGTAAATAAAACAAATTTTTAGCTCTTATAAAATAAGTAGAAAGTGGTTCCGTAGGTAGAGTACATGACTCGAAATATGAAGATTGCGAGTTCATGTCCCGGTTGAGCCATACTTTCTTTTACTTTTATTTTTTGATTATTTTCGTACATTTCGTATATTTTACGACAGAGTCTCGTGGCGCGAAATTACGAAATATTTCGTAATACGTATGAACGTTTTCGTACATATTGTGCATTAAATTTTTTCAGTGTAAAATCACTGCTGAGCTGAAATCAAAGTAGTTTTATTTCGGATCATTTATCAGTAATTTTAACAAAATTCTCTGCACTTAGAGCATTTGTACTTTTATATTCTCACAATCGGTTTATTACTCAAGTAACAAAATTTTCAGTTGTTGAGAAAAGCTTTTCGCAATCTAGAGCAGTTTTTCGAAAATTTCGTTTAGATTATCAATATTCTTCAAAAAAAATCAGGTGCTTTGTTTAAAGCAGCTTTTACATTTTCTTCGAAAGTCTTTTCTCTCATCACCGTCATCTGAATTGATATCTCTTTTCCCATTTCCTTCGTCATTAGCTGCACAATCTACTTTTCACGATTTTTGTGCAGATAAGTCAAAAATGCAGTTAGCTTGAATGTATATACTTATCTGCCTTAATGGGCAGTACGCACAATTATTTAGTAGGTGCAGCTAACTTGGATTTTTTGTATGTGAATAATTAAAAACTGCCAAAAATATGTGAAATATGCCGGTGTACAAAATGCACTCAAAAACGTATTTTGAAAAATATCCATAGAAAATAAATATTTTGTGCATATAAGTCAAAATGCAGCTAAGATTTAATTTTTGTATGAAAATATTTTTAAAACGCCGAAAATTAAAGACAGTTATCCTAAAAGTGTAGGTATAGAAAGTGCACTTCAAAAACAAAATTGTATAGGATTTTTAAGGATAGTGACACAAATTAATAATTTTGTGCAGTTAAATCAAAAGTGCGCTTAAAAAAGAGAGTTAAAGCGAAAGTAATCTACACATTGAGGCTTCGTTGGGTGCTTTTCCCTTACATAGATATTATTTCATGATGAAAGATAAAAATAAGCAGTACTTTTTGTATGTATATAAATAGATTTATAGTCCCAGAAATTCCCGGATAAAATTCCCGGAAAAAGCGATAGATGCAAAAAAGCGATTTCCACGGGATTTCCCGTACCATGAATTCAGTATTAAATTCATATTATCATCTCTTTTGTAGTGAGAGAGAAAAGAAAATTTGTGTATTTTCCGGTTAAATGGCAATCCATAATAAATTATATGCTTCAGATAGACGTAGTAGTTAAAACATTACATTGCTTGCAAGTTGTACAATTTCACATTAAACTTGTTCATTGTACACAGAGCACTTTTATCAAATTAATTGCTCAAAATGACAGGGATGGTGGTTTGTTGGACGTTCCTCTAGCCATTGTGTTGGGTAATAAGATTTGTGGTTAAGCTTTTGTGACACAATTAAAGACTCTTTTGGTATGCATTTAGTGTGTTGCGGTTAGTTATTTTGTATTCAAAGGCAATTTTCAATTGCCTCTGTAAAATTGAAGAACAATAAGTGCATTGCATTATTGCCAAATAAATACGCACATTCATGGATGAAACTCATGCCATGCAACTATGGTTGCCAGATTTAAATCGTACACTAGCTTGAGATTTTATTAAAATTAGCTTGATTTTCAAAAGAGAATTCGACACACTAAAATGTGTAAAACAAACCAAAGCACGCCAACAAAAAAATATTATCTGATGTAGAAGAACGTTCCATTGTAAGAAAACTAAAAGCTAGGTCCTGTTTAAGTTCACGAAAACTTACTTCTTTTACTGAAGCCTAGGAGGTTCAAGGATTTTTTGGCGATAACTGGTTAATTTAGGTCTACATGTGATTTATATGGGAATACATAAGAAGGTGCCCAAAAAGTGTGTAAAAATGTATTTAATGCTAGGAAATAGACAAGGTGAACAATAAAAACATATTTTTATATATTCTAGGCAACAATGAACCATATTTTATTTATCAGAGATGAGCAAATAAGTGCTAGACACGGCCAAAGTATATTAATACAAGTACGCCAACTTCTTCTGGTCAACATCAGTTTTTTTCTGCTAAATTGTCAAATTATTTTTCCAAATTTCTTTTTCCAGTTTATACCCAGCAAACATTATAATACATAATTTGAAACAAATAATTTCTTAAAATAAATGTTTATTTTATTTGAGTATAAATTCGGATAATATGGAATTAATTTATAATATCCTCACCATTTGGTAATTGTTCTCATTATGTATCGCAAAATTAAATGGCAACGCACGTAACTACACTTTTATTTTTTTACAACAGAAGTAAAAAACAAAAATTATATCTTATTTCAAGAGCACCGTTAACAGCGTTGTTTATAATCTCAGGTAATACATGCGTTTGTATGTTTCTAATGACGTTTTGCATTAAAAAATACATGAACTTGCAGTTACGTCCATTTGAATTTCTTTAATAAAGTCGGCGTTTTTAATTGCAGGAATCTAAAATATTGCGTGAACGTCCGTTTGCATATAAGGTGACGATAACAACCTCTTTATTGAATCTAAAACAATATTTAGAATGTTACGAAATGGATTTTTCTGATGTTTTAATTCGTTCTTGAGCTGCTTTGAAAGAAGTGCACGTGTTGTTCTTTAAAAAGTACTTTATATTTTTTTAGTTCCACATTTGAAAAATGTGTAAAAAAAATTATAAATAAATATATGGGCATTTCCAGAAAAATTCAACTTTTTCGCCGCCGTCGCCAAGCACTTAAGCTGGTTTTTTCAATGAAAAACTTAATGTTTTTTTTTACTTATTTATATTTTTGCGTAGAACATAATTAGATCTAAATTAAGTAAAAGAAATGGGAAACAAAACTTGCTTGGCGACGGACGTGACAAAAGTGAAATTTTTCTGGAATTACCAATATGTATACACAATTTGAGAAACCTCTTGCTATTCTTCTTCACAAAGGTATATTTGAACACAATTCGCAAGTCATCCTCTTAAATTATCCTAAACTAAATATGAAACCCACATGATTGTTGGGTATATGGTGCTTAAATGTGTGTGTGTGTGTTTTTAGCAATTTAAATTGCTTATAACTCCCAAGATATTCAGCAGAGTTTTCTAGTTATTGCGTAGTCCAGTTCTATGATTTTATCCTATCCAACGGTATACTTTCAGTGAAAATCTGCAGCGTACAAAATTTACAAAAATTGTAAATATTAATATAAAATTTACAAATGTAAACAATTTACTTATTTTCTTTTGTTTGCTTCTGTTAACCATTTTATACCGACTACTCGTTAAATACAAACCCCAATATTCATAAAATTTAAATAGAGTTTGATATGTACTTTATTTCAAAATGTTCATAAAATTTTCTTAAAATAGATTTCAAATACATTTTATTTTTTTATGAATATGGGGGAAATATTTCAACATTTACCTCTACCATCTTCAACAGCAAGAAATCTATTTTAACATCATCGCAAGTATACATACATACATATGATTGTATATTAGCATTATTTTGGTCAGCCATTTATATTATA
The DNA here is from genome assembly GCA_956483635.1 of Panzeria rudis. NCBI lineage: Eukaryota > Metazoa > Arthropoda > Insecta > Diptera > Tachinidae > Panzeria > Panzeria rudis. Next base: position 32,188,423 of record OY101451.1, on the reverse strand, counting down.
TGGTAACAAACACACGGCATTATGTATAATGAAAAATTGGCATGCAGTTATTATAAGTGACAAAATTGAACTTGGTCTTAACAACGAGTTCCTTCATACAATTTGGCACTAAAATTTGGCGCATATTGTAGTTTTACCTCACTATTATATTCTAGCGCTATTTTTACTGTAAAATTATATGACAAAACTCTTTAACACCATTTTCAATTTTGCCACTTATGCTAACTTCATTCCAGTTTTTCATTATACATAATGCTGATAGAAATTAAATTTAAATTGTATGCTTCTCTTTTGTAGAAACCTCTAAGTACGTATTGGCAATTTATGGTAATTATATAAAATATAATACTGCGGACCTATATATGTATATCGAAGTTGAATTTGTGACAACGACAAATAGTCCTAAAATAAAGAAAAGTTTGGTAGGTTTTCTTTATTCTACGACAATTTGTCGTAGTCACAAATTCGACTTCGATATACATACATAGTCCGGGTGAATGTCTTTCTACAATTTGTATTTTCGTTGGTATATTAAGATGTGTATACTATGGTATACTGGGGTAGTGAAAGGGTTAATAAATATTTTTCATATGCTTCTTTATATAGTTTTTGACAATTCAATAGAAACTACAAAGACAAAATGCCTGTTTTTTTTTTTTTTTTTTTTTTTTTTTTGTAGATGTGAGCGTACTTGTATTAATATACTTTGGACACGGCATTGAATTCAAGCGTACCTGGTATGTGAATGCGGTTGCCATACCGGTCCAATTTATATGTCCCAATTTGTCATGAATAACGAACTAAGCGAATCCCTCTACGTCTAAAAAAATAGAGCAAACCATCTGGTTCATGGTGTGCACTCCGGATTTATACATATTGTAGTGTAGAATTTGAAACGGCTGAAATGTGCTGGGTATAGCTCGTTTGGGATCCAACATTTCTTCGGTATGCAGGATTTTGTTTTTGGCGCATGTTTCCTACATATGCCAAACGTTTTGTCATCAAAACAGTGCCCAAAGCCGAAGACGAGAAGAAATTATCGTCATATACTGTTCGTCCGGAATATATATTATTCCTTTCAGTGGGTATTTGGTGTTGGCATCGCGTATTTACAAGATTTTTATGCCATATTTGGCTGGTCCTGATATTATACAGGGTCAAGCGCGTGTGGCCTCGGTTTGGGAACAATTTCTCGTCGATAGTTATCTGGGCACCACGATGGCGCTCGATGTGGTTTCTACTTGTCGAGTGGTTCTCGTGTTGCCGTTATCAAATCTAATATATTGTAAAATGGTTTGATGTCGGTAAGCAGACATCGTCGCCCTATAGATAGGCTTTCCGTTGTTTGATTAGAATATGCCGGCAAACAAAGTAAGGCCAAAAAAACGTGTATATTTTATTTTTGATTACAGATTTCCATGTTCGCGGTGTTCGGTCTGTTTCCTTGGCCCACTATAGACGGCATAGCCCATGGGCCTTCCGGTTTATTCAGCCTTATTTTGAATTCCACATGTGAAGATTTCCGAATAATATTTTTTGTTCACATGAATACTAATTTCATATCATGAATTTCATGTAAATAAAATAACATACCGGATTTTAAAAGCATGTGTGTGAAAGCAAACGTTCAGAAATTTTCGCAACACATTTTATTAATGATACGAACTGTTCGCACGTTCGGAAATTTCATGTGTGAAATTTTATTTATGTAAAGGATGATTGACATCGGCTTTCGCATATTCCCTAGTGGCGCATTTATGCACACGAACTCTGTGTCTGACGGATGGCTTAACCAAAGCCTGCCATCCTTTGAACTGAATTTAATTATCGAGCTCATAGAAAGTGGTTCCTCGCCCATATTAAAAAAAAAACAAACGCGACGTCTTAAGGCGCTTCCGCTGCAGTTGCAGCACCTTCGTAGAAATCTTCTAGATCCCCATTATCGTCCTATGAAATATAGGTTTCATAGGGTACCATCAGAAGCTGTTGTTATACTAACTTTTTGCATACTTTTTATTCCAACTGTATGTTCTAAATACACATTCTACATTCATATAAGTCAAAAATTTTTTAAGTTGCCTGGCCCTGCATTCATATTATACATAGGTCTGTACAGACCCGCTTGGTACGTATGAACCATTTGATTTGTAATCGCGACTAAAACCGAACACAAGCACCTAGTCGGTCTGATTTTGTGCTCATTACATTCGCCGTAGCCGATTCTAGGAAGTCATGGACGGATTCGTCTCTAGCACGCAGGTCTGCGCAGACCTGCTTGAACCTCCTAGGGTTAAAGTGGCTTTGGTAAGAAAGCAAGCTCATCAACAATAAGAACTTGCTTCACAGATTTGGTTGAAATGGTAGAAGAGCTAGATAAAGCTCGCTTATAAGTAAGCGTAATCAAACCATACGACTAAAATTTTGCAAAAGGATATGAAAATAAGCATTTTTCTTGTTAGCGAAACGTAATGTTCATCGCTAAAAGCTAATCTAACGTATTTTGTTCGGATGGTAAGCCCATAGTATGGAGGCAATAAAATTAGTAACTACGTTCAAATAACTTGAAATAGACAGCAAAGCATGGAGGTGGTTCAGTGATGGTCTGGGGCTCATTTCCCGCAGCAAGTGCAGCGTACTTGCATTTTATTGACACAATTATAGATCAAAATGTTTATTCAGTCATATTAAAAGAAAACTTGCCGCAAAATATGTATAAAGTTGCTCTGAACAATGGGTAATGATCCTAAGCCAGTGGTTGCCATTCTCTCAATTTTTAATGCTCTCTAGAATAACCTGTTTTTTTTATCATAAACACACGTAAACTGTATGTGACACTCACAGCCTCTTTGTTAAGCAGCGAAACACATACACAAAAAAACTAATATATGTCCCATATATGTCCTAAACACAAGGCCCTCAAAGTAAAATCATGGCTGGTACATAATATAGCCCATTCCATGGAAACAGAATAAACAGTTCAGGATATTATCTCAATACCAAAGACCAGGAGCACTTGGTTTCCAGCAAATTTGAACCAAAAAGAATCATATTAGAAGAATGGGGAAAAATATGAGACGGTTACTATAAAAAAATTAGTGGCAGAGACAGTACACAAAATGTGAATTTAAGAAACGTTGTTTTAATGTTTAAACTGTACTTGTACCACCTTAGTGTAGTTTTACTTGTACCATCTTAGTGCAGTTTGAAGAAAAAAGTTGACCCAGTCACCCCCAGGATTAAGGAAATATCTTTTTTAATCTTTTGTCATGCCCCTGAATACCACCTTTTAATTTTTTGTACGCTGCGTCACCATTTGTAGTCCGATCATTACATAATGCATCTCCTGAAACTTAGTATGTATATCTTTTAGTATTATCACTTTTATGTCACGCACCAAAGGTAAGCCCCTTTTCCGTTTTGAAATAGTCTACATCGAACCAATTCAAATGAAATAAAATAAAAAATTATATCATAAAAGGAAAGGTATATCAAAGACGTTTCTAACACTGCAAAATACTCTTTTTGCTACGCCCCAAAATATAGCACTTTTTGTGTTTTACTTATAGCGCCGCCATTTAAAGTTCGATCTTAACATGTCTCATATCGTTGTTTATAGCTTGACTGCCACTTACTTTTTTGCCTCAGGTGACTTTTTAATCCTACATCGAATTCTGGGCACCTGTCATGACATCTCGGATCCTCCCCCTCTTATGTTCACTTTTTGCACTTGGCAAGAAAGCTCTTCTAAAACTTTGTATGTCTACCTTTTAACATACTCACTTTTATGACACGCCCCAGAATTAAGTTAATGTTTAATTTACTCATACATATTACATCGCTTGCCGTATATAAAAAACAAACAAGGTGCTGTATTTTGGAGCGTGGCAAAAAAAAATCTTTTACAGTTCTAGAAACGTTATTGATATACTTTTCATTCTAAGGGGTGAGTGGTGCAAATATTTTTTGTTTTATATATTGATCGACCTGGCTTAAGTACAATATATATGGAAAAATAAAAAGGGACTTACTATTAGGGCGTGGCCTGAAAATGAATATATTAAAAACTACATATATCAGCTTTTAGAAGGGCTTTCTTGCCACGTGCAAAAAAGTGGATGTAAGAGAGGAAGGATCCAAGACATCATAACTGGCGCCCAGAATTTGATGTCGGATTAAGAAGTCATCACAGGCAGAAAAGAAGCCGTAGTAGGGCCATGAATAAGGGCATGCAATGTGCTATGATCGGACCATAAATGGCAACGCAGTGTACAAGAAACTAAAAGGGTGGTAAACAGGGGCGTGGCAAAAATTAAAGAAAATATTTCTGGAATTTGTTCAACTCATCTTTGATCAAAGAAGGTGACTGGCTCAACTTTTTTATTTTGTATGGAGGCCGAACCACTTTATTGTACACTGAGATTTTCTCATAAAATCTATTAAGTTTATTTATAACATGACAATCAGGCTCATTCAAACCTGTCTGGCAAGCCTACATGAAGCACATATCGATATATACATACATAGACATTTCTGGTAGTATTTAATTTCACGAATTGCAACCAACAAAAATATCTGGAGCTCAGTAACAAATTAATGTGCATGCAAAAGAGTAAAAAATACATTTTTACCACAATTGTGTGTCATAATCGAGCTCTAGTTTTGTGGTTACAAAAGAAGAAATTAATATTGTTGGCTAATTCCTAGCAAAGAAGGCAAAACATTACAAAAACTTCCTTAATCAGAAAAATTGTCAAAAGCTAAAATAAAAATTTAAGACTTTTCAAAAATGCTGTTGAAGGTATTTCATGTTTTTGGAAAAGTTTCTGTTTTATTTTAGTAAATTTCATATGATTTCTAATCAAAATAGGGACATGTTAAATTTACATAAATTTTCTTCTGAGTTTGTAAGTTACCTTATACACTAACTATTATTACTTTAAATACTATTTTAATTATATCTATTCAATTATTTATTTTTCTAAGTGAAACCTTATAAAATATATATATTATAATTTCATAAGCAAAAGGCAGATAATAACAAAACAATAATCAATTATATGTGTAGAATGTAAGAAAACCGTTGGCAGCATTACAATGAAAATAAAGAGTCAGTCGTTATGCAATTGGGATATAATTAGTAAAAACAATAAAATAGCAAACATAACAATTCTTAAACTAAATCAGACAGAAAGTCGAAAGCAATCCATTATGGAGATTAGGGAGGTGCAAGTGAAAAAAATATATCGATATATATCGATATCGATATATTTTTAGATATCGATCGGCACCGATATATATCGATGTATGTATCGATATTTTTTTAGCCATGACAATTTATATGTAGCCCCAAATTTTGTTTTAATACAACAAAAAAAAGTACCTTTCTTATAAATAATTAAGCTAGAAAGAGTTAATTTCCAAGATCCTTACTGTTCTACCAATATTTCATGGAATATACATCAACAAAATTACACTCAAAAAATGATAATTTTTCGAATAGACAAAATATTATAAATAACACAAAAGATTTAGTTAGTAATATTCTATTTGTTGAAGACTCTGTCGAAATGTTTTTAAAAATTGCACGAAAAACAAAACCAAAGCTAAAAAATATCGAACTTGATACTGTCGATATATTTGGAAAAACATATTGATATATCGATATATCGAAATTAAAAATATCGACGAAATATATCGATATATTTTTAAGAAAATATCGATATATCGATATTTTTTACCCACATCTAAAGGAAAATCTCCAATTTCTCAGTCCTATTCATAATTTTTAATTTCTATTAGAAGACTGTCTGCATTAGTTTCGATAATTTCTCAATTTTCAAGTCATCATCACACTTATCTTGCGAAAGTTCAGCACTGTACATTCTAAAAAAAAAGTTTATTTCCAAGTTCCAAACTTGTTCCCGTTTTTGTACTATACTGAAAAAACTCTCACTAGAAGTAATTATTACTGATTTCAGTTATAAAGTAAGTATATATAAGGCTTTAATTCATCCCAATTTAACTCAAAATTTTTAATTAAATGCTTTGCAATAGTATTATTGGCTCTCATCAACTTGAACTCTGCGACAAACGACGACTTTTGATAAAACACACGGACTGGACAGTGGGAACTTGCATGGGTTCAATTCATTAATATCAATGGAGATCAATTTATTTAAATTTTCACGTAAACACATGATCTCCAATGTCACGCTAATGTAAAAATCATGCATGTTTCACCTAAATCGAAACAGTTCTTCATCACTTGAACCCATGATTATACACATGATTCGTCATGTTATTTTTCGCTGGGTATCAAAACATATCCCTTCGTATACTTAATATATTGAAAAATATTAAGTATACGTAACATGGTGGCATAGAGCATTTATAGAGCGAAATAATATAGCATACATTTTGGAGAAATACAAAACTATTTCCGACGTATGATTTATATTTATTTCTTTTTTATTAGGCATACGCCTTAAGCGGTCCACCCGCTTGCAATATAATTGTGCAACTTTTCGTATTGTGCTATGATATCGCCAATGTGTATGTCATATTCGAAGGTGGCACAATATATTGGCAAAAATCACAAGAGATTTGATTTTTATTGTACAATTAAGAAAATAGTGTAATGTGGTGGCACCATTGTTCAGTGTTATATTTACTTTTCCACTTTCAAGAAAATTGTGCAATTTTTTTTTTTAAATACTGTGCCATTTATTGCATAGTATAGGTCAAAACGACAATAATATATACAATAACATCTGCAATAATATTGTATAATGGATGGGCCGCTTTAGTTGTCCCTTGCTAACTTGTTTCTGGTAGTTTCCTTAACGGTTTTTTTCACAATGTATGATTAAGAGTTAACGTGAAATTTAACCGCAAACAAAGTGAAAAGCTTTTTATTGAGGTTTAAAAAGGAATAAGCCTAGGCGAATCAAGTGTGCAATATTGAATTTTAAAGTCCTAAATATGTGTATTAATGGAAAAAGAAAAAAACAAAGGATTGGGAAGCCATCCACCCAAGGATAAATTTCTGTCACGGAAGAAAGATATTAAGAGACAAGTAATCAGTTTACTTTGCGCCAATGCATTGTGTAAATAAAGTATAGTTCCGGTGAAACTGCATGCTCACCATGTTGATAAAACGAACTTAGACACTCGTATTCTATTTCGTCATACAATTTGGTTAAATAGCTGATGTTTCCTTAATACTAGTATCCACTATCAAACTTGGTAAAAGTGGAAAAAGGACGCTGATTACGACAGTGTAGCGGCTGTCAAAATTAGTATTACTAATCCGTTCTGCTAGTTTGATTAGATATTCTAATATTTCACTCTTAAAAATATAATTTGAATTTACATTAATTCAAGTATTGAACTTAAGACGATATAATAACTTCCCACTATTATAGGTCCTAAATATTATAGTTCCTTCTCTTTAGAAAGGTAAAAAAAAATCTTTGTTGATCAAAATTTTCCACTTGAATGCAAAACTATTGTGATTTCTACGAAGAGGGTAATATAAGCTTTTTGTATAGTTATAAAATGTGTAACATTCAGATCTTATTTTGAATATGAAATAAATGCACGAATCAAAGTATTAAAAATATATGGCTGAAAATCCTCGCGATATAACGAATTTTTCGCTATAACTAATGTAGATTTAAAACTTGAGCTCATCCCAATTTAACTCAAGATGTTTAATTAAATGCTTTGCATTAGTATTATTGGCTTTAATCAACTTAAGCTCTGCGACAAATAAAGACTTTTGAAAAAACACACGGACTGGACAGTACAGGTTTGATTGCACTATCAAAAGGGATGTAAAATCCTATACTCATATTAGCTAATTCTTTGCAAGTTCAATGTTTTAAAACCAAGTGTAAACTTTTTTAGCTTCACTGTCTGTATCAACCAGTGTGGCCATTTTACCATTTTACACCTAAATTTAGCTGCAAATGTTTCTTTTACAGTTAGCATTATTTTAAGCTTTTTTTAATTATATATTTGGCATTTTCTACATTTTTTGCCCAAAAAATATCAAATTATATGAACATATTATAGAAAAAAATATTCAATTTATATAGATGAGCAATAACAAAATCATATGATTATATAAACCGGAAGTCAACTATTGAATCCGTGGCAATATTTCTCGAAAATACAAGTTAAAAACCTACAAGCATAATACCCACCAAACAACAACACTTTTACAAAATTTATTGTACTTTTGTTTGTATTTAGTTTACTTGTGGACTTTTGGACTTCGAGAATATGTCCCTGGATATACATATATGTATATACAAGTATACAGCCGATGAGGAGGTATCAATCAGTCAATTTGTATGTATTTTTTTATACGTTTGTTTACTTATAAATGCTCCATGTGAAAATTTTTTATTTCATATGAACGGGTATACTTCCAGATTCTGTAGAGAGGCAAATGAAGTAGGAAGAATGAGTAGTTCACTTGCAAAGTGTGCTATGTTAATAGAATTTTTAGAAAAAATTAAAACTTTCCGTCCTGAAATAGACTGCCGGCTTTTACCGATTTTTTTTTGCCATCATCAAAGCTCATTATACTCTGGCTACTACAGCCCCCAATAGTAGCGTTTGATCCCGAAAATATCGATGGTTAGTTTGACCCTTACATAAGTCCAGATTTTTTTTAACTTAGCGGTATTTGCAAGTGGACTACTCAAATTGAATTTCATTAAATTTTTGTACACATTTCAATCATTATCATTTTTGTATTGTCGCACTAAATTCCAACTTTAAAGGAGAATCAAAAAAATATTTAAAATTTCTAAATTTAGTCCTTGTTCTTTAGAAATTAAAAATATGTTTTTTAAAAGGCTCAACATCTACACATGTCTGTTTTACTATGGTTAAGAAGTTTTCCAGATCAAATAATTCGTTAGGTACATTACAAAACGTCTATAACTTTTACATATATTCAAAATTCTTGGAAAACTAAGGAAAACTAAAATAAAATTTTCAGAGCACTTAAGAATCGAGGATATTGTTTTCATTTTAGGAGTTATTGCAACAGAAAGATATGGTTCTTGTATTAGATATACATATATTTGCGAAAAGTCTTTACGCAGCCCGAAAAAATCCCTACTTTTCCCTACGCGCCCAAAAAGTTATCTTTACAAAAATTCCTACAAGTTTTAAATCATACTATATGAATGTAAATAAGCCCCTTTGTGTATAATGTACATACACAGAAAAAAATAGACAAGAATTATATTCAGTAAGACCATGTTATTAAAAAAAATATGAATTTCAATAACATTTATCTTTAACATAATAAAATATTTCGTTGTAAGTATTTCTTTTCCATGCCGGTTATTTCTTTTCTTTTTATACATAAGTACTTAAAACAAGTTGTATCCCATAAAAAAATAAATGGGATATGGCTCAGCTAGAGAGTGTATGCTTTACGTCCGGAAAGCCCGGGTTCGTATTCCAGCCATGTCAACATTTTTTAATTTATATATATATTTTTATTTTGATATAATTTTGTTATCAATATAGGGGAATTCTTTATCACAGGAAATTTTTAAAAAAAATTATTGAATACCGGGATTTTTGTTATCAAAAACGAAACTTATTTTTTTCTGTGTATACGAGTACGTATATGGGTTAATACGAAAAAAGCTTGTCTCGAATTTTCGATATTTTACAGGAGAAGGAAAACACTGAGCTGCAACTTTCTTAGTTCTTTAAGAAGGATGTAATGACACGTTGACTACTAGAAAACGTTAAAAACGAGATTTCGGAAAAATCGAGATACGCCTTTTTATGTTAAGCCAATGATATATAAAATTTATTTAAAGTTGTTATACAAATTTTTAGAATTTCGAAATGTAGCTAACTTTCGACCTACCGAAGACAAATTCCCTTTTTATCAGGATCATCACATATAATCACATATACACTTTTATATGAATTGCACTGTTTTACAAAATTCTATTTTCGGAAAGTCTAAAATTTTCTAATGCAGTTTTTAAAAGTAATACTAATTAAGATGTGTAAACACGAAAAAATCTTTTTGGCCATTGTCCAAATATCGGCGGTACATTTTTGTTTTTCGATGCACACTCGTCTTTAAAGAGCCACACAGACTCAAAGGCTTCTTCGAATAAAATGAGTTATATATCTACTAAATTAAGCGTCAAATATTGGCTAATTGGCATTGATCGGATAAAAAATTACGGAGTTATAATAAGTCAAACTCGAAATTTTATAACATTTTTAACATTTTTAACCAATTTTTGTCATTTCGAAAGCTGTTATGTACCACAAATAATAAAACAAATCCATGGTTTTATAATTTTATTGAATAGTTCATGCAATTACAAAAATTGTAAGCCATAATGGACCGAAATCGGCCAAAATCTAAGAATGATGTAATAAAATAACGAAAAAACTAGAATTTTTAAAAATCCCTACATTTTAATGATTTGAAAAACTCTGTCCTTTTTTCACTACGGTCATTTTTTTAGACAAAAATCCCTGCGAATAGGGATTTTTACCTACATATAACAACACTGATAGAGCACAGAATATAATGAATAATTTGTTATAAAAATGGTCGAGATACAGATATTTATGCGGTGACAAAATAGTATTATAGCGATTCGTACTCCATAAGATACTAAGAATGGCATATAAACTCCGAATTTTTCTAAAGTAAAAATAATGTAGACATGAATTTTTGTGTTGAAAATTATCCAATAGAATTATATGCACCCCTGTACTAATGTTCTATAACTCCTGCTACGAGAAACTTTTCACCTGAGATATGTAAATGACACAAAACTGCAACAAACAGTTGTTTCTCTACTATAGTATTTCTATAAATTTTTATGTGAGAAATAGCTGTCACGTAAAAGTCGTACTCACAAGTTGTGAAAAAAACTGTTTCTGTAAAATGTTTCTGCAAGAAGTGTTCACTTTGAACTGTCAAAAAGACTCACATTTTCAAACGCAATGCGATATGAAAAAATAGAAGATAATAAGATATTTGTTAGCTAACGTTAGTAAAAAAAAAATTTTTTTTTTCGGTTATATGTATTTATTTATTGTATCTTCAATAAAATTGAACTAACAATAAGTAATCAAATCTTAACTCTAAAATTTTAATTTTTAAGTCCAGCCAGTGCCAGACAAAAAATTTGTTTCAGCGGTTGGTTGTTTCGTTGTTTACGTCTCTCGTGTTCGGCTGAACGTCTCTCGTGTTCAGCCGAGTGCGGCCTCTAAAGTTAATGATGTTTCGGGCTAGGGGATTTGGGTGCAACTCAAGTCTTTTTATGTAGCTTGTCACGTGTTTTGAAAACACTGTCTTAACCGACGGCACATCTAGGTCTTTATGAATTCGCTTGTTTCTGACATACCATGGGGCTGCTGTAATCGTACGGAGTATTTTATTTTGTTGCCTTTGAATTTTTTCTACATTTGATGCCGAGGCAGTGCCCCATAACTGGATTCCGTAGGACCATATTGGTTTTAGAATGGAGTTGTATAGAAGAAGTTTACAATCTAGGCTTAGAGTAGAGTTCCTTCCAATGAGCCAATTCATTTGAGCTGCTTTTAATTTCATTTGGGTCACCTTTGCATTTATGAGTGACTTCCATGTTAGACGACGATCAGGATGAACACCGAGATATTTTACTTCAGTGTGTTGAGGTATAGTTTGGTTATTTATTTGTATAGGTGAGCAGGTTTCTTTGCACAATGTAAAAGTAATGTGTAGACATTTTTGTTCGTTAATTTTTATCCGCCATTGTTTTAGCCATTGTTCCAACTGGGGTATATAATCTAGCAAATTGCGGGTGGCTTCTTGATGGCTTTTATGAACACTTAGAAAAGCTGTATCATCAGCGATTGTTGATATGTGTATGTTACTGCTTACCGGCAAGTCAGAGGCATATATCAGATATAATACAGGACCGAGGATGCTGCCTTGAGGAACTCCGGCTTCAATGGGTTGCGGAGGGCTTTGAAAATTACCTTCTTTAACAACAAATTTTCGCTCAGTTAAGTAGCTTTCTAAAAGTTTAAGGATGTTTTCGGGTAGGTTTTGCTTTAGTTTATGTATTAAACCTGCGTGCCATACTTTATCAAATGCCTGAGAAACATCGATGAAGAGCGCAGATCAATATTTCTTTTCTTCGAAGGTTTTTCTAACTACGTTCACGAGTCTATGTGTTTGTTCAATCGTACTATGTTGTCTCCTAAAACCGAATTGGTGGTCTGGAATGCATCCAGTACGATTCAGTATGGGTGTTAGCTTACTCATAAGTAGCTTTTCAAATAGTTTTGACATGTTAGTCAACAGGCTTATAGGCCTATAGGACTCCACCTTCGTATGATCTTTGCCTGGTTTAGGTATCATGGTAATCAGCGAAACCTTCCATTCTGCGGGATAGCATTTGAGGCGCAAAATACTTTTAAAAATAAATAGAATTATCCGTTTTGCAGTATAGGGTAGCTCTAACAGCATTTTATTGCTTATTTTATCAGCGCCTGGGACTTTTTTCGAGTTTAAGCCCGCAATATAGTGTTCAATCTCACGAATGTTGAACCTCAAAGTAACATTTGGTATAGCGAGGACTGGTGACAGCTCAACTATAGTAGTAGACGTATTTGGAGTAAATACTTTCTGCAAGTGGTTTACAAACAGAGTACCTTTTTCAGCGTCAGTTCTTGCCCAGTCTCCATTCGAAGCTCGCAATGGAGGCTTATATATCACTAGTCTTTTGTCGCCTCGGGCTGCTCTCCATAGCGAATAGTCTGTTTGAGGTGTTGCGTCGAGCCCATTTAGAAAGTTTTGAAGAGAAGCGGTTTTTTGATATTCTAGTAGAGTTTTCAGCTGTTTAGTACATTCCTTCAGCCTAGATTTTAGCTGAGGGGATCTGTAGCGTTGCCATTCTCTACGAACTCTTCTTTTTCGGATAAAAGCCGTTCTACATCTGCTGAAAAAATTTTATTATATCTCACCTGAAGATTTGTAATTGTAGCATATAGAGTAGCTTGCTTAAGGTTTGCCTCAGACATTCTAATAGAGTCATCTATGTCAGCAGGCGTTTTTAATGGAATATTTTCTGGGCAATGAGCCCTCAAATATTTTTTGTATTTCAACCAATTTATACGAGTGGTTGTCATTGTTAAATCACAAGTGGGTGAATATGTTGTATATAGTGACAATAGTTGGTGAGTGATCTGATCACAAATCTAAAGATGCTTCAACTTGGATCATTTGTCTGGGCACACCCTTTACTACTCCAAAATCAATAACATCAGGTATTTTTCGGCGATCTGTTGGCCAGTAAGTTGGCTCCCCACTTGATATAACATTTAACCGCATTTTTTAAATTGTGTCAAACAAAACGCGGCCCTTTGGCGTGATGAGGCGAGATCCCCAGAACATGTGCTTAGCATTGTAATCACCGGCGGCCAAAAAGCGTGGGCCTAGTGAATTAAAAACTTTACTATACTGATTTTCTGTAACTGAGTACCTGGGAGGAGAGTAAATTGATGAAATCACCAGGTTTTCAAGAAAAGCTTCATTGCAGATGTTAGTTGCTTGAAGATATTCTTCACAATGATCACTCATTAAGTAGTGTTTTAATCGCGATTTTATTAGTATACCCGAGCCGCCACAAGCTCTACCTTGGGGGTCCTTTGTGTCGTAGAGAGTATATCCGTTGATTTTATAAAAAACTTCTAGCAGTCAAGTGCGTCTCAGAGATAAGCATAAAAAAATAATACAGAAAAGTTGCAGCTTAAATGTTCTTATTATTAACTTATTATTTTACTTAGAATTCTTTAGAAAAATGTGCAAAAAAAACATTTCGCATCAAAAACATAAAACTCCAAGACACGCTATAATGTTTTGTATAGCGGACCATAAGCCGACGATTTTAATTTGGCACCGCAGGCAAAGATATTTCTAGCATTTCGAAAAACTATGGAATATATTGCTTCAGAATTTTTCAGTCCGAGAAGCTGTCACTAAAGTTACAGAACAAGGGCACTGTTCTGTATGCCATGCGTAATGAAAATGTCTGAATTGTTGTTATAACAGCAATGCTTTGATAATTCCGAACATTTTCCATTCGCATGCAAAAACAGAATAGCCCAACAAGGCATTTCTATTTTATTGATTTTGAACTGTGTAGCTTTGTTTTGCTCAAATCAAATCTGTTACAATATGTTGTATTTCGTTAGCATTTTGCGCCAAATAAATAATGTTTGTATGCACTTTTTGTAAAAATATATAGAAAAGAATTATGTTATTCATTTTTTTCAGCATAGCTTACAGGGACTTCTAATTCTTCACAAACAATATTTGGAAAAACCGCAACAACCCTAAAAAATAGTAGGTACTAAAATCAACAACACAAGATATGTAACAATAACAAAGCAAGTAAAAAATGAAATAAAAGTATTATCTAACTAACTGGTATTCGAACTGAGGCTGCATATTTATAAGTTTTCGCGCTTATCACCCTGCTGCTGCACCACTTAAAACATCGACAACAAAATGCCAACAAAACAAGACAATGACTCACAATTTCTATAATATTTTCATTAATGGTCATGTAAATGACAACATCCTCAGAAATGAAAACATCCGTCACTTTGCTCCATTTAAGCAAGCAGGAATAGCCGATAATGTCCACAAGAAGTTCTTTTGCTGGTAACGAAGCATAGTGTTTTTCGTTGTGACGAAATTATACAAAATTTTAAATAAAACATTGCAAGACTAGCTTGCGAACAATATCCAACTAGGTTGATGCATGACCAGTTTCGTAGTTTTTCTTTTACGACGTCTTTAAGTACGGATTCCGTTAGATTGTCTTACAAGAAACTGTAATCGACAAATATCGTTCATGATAACTGTCGAAATTTCTTTAAGTAGTCGTTGATGAAAGTGTCCTCTTTAACTTCAGAGGCCACACTCGGTTGAGAAGGAGAGACACTCTTGCTATCAGCGGAACACGAGAGACGTAGACAGCCAAAGAACCGCTGAAACAAATATTTTTGTCTGGCATTGGCTGGACTTAAAAATTAAAACTTTAGAGTTAAGATTTGATTACTTTGTGCTAGTTAAATTTTATTGAAGATGCAATACACAATTATAGCCGACTAGAAATTATCATGAGCTCCTAATGGGGAACCAACTGGGTTGTCCAATTGGTTCCCGAGTTGGGATGTAACGCAGAAACGTATTTGGAACCCCATGGGGCAAACCTTATAAGTTTCCCACCGGCAATCCCGATTTGATCCCGATTTGGGTGCAATTGGGTCGCCCAATTGAGTGAAAATGAACGATTTCTCATTTAATGTATTTATTATATTTTATCCTTATTTTATCCTTAATTTAAAAATTTATTATATTTTATCCTTAATTCAAAAATGTCTATAAATTGCATTTAAAACAATAAAGTATTTATGCGTATGCATATGCAAATACTTATGACAGGTATTACAATAAATAGAAACTATTATAGGTACATACAAACATATATAAAAATTATACGCAATGTTAAATTATAAAATATGTATATGATTTGATGTCTCAGTAACGCACAGTTTCAAGCTCCATGTATTTGAATCTGAAAATATATAAAATTTCAATACTATTTCCCATGGTATAAGTATATAAGGTAGTTCCACTTTCTCTTTTTTTCTGACATATTGCCATTTACCAATAAAGGAGATCTGACGTTTCAATAAAAAATCAAGCTACCATCCTAGTTTTAAAAATACAATTTTTTATATTGTTGGAATTTTTTTGCTTCTAAAAAATTTAATTTTTTAAATTCAAAATAAAATAAAATAAAATAGAAGCCAACAAACACAACAAAAAACATTTCGTGATGCCTTGACTAATTTGAAGAAGGTGTGGAACAGCAATCCATATCAATTGATAAAGCTTGCATTACTACGACATTTACCTCTACATGATCTGTATTCACTGCAGAATATTCCATTTTCAGTGGTTGGATACTAAAGGCTACGACAATATTGATTTTTTATGACATTTATTGTAAAATACATGCACGATGAATCAAGTGATAACAATGTCCACATCTGTAAATGTTTCCGCTGAACGCGTTTGCTGCAAATATTTGTGGTGCATTTCAGATTGTGTGGGCGTGTGCGACGCACAGAAAAGACGCAAGAATTTTTGTCATATTCAATACACACGATCCGTGGCTTGATGTTTTCTGACCAAGGTATATTTAAATATATAAATCTGCCTTGGTTTCTGACGAACAACGCAAAAATTTGTGCCGCATGCTGGTCTGGCGCATTTGAAAATAGAGTGCCACTTTTATTTTTTATCATTTGCTTTAGCGGGGAGGCGCATTTATTTTCAGGTAAAACATATATGTATGTATTCATGTATGTTTGACATATTGAGAACAATATTTTGTTGCAGAAGTGGGCGTACCTTGTTTAATCGTGCTTGCATTTGCAAGTTCAACATTTTAGTTGCAGCTCTTTTCAGGCCTTCCAAGACAGTTATTATTAGATTTCTTGCAATGTAATATTCTTAGCTCCCATTTCGCTACAATGAAATATTAATTTTTGATAATCATCATAATGCCACATAAATACATAAATAGATGCAAACATACATACTAATGTACCTATGTAAGTATTTACATACATAAATACATACCAACGTATCCTTTTTTTAAAAAATTTTATTTTTTATTCAATAAATATTAAAAAACAAATTTTCAATTTCTTTAAAATTAATTTCACACTTTTGAAGTTTTTATATTTTAAGGTTGCTTAATTATAAATTAAAATTTTTTATTTGTTAGAAAATAGATAGATAGATTTTCCCAACAAGTTCCCAGTAGGTTCCGACTTGGGAAGAACTGATGTTAAATCACTAATTTGTAGGTGGGCTATCCCAACAACTTCCCGGCCAGATTCCGAATGAGATAAACCTTTTTGGTTGGCCCCATTTATTCCCAAGTGGGCCCCAATATGTGTGTTGGGACAATTTCTAGTCGGGGTGTTCTTAATCAAAAATTTAATAATTTGCTCAGTTTAAATTAAATCAATAGAATCTGTATTTAGCTATTTTATAGCCCCTTCCAAGGATTTGTATGAAGAATAATATCACTGCACATATGTACGTTATGTATACGAGACGAAACAATTAACTAAACACAAAAAAATATGTTCAAATAACATAAACAAATATAAAAATTTCTTAAGCGGCTAATCGGTTAATCGGACAAAATTAACCAATTAATCGTTAGTCGAAAATAGCGAATTTTTAATTAATCGACCAGTAGTTAATCGAGTAGCAAATGAATTTATTATTTACCTAAAAATTTATTATATGTTTATGTGTGTATCGATCATAAAAGTTTTTCAATTATGTAGTTATTCAACATTAATTAACAGAACTCTAGAATACTGGGGCTCAATTCTGGCTCTGTGATAATTGTGAAATGAAAGAAAACTTTTCATATTCATTTTCATCATCACTTTTCAC
The DNA here is from genome assembly GCA_956483635.1 of Panzeria rudis. NCBI lineage: Eukaryota > Metazoa > Arthropoda > Insecta > Diptera > Tachinidae > Panzeria > Panzeria rudis. The sequence continues at coordinate 32,170,875 of OY101451.1, read as the reverse complement.
TCTATCTTTCCACAATTACACATTTTCTGATTCTCGTTTGAATTATGAAAAAAAGTTTCATTCCATACGTACCTGTGAAAACTTTGGTACTAATCAGCGTTGTCAACTTTTAAATTTCAAAAAGCACTAAAGCGCGATAAAACGCTCAATTCTGGAAAAAAAACACACTAAATTAAAAATTTCTCATTTATTTAAAAATAATATGCATTTTATCATTTCATAAAGTAAAATACATAATTTTCGATGTATTAAAGGACATATCGCACATGCACTTGAAAAGTGACAGAACTCAAAAATACTGATTTTCCAGAAAACAACTTTTAGTTTTTAATTTACTCATACTTTCATGGAAAAATATAAATGTATTCTCTCCTCAAGATTTTAGTATACAAGATACATATTTGCATGATTTTTATGCAATATCAAAGGCAATATGACAATTAATATTGTACTATTGACTCTAAAAACGCACTGCCTGAATTGTACAACTTTTGAAGTGCATGGGCGATATAATGGAGTAATAACATAAATAAAAAACAACAAAATTGTTGTAATTTATGAAAATATAAATGTATATATTTGAAACTAGAGCTTACCGAAAAGTTTTATGGT